>CP141147.1:30426865-31026865 GCA_035235625.1 Saururus chinensis
GACGTATATATAGATTTATGTTATCTATGTCCACAGCAGAATATGTGAAGCATATGCTTCTTTAAAAAAACGGAAGTTCGTCTTCTTCTTCTTTGTTTCCTCCCCCCGTCCAATTGAAGTGGAGACAGCAGGAAAAGCTCAGCACAAAAGTTTTGTTTTTTTGGCTCAGTCAGCAGACTGTTGAGCTTCATCGAGGTAGAAGGATCAAAGGAAAGATTACTCGGAACTCAAGCATGTTATTTGGCCGGACAACGGCCTTCATTTCGTCGCCATTCATGATGCTTAATGTAATTCATGTATATCTGATGATGACGTCGGGCTGATTGGAGGCCCATACAATTCATGTTGTTGGACTAGGGTTTGGGCCCATTTTGGTTTGATGTATTCGTGGTCTGGGTGAGCCGGTACGGGTCATGAGGTTTAATGGTGGTCGGGGCGGTTATACTGACCCCACATTAGCCATCATGACACTAATTTGATTAGGCTTTCCTTGTAATGAGCCCGCTCTCATAGTGTATGACCTTCTTAATTTAAACCAGAAAACTTAGAAGGGAAAGCCCATTACAAGAAAACTTGTTTATAGGCCCGTTTGAGATGGTGTAGAGGAGGCTATAAATACGGAAAGAAGGGGTAGAGGATGCCCTAAGGCAGTCTGCCACCCACTTCTCCTCTCCCCTCTCCCAATTCGCTCCCTCTCTCTCCCTAGGTGCGGCCTTCTGAGCTTTTACTGAAAAAGCTGCTGGCCTCCCCTCTCTCACACATCTTTGACGGGCAAAACAAAGGAGAAAACACTTCACTGTTTGGGATGTCACTAGCAGGCTTTGGGGTGCTTTCCTCGCTGATTTTGCATCGAAGAATAAGGTTGTAGAGGGATCAACACATACAAGGTAATTCTCCTTCCCTACACGATTCCTTTGTGCTTAATTTTGGATGATAATTTGAAGGACTTGAAGGCGTGCTAAGGGCTGGACAGCCCAAGGTCCGTTTGTAATTGCTCCTTAATTCAATTTTATCTTATGCATGCTCTTTAATGGATAGTTTATTTCTTAGTAATTTGCATTTACATGCTTGATTGTGTAGATTGTTGTTAAAAGAATTAATTATTAATTAGTGCACCACCCCCACTGGCTTGTGACTGCCACACTTCCGCCGGTCAGCCACTCTACACATATGACCCAAACATTGCTGGCTTGTGACCAAATATGTCATAATCTAGCAAAAAAAGTCACTTTTTGTTACCTTGTATAAGCATGGCCAATGCAATCTATGACGTGAAGCAATTGATTGAAGAGCCAAGGTATTCTTGTTGGACCATGCTATGGGCTCGGGTCCACATGGTCATCTTTGTTTCGTGTTTGGGTAAGCTAGTACAAGTCATGAGGTCTAAGAATAGTAGGGCGATTGTGCCAACCCTATAGGAACCATCTTGACGCACATTCTTATGAGACCCACATTTGACATACACTAGGCATGCAACTAAGATGTCAATATTCACCTTGTGGGGTCCAACTTTAAGATATGGGTTTATAGTTGGATTCGTATTTAGTGAGGGGTTAACCCTGCCACGAGTATAATCACGTACAGGGGCTCAGACCTACATGTGCTTGGAGAGTAAGAGCCTACATCATTGTAAAAGACTCTCAAGGGTAATCCATGTAAATAATTAGTAGGAAGCCCACAACTTAAGCCCATGTAGAGGAGAGAATATAAGGCTTACGAAAGGGAGAAGAGCCCTAATCTTTTCCCCCTTTTTCCAAACACTCCCTCATCTCTCTCCTCTCTTGGCGCAAACTAGCAAGGAAGAAGAAGAAGAAGAAGAAGAATAAGAAGAAAGGGCTAGTCACCCCTTCTCATCTCCTCCCCTTCATCTCCCTTCGCTTGGATTGTGCATTGGGAAGGATACTACTAAGTTGATTCAAGATTGTCAAAAGAGGGTTTTTGGGGATTTACTACAAGAAATATACCACCATTGCTATAGGATTAAGACAATTTTTTATATATTCACAAGGTAATTGATCATTTATAATTAAACCATTTGCAAGTGTACAAGGTAATTGTACTAGGATAAGTATTTAAGGGTTGTCGAACCTTAAGGACGGATGAATTATCACTAAATCTAAAGAGGAATTTACTGATTGAAAACTAAAATAAACTTAAACTTTAATTAAGTAAAGGAAAGAAATCAACTAGTTTAAAAATAAGAGATTAATATGATGGAAATTACTTAGGAAATCGAATCTACTATATAACCATAACAATTTTTAACTCTTAATCTAAATCTAGTGTGAATATGAACAAGTATTCTCAGCTACAAGCTAGAATTTCATAAAGAATCATTAATTAAATTCCATGACATGAACTATCTTCGACAATAGTACGAATCATTTACACTAAACTAGCTATAGGCATGACCCGTTTAATCTTAGTATAACTCATCGAAGTCATTAATTATCTAAACATTAAAACTATTGTATGAATATCTCATCTAAATCACAGAAATTAGAATTGATGCAAATATCAAAGCTACGTCAATCTATCATCTACAAGATAATAAATCAACATAGACTTGAATAAACATGAAAAGCTTTTCCATTAAAAAGAAAATTCATATCATATAATTGTTATCATTCATAACTGAGATGTAAATTAAAAAGAAAAGAAACTGAAACTTATCTATAGTTTCATCAACTCCTAAGTAAAAGAAAAGTTTAGCCTTCTATTGTAGAAGAAAGCACTTAAATCTCCATTAAAAGCTTTGAGTTCTCTTCTATCTTCTTCTTTCTCTTTTTCTTCATAAAATCTACTGGAATCCTCTGGTTTTAAGCGAAATATATCTTTTTATAGGCATAAGATCCGTAGGAAGAAGTCCAATATGAAAAGGATTAAAAATTAGCTAAAACTAGGAAACTGCACGTTATGCCGTTCGAACGTCCTGCATGCCCGTTCAAACGCTTATACTGAGTTTTTCTTCAAAATCACGTTATCCCGATCGAATGGTAAGTGACCCCGTTCAATCGGCTACAGTGTTTCTGCAATTTGGACAGTTTTTCTGGACAGTTTTTTTGAATAGTCCATATTCTGTTCATTAAGCTTTTCTTCATGTTCATATTAATTTCTAACTTGTTTATAACTTCAAAAAGTTGTCCAAATTACTTTAAAGCATGTCAAGACTACTTTTAATTATTTCAAACATTGTCCAAGTACCTCGATAAGTGCACTTTACCTACAAAACATAAAATATCATATTTTAGACATGTACAATATAATTAAAATTCTAACTTTGTTCAAATACATATCTAAATTACTAATAACTATAAAATTATTAATAATTAAACTAAAATACTAATTTCTATCTTAATCTAAATAAACTATAACTAACTCTTAATTAACATAATCTATACTAGCAAATAAGGTAAAAAGACATATAAAATAGATATATATTTCATATGTATCAGTAATCTCCTTTGTCCACTTATTGAATTATCATTCAATTGGAATCGAGCGTTGTGTGAAGGCTATTGGTGTCCCGGGGCAAATTAGCCCCAAAGGTTAGTGTGTTGTACTTCCTTGATTCAATTTCTATTATATGATTGATGCTTGAATGATTATATTGCTTATAATTGTGTAATTTTTATTTACATGAGTGGAGAAATATGAAAAAGAAGGACATTTCTCTCGGGCTCATGTCCTTCCACTCTTTAGCTGTGCAACCACTCTATTGTTGTGTTAGAGCAAGGAATTTTGGTTTTTGGTTATTGATTTGAGAAAAGCCCAAAGCTTTAATCTGATCTAGGTTTTACACAACTAGTTTTTTGGGGGAAACCCAAATTGATTTCTCTATGGTTTTTATTTCATGGGGCTTTTGATATTTTGAATGAAAATGAGATGATTGGCCAAATCAAGTTTATGAAAATTTTCAATTTGGTGATCCCATTAGTTGTGTGCACGTCATAGGGGTATTTTGGTAAAATTTGCTCATATTTTAATGAGAAATTCTTATTCATATCTTATATTTCATGCATAGAGATTTTCTGATCTAGATAATTGATGAATTGTTTGATTATTGATTGATTATTTGATTTAGATTAGAAATTGATTAGAATTGACCAAACAAGCCTTAGGGGCTTTTTGGTCAATTCACCAGGATAAATTTGTGAGTGGACAACTCCTATCCAGAAAATTATATCTTATTATTTTATGCATGTTTGAATGTTAATTAGATGATTTGTTGATGCATGCTTGTGGCGTGCATAAGGGTAAAATGACCAAACAAGCTCTAGGGCTAATTTAGTAATGTTGACCCATATTTTGTGTGGACAGAAAATAAAATTTTAGAAACCTTAACATGTCTTTTCTTGCCATTTTCTATGCGTAGTGGGTAGCATATTAAGATTCATGCTTAATTTCATGTTGAATTGAAATTACCTTAAGGTTAAGGGTTTTTTGGGTAATTCACATGCTTGTTGATTAAGCAGTGGTTGTGTGCAATTCTTGTGACTGTTTTGAGCATAAACATTGTTAAATCTTGCTGAGATCTTGCTAAGTAAATCTTTTTTCAATTGATCCATTAAGTAGCACTTGACTATATCGCTCATATTTACTATCTTGTTAAATTGTCTTGTTTTGTAGTTTGATTTCTTACATCATGGTAGACAAAATGGTCACCTCTATGCTAGGGAAGACTGAAAAGTTGAATGGAGACAACTATTATCTGGTGTGGAAGAGGAAGATACATCATATCTTGACTTTCTCTTACTTTGTTTATGTGTCAGAGCATTGAACCTCTCCTTACAAAAGAAAGCACATGAAAAATTGAAGGATGAGGATAACAAGGTATTGTCTATTATTTTGACTTTCATAGAGCCTTAGAAAGAAAAACTCTTTGAAAAATATAAGACTGCCAAAGAGATGCTTGAGGCGGTTTCTATGATATATGGAGAACAGACAAAGGCTCATAAGAGGATGCTCTATACCAAGTATCAAAACTTCAAGATGAAAGAAGGAGATGATGTGAATGAGCACTTAAGTATCATACCCATAATTGCTGATGACTTAAAAACCTTAGATAACTCCATCTATGAGGAAGTTCATGTAACACCCCATATTTTTCAAAGAAAATTTTATAACTTATTTTACAAAGTTTATATTTTTTAGGTCATCGATAACCATCAACGGGTCGATGGACTTGGCGATGAAATTTTAGAAATTCTATTGGTGGACTCATTGATGTGTCGATGAAGCCACTGATGATAATTGCATGCATGCAGTTAATATGGAATACAAGGTAGTTATTTAGTTTGGATTTCGTGGGTAGTTGTGATAGTATTTATAGTGTAGAAACAATTTGAGAAGGAAAAACTAGTCCAAGAAGAAGACTCTGGGCCGAAGAAGAGGGCGGTGGACAATTTAGAGTGAAGTGAACACTGGGAGTTTGAGTGACACTCGCATTTCAAGGTCGAATTGCTTTATGAACTTGAGATTTTACCGAATTCATATAGTTTTGGAATTTCTTCACATTATTTATGAAAAGCGTTCGACATATTGTTAATTAAAGTGAAATCATTGAGTTTTATAGTCTTTAGAGGTAAATCCATGGTTTTTACTGTACTTGGAGTAAAATTATAGTTTGGGTTAATGATTTCTTTTTTGGGAAGTATTTTAAAGGAGCTTATACATAAATATGGTTTTTCTAGAATGAATGAGAGCATTTACTCGCAATTCTTATCGTCGTGGAGTTACTGATGCATTGGTAAATACACCGGTGGAAGGAGGAAGATGAACAATGATCATGCATGAGTGCGTAGTAAGCATGCTATTTTTGGTCATCTACAGTGTGGATGACGAGTCAATGAGGCATGAGTGAAACCGGTAGAATAGTACAATTCCACTGTTGGTGAACTCACTGATGGTTATCGGTGAGGGTTCCAACTTATTTCTAAGGTACAATGTGTCGGTGAACTCACTGATGGTTATCAGTGACAAGACCGCCTCGTCCATAAGGTTGCAGATGGGACCTTATAACCATTGTCGGTAATGTTTGACGTGTTGATGAACTTACCAATGATCATCTGTGGGGTAATTGACATGTCAATAAGTCTACCAATGAAATATGTGATTTGTGGATTTCATTGTGATTATAGCTAAAGTATGCTATAGTAATTATAATTGTTATTGCATGGTTTTGATGTGTAATGTGATATGGATGAATGTAACACCTCTTGAATTTTTGAAATAAAAGAAATTAATTTTTGAAAACGTAATAAAATTTAATTCTTAAAGCCCAGAATTGTTTTGTACCAAAAGATAGATTACAACACACTTTGTATTATACAAGAATTTTCAAAATTGCGCATAACATGCTTTTATACATCAGTCACTACAAACATTACATAAATTACAAAACGAGTACATAAACTAAAATTTAAGAAAGCTCTTCATCGGCTCCTTCAGATTCAAGTAACACACATGTAGAATATGAGGATGGGTGAGTAAATTCATACTCAGTAGGTTGAGTTAAGTTCTAAAAATATGCTTCATAGGCATAAAAATCGTGCCATTTTTCATATAAAATCATTCAAAAAATAATAAAAGTCCGAAAATATGGTCACAGAATGTCGCGATACCAGACGACTTACACCCGCGCTCATGGGGCAACGGGAGATAGAAGGAAATGGAATCTTCCATGATATCCCAGTTCCTATGTGCGCTAGAGCCAAATGTGTCGGTATCCAGAATTATCATAATAATTTCTAGTTTCGAGAAACCAAAAACTATCCAGAAGGTACAATTACCCAAAACTTGGAGAAATCTTTTGAAAAGAGGAGATGCTTTTAAAGACAGAGTTTCTTTCTGAAATATAAGAAGACCTTTAATAACACTTTGGTGAGTCAAAATCTCGACATACTATTAGAATTTAAAACTACCTACCTCTAACACATAAAAAATATAAGAAAATCCCCTTGTAGAATATAAAGAAAAACCCTCCTTAAGATATTAGTCTTCGAGCGGTTAACTTGGTAGAATAACCTTCCCAACGCATAGAATGCCTTTGATTTTGTGGGGTACGGCTTTTGAACGAACTAAAAAGGGTTTGAAACGGTCTAGAAACATTAAAAAGAATAAAGGAGAGATTAGGAGAGTGGAAGGGTAATCTTGATTTTAGAGAGGCCACCTCAAGAAAATGGCCCTTCCAGTGCGTAGAGTACCATCAATTTAGTAGGAAACGAGTCTTAGATCGGGTAAATTGGACTTAAAATGTGTCAGATGTAGCGAAAACAGTGAAAGGGTGAAGAATGAACTATGTGAAAAAAAACTGACCGGGGGTGAAATTTATAGTGGTAAAAGGTGGTGACACGCCGCCAAAAATGGCAGCACGTGTGACAAACTCACGTTTGTCACATGCGTTCGTCACACATGACACACGCATTTAGCGTGCCAAGCCGAGCCATTCCTTTATTTTTTTTTATTTTTTATTTTTACCTTAATCTTTAAATAAGTGTAACTTCTTGTCCCGAATTCGGTTTTGCGCATTCTTGGTACTATTAAGCTTGTATTGACGAGCCCTATGAGACTAGGCTACTTATGAGCCGGTTTATTCATACTATAAAAGTGGGTCCCGCCAGTAGAACACACTTTCCGAGGTTATAACATTTGTTTCCAACCTCCGATTTACACATTTTTCAACTTGTTATACTTGTGTCTACGAGCTCTAACCAAAACATAGGAAATTATAAAAAAATAAACTTTATAAAAAGATCGTGTCAGAAAATTAGGGTCATTACAATGAATGATCAATTATGTACATATTACTTAGGGGCTAGTAAACTCCAATACATGTGTATGAGACTCTTGATAGTGATAATTGGGTACCTAAAAAATTATGCATATGAGATTAAAGGTCATATAAACCCTTAGTGTCTTGGCTCCAAAAGTGACTCATTAGCTACATAGACATAACGGGTTTGGTATGAAATAGGACCAAAGTCTTCCAACTCTCTAAGGGTGGGAGTTACGTAGAATTACTTTCCTGGCATGAGAGTTATGCTTAAATAGACTAGAGCATAAAAAGATGACTAGTTTAGCGCAACACAATATGAGAGGTTTCAATGATAATAAAAAGTCAGAATCTCAGTACTAGGGTCCATGAGCCCTAGTGAGCCTTTACTTCATGGAGTGGATAGGGAGAGGCAAACTTCATGGAAATGAGGTTGTAATGTGATGACTCAATATCTAGTAGAGTAAAGCTCCTAGATGAGGTCATTGTGTCTAGAGAACCTTTGGGAAGAGTTTTGCTTATAAATGAAATAATTAGTATGAAAGGTATGTACTCTGTCAATTGTGATGAATTGTTTGGTTTTCTAACAAGAATTTTATGGTATGTTGATCGAATCTTTATGTTTATTTAAGATTATTATTTTACTGAGTATTTTTGTATACTCAGAATCTATTGTGCTATAGGTGTTTGGGTCAAGATTAAAAGGTAATAGGAAGGTCATAGTTGTAGGACACTTTTACCTCACTATTATGAAGATTCTTCAGCTTCGTTTGACTAGGCATGTGAGTGTGCTATTTATCTTTCATTAGTTTGAATATTAGTAATAGACAACGATGAACTTGTGGATCATATGAATATTTTAATGTAATAGCTACATAGATTTTTATTAAAGTTATCATTATCACATCAAATGATTGTGAAGGTTGATAATATTCATACCCTTAATTCTCTATTTTAATGATTTACTTTGTATGTTATACTGCTACAATTGACAAGAAGGAAGGACAAAGATTAGTGTTATTTTCTTTTAATAGGAAAGAAAAATATTTATTTCACAAAAAAATTTGTATGTGAAAATATGGGGTGTGATTATTCAGATGTCAATGTGTTAAACAACCATCCTAAGTCTTGGGAGGCTATGACTAACAAGCTTACAATTGAGCAGGAAAAGATAAATCATATAAATGCTACTAGGTCTACCACTGGCAACATGACACATAATTATGGAGGAAAGAAGGGTGAACCTAGTCCTTTTAAAAAGAAAAGTTTCAAGAAGAGGGAAAAAAGTCTAAAAAAAGGGAAATGATAAGGGGAATACCAAACCCCAAGGTACCTGTTTTAAATGTAGCTAGGTGAGCCACTTTAAGGCTAAAAGTCCCGAAAAAGATAACCAAACCAACAACAACAAAAACAAAGGAAAAAACAAGGAAATCATTTGTGTTGTCTATGAGGTAATGATGGCTGATGATAAGGAGATTACCTGGTGGCTGGTTTATGCTGCCACAGTCCATGTGTCACACTCCATAGGGTCCAGGGTGAGATGATCAATTTCCTCCATGGTCAAAATAAAATCTATATTGGGAACAACACCTATTGCGAGGTGGACGCCATGAGGATATATCAGACTTCCCTTAAAGAGGGGTCCACTTTAGCCCTTACTAATACGCTCTTTGCTCCGTTCATCAGTAGGAATTAATCTGATTTCATCCTTTGTCCTTACCAAAAAGGGATTTGAGATAAGATTTAAAAGGAGCAAAACAATTGTGGGGAAGTGTGGACCAATTTTATTTACTGCTACTTTAGTTGATTGATTATTGTACATAGATGTTTTAGACTCATTTGCTTCTAATGAATTAATGTCTTCTAATTATATTGTTTATTTGTCAAAGGATAATGCATTGCTTTAGTACATGCACTTGTGCCATAAGAATGTAAATAAATTAAATAGATTGTCAAATGTGGGGTTATTACCCAAAATGTCCAAAGATCTATGTGTATGTGAGCATTATATATCAAGAAAGATGAGTAGGCAATCCCTTCCAAAGGGACAAAGGGCAAATAAACTTTTAAGGGTAGTACACTCAGACATCTCTGGGCCCCTGAATGTCTAGACCTATAAATGCATGACCTATTTTATTACTTTTATTGATGACTATTTAAAATATAAGTACATGTATCTTATAACTAGATAATTCAATGCCCTATATAAATTTAAAGAATTTAAAATTGAGATTGAAAACCAGTTAGAGAGGAAGGTCAAAGTTTTAAAGACTGATAGGGGCGACAAGTTCACCTTTGACCTATTTAAAGATTATTGTATGAATCATAGAATAGTGCACCAATACACTCTCCCCTACACTCCACAGTAAAATGGAGTGACAATAAAAGTGTACTAGGATGTTTATGGACATAGTTAGGTCTATGTTAAATCATTATGATTTAGGAACCAATTTTTGGGGTGAGGCTCTAGACACTGATATATACATCATCGTACACCCACTAAGCTATGGACGAGTCAATGTCCAAGCTTGAGAAATCTAAGAGTGTGCGAGTCTATGACACATAAAAGTGCCTGAATAGCATAGGTCTAAGCTTGACCCGAAGACTATAAAGTACAACTTTATTGGTTATTATGATCACACTAAGGAGTACAAATTTGTGTTTTACCACATGGATGGGACAGTGAAGTTATAAAGTCTAGAGTCACTTATTTCTTAAAAGAATAATTATATTCCAAAATACCTAACAAAAGAGTTGATTTATTCAAAATTATAAAAGAGACTGGTCTTAATACTACCTCTAAGGAAGTAATTGGATTAGGACAAAATAAAAGTAACCCAAAACCCATAACATTGAGGGAAAGAAGACTTTTAACCTTAATTGAGTTCGTCCCATTAGATGAGCACATTCTAGATGACCTTAGTACCATTGGGCAAATTTTAAGTCATCCAGATGCTTAAGAATGACAAAATGTTATTCAAGAATAAATGAATTTAATCGTAAACAACAAAGTGTAGGAGATAATGGATCCACTTTAAGAGCAAAAGCCCTTAGAAATAAATGGATCAACAAAAAAAACTTAAGGTAGATGGGTCAATAGATAAGTACAAAGCGAGATTAGTGACCAAAGGCTTCACCCAAGTATATGGGATGAACTTCAAAGAGACATATTCACTTGTGTCAAGATTTGACTCAATTAGATGTCTTTTAACAATTGTTTCTTACTTTGATTTATAACTTCACCAAATGGATACAAAAACTATTTTCCTAAATGGAGATTTAGAGGAGGATATTTACAATAGAAACCTGAGGGTTTTATTGTTCTTGGAGAGGAACAAAAGGTGTACAAATATGTAAAATTATTGTATGACCTCAAACAATCTCTAAGGCAATGATATTTAACTTTTCACAAGGTAATTAATGAATATGAGTTCATAGTTCATGAACATGATCATAGCATGTATACCTTTTGGGATAAGAAAAGTTATATGATGTTGTCACTTTATCTAGATAACATACTCTTAATAGGACATGACTTAAGTATGCTTGTTTATTTAAATGAATGACTCAAAATCCAATTTTAGATGAAAGACATGGGTGAGACTTCCTACATCCTTAGGATGAAAATTGATAAGGATATATCATAAATCATATATAGAAAGTGTTCTAAAATGTTTAAAAATCATTGGTTGGAAAACTATGGAATTCCCTTTGTACAAGGGTACAATACTAGATAGTAGCTTCACATGCAGTTTGAAAAAAAACGAATTTATACCTAAGTTGGGACTAGAAAACTAGACAGATATTCTTATCTAGATTATTGCCATAATCTACCTATGGTGTTGACACTTAAAAATGGGGAGATCAGTGCTAGAGGTAAGTACAATGAAGTGCATTACTATTAAATCATTAATATGATACAAAGAGGGAAATTGAAAGTGAGTCATATTCTTACTACTGAGATGTTGGCGGATCCGTTCATTAAGGCCTTAATAACGTTCTATTTATACGACACACTCATAGGGGGCGGAGCACTTTGGTTGGCTTTCTCTTAAAAAGTCTATTTTCTTTGACTTGACTCAGCTTGACCTACTTGACTCAGCGGTTAGAGTATTGCTTTCTATCTTCGATTGTATTAGAGCAAGCCATTGTTAGACCATATGAGCCCTTCACCTATATTGGGGGATGTTGGACCATGGTGTCACACCCCGCCCCATCCCCTTAAGGAGATGCGAGAAGCCGTGACAATTCGGAAAAGATAACCCAAAAGGGCTAGATCGAAGTACACAACGCTACCCTTTGTGTAAAAGCAATTAATGGAAGATAAAGAAATTAATTAAAATCTACTAGTTCAACACATTACTCACATAATTTATAAACATAATAATCACAAGCCTTAAAAGGCAACATGTCTAAGCCATTAAAAGGCTATCCATAAAACATGTAAACGAGCAAAGTGCTAATATAAGTCATAACATAAGTCTATATCATCACAAAATAACTAGCCCACGTTTCATGCTTGAATCAACTTGCCTTCATGTTTGTAAAATAACTCATTTGAGCACCTACATGGCACAAACATATAACCCCAAAGTAAAAATAACATGACAAGGGGTGAGCTCAACTAAGTAAGGGTTTTGAATAAAACATAAAACTCACATTATCACCACAACATAATCATGAAGAATCATGACATAAATCTCATGAAAACTAGTGTTAATAATATAAGAGCACATCGACCCAAAAAATATTTAACTTGTGAGAATTATCTCATTCATGAATTACACATCCTTAAACAACACTTGTGCACTATGGTTTCAATATGTTTCATAATCATGTACGCAAAACCTGTGCATTCATTCAAATCTCATAATCCATTTACATCCTACATGAATAAGTTTTATCATTTCATTCACATCCTGCATGATCAAATATAACAATCCACATTCATCTTATATGTTCAAGTATAACAATCCACCTTCATCCTGCATGTTCAAGTATCACTATTTCATACACAACCTGTATAAACATGAGCATCATTGTTTCTGCACAACCAATGTTAATGAGCATTATAATCCACGACCTGACTTTTGGGGCTGATCAGCCCCCAAACGTGTTCTTCCTTCACTCCAATGCCTGAACACAATTAAATGTCAATTCAATTAAACAAGAGAGGAGATTACCTTGTATTCTCGTGTAGATGCCTCAAAGCTCCTTTCTTGGATGGTGAAATCAGCAAGGAGCGCCCAACCTTTGTCTTGAAGCCACATTCTCGCGAGGAAGAAGATCTATCTTCTTGCACCACGCACAAGGGAGAGGGAGAGGGAGAGGGAGAGGAAGAGGAGGGGGCGGCCAGCCCCTTCCTCTTCTTTGGAATAGGGCGCCACACACCAAAGAGAGGGAGAGGGGGTAGAATTGGGTGAGAGAGGAAAGTGGATGTTGCTTAAATGACTTAGGGCTTCTTCCTCTTTCTTATGTCTATTTATAGTCTTCTCTCATTAACCCTAAGTAGGCTTTACTTAAGTGGGCCTCCTTCTTGATTTCACTAGGCTTTCTTAGAAAATCTAACACAACAGGAGTGGGTTCTACTTCTTAGAGCCCATGGGGGCTTGGACCCCTTGTACATGGCCAAACCCTCGACACCTCTCGCTAACCATGGGTCCGACCAATGACAGTAATTTATGAATCGGGCTCCACAATGTGAAAATGCACACCCTAGTCGCATGCCTAGTGTGTGTGCGTGACAAATTTGGGTCCTAATTGAATTTGTGTCATGATGGTTCATGCGGGGTCGGTGCGACTGCCCCTACTATCTTTGGACCCTATGGCCCGCACTGGCTCACCCAAACCGCAAACAAAGTGGACCGAAATGGGCCCGAGCCTATACCATGGTCCAACACTTCCAAGCCATAGTGTTGACATAGGAGTTTAGGAGGCCATGCCGGAAGAGACAACTGGTCCTATTTTTCTAGAAGCCCTTGGCATAGTAGAGACACGACTTCCACCCAAAGCTACATCATCATTCTTGGCAGCCACCACTAGTTCTCCTACAAGTTCTTTCCCTCTGCTTCTTATGTCAACATCTCCCTTGCCTTCTTGCAAGAAATAGATGATGATGCATAGAACAAGCCTTACACCTTCTCGCACCTCATGTTGGACGACCACTTTGCCGTATTTTACAAGCACCTGGGTCATCTTCCTCGACTACGACCTCAACTGGGTAGTCTAGGTGTAACGCCCCGAAATTTCTATGTTTTGAAATTCGGGCATTTGGGCCCATTAACGGGTTTTAAGGCCCATTAATGGTTTTTTTTTAAATTAGACTATCTTGAGCTTGATTCATTCAGAGAAGCCTTAATACATTTGATATGGCTCAGAGAGACGAACATATCAAGCCCAAGAACGTATAAAACGGACACTGGGATAGTAGGCTATGGCATTAAGAAGTGTGCCATAGGCGGGACCTACCTTAAGTTTGCAAGGAAACATGCCCTTGTGTGGTCTTGTTTTGAAGAGCTCGTCGATATGAGTCCAATGGTACCAAGAATGCGTGATTCCATGTTCGGGGTAGGGAGTTAGGCTCATTTAAAGTTTAAATTTTTGTTTAAAATTTTAAAACGAAAATTTAAAAAATAATAAAATAAAATATGACGTTAGCAAGCTGACACACTGGCATTAGTTGGTGTTGATGCTCGACCGTTAGTTGGGAGCAGAAGGAGTCAGCTCACTTGCCGTAGCAGGGCCAGGCTAGCCTACTGCAGGCTAGCCCGGTGGTTAGCCATAGGCTAGCTGCAGGGCTAGCTTATTTTCTCCCTCGTTTGATGCACGATGCGCATCCAATGGGTGACTTTGGCTATTTAAAAGGGAGGGGGAGGGGGTTCCCAACTCGCCCCTACCCCATTTCTCTTCTCTTTTGCTTTGCTCCACGACATTTTTATACTTCAAACGTACGTTCTTTCACCATTTCTCACCCGTTTTTACCCGTTCAAAAACCAAACTTACCTAATTCGAGGGTGCCCGATGTCGTGAGAGGGTCCATTTTTCGAGATAACCCCTCTAAAAGGTTGAAATGACCCGAGTCAAGAGGAGGCCCTGTCTGCCACACCCAAGCCGGACTAGGAGACTATCCCGACTTCAGGGGAGGTTTTTCCCGCCTCACCCGAGCCAAACAAGGAAACTATCTCTGTGCAAGGGGAGGTGCCGCCCACCACTTTTAAGGGGACTGCAAACGTAGGCTTAACGATTGTAGGTGGTTTTAAGCTCTAATTTCGTGCTATGACTAGGCGTTATATTTTATATTGTATTTGTCACTTAAATAAATTATTATTTTGAAATGGATATGATTAAGGGTATATATACGCTAAAATAATAGCATCTTGTACGCCTCTTAGTGAGATTTTGTTGTAATACGTCCATTAAAATATTATTATTATTTGGAATATGTTTATGAATGATTTGATCGGTTTTGATGGGCAGCTATTTTGGTATAAAGCCCCAAAGCTTTCGGAGTTATGTGTCATGCCCCGGTGATGCCCGACCCGAGCCGAACCCGATCCAGGGGCCGGTCAAGCGCGCGGGGGCGACGAAGTGAAGATTGAGAAACGATTCTAGCGGAAGACTTAACCCTAACCACGGGCGATTAACAGCAACATGGAGTGCGCACAATCCTTTGAGCAAGAGTAAATAAAAGGGGAGGAAAAGGTGTTGTTTATCACAAAGTAAACAACAATCTCAAACCCACAAACTTAGTTAAGTAAGCCCACACTGGCTCAAAATAAGTCATAAGCATCACAACTGCAAAATATGACATAAATCCAAACAAGAACCCTACACAAAGGTTCGAACATAAAGCATGAAACAAACGCAGGTAAGTCACGCAACGATCTCCATCATCACACCCAAGCTACCTCTGACCTTTCCTCAAAGAGGCAATCATGTCCATCTGCGTGTCGCACCACGCAGCCCCAAATCAAAACACCAAAAGAGGGGTGAGTTTAACAAACTCAGCAATGGTTTTAATATCACTAACAACATCGAAAATACGACAGCATGGCGACATAATCTTTCAAATCAACGATGTACAAGGTGTATCATTTTTTGATCACATATTCACATCACTTAAAAACTGCATCATAATGCATAATTCAACCTGCATGGATGTATCTCTAACATACATATTCCCACATGCATAGTATCAAATCAAACTGCATGGATGTATCTCAAATATACATATTCCCACATGCATTATTTCACAATTCAACCTGCATGGATGTATCTCTAACATACATATTCCCACATGCATAATATCATCACAATCTGTATGGATGTATCTCTAACATACATATTCCCACATGCATTCACATCATAACCAATCCTGCATGGATGTATCTCTAACATACATATTCCACATGCATAATATCAAAATCAACATGCATGGATGTATCTCTAACATACATATTTTCACATGCATTACATCAAAATCAACATGCATTGATGTATCTCTAACATACATATTCCCACATGCATAATGTCATCACAATCGACCTCCATCAAGGAGTAATCACACATTAATGTCACACAGACGGGAACATAGACAAGGCCACGAAGGCGTGTCATGGTCCAAAATTTAACACAAGAATTCAAGAAATATCGGGGTTGTCAATCCCTAATACTGCTCGCCCTGGACGATCCTGACCAAGGATGTCTCATTCTCACACAGAGAATCTAGAGCAGGGGTGTTCGCCCAGGGACATCTCCTGCGGAGGGAAGAGCCCGAGTTCTCACACAGAGAACCCTAGAACACGTGGTAGCGGGGTGCACACGGCATACCACACTAGATTCTCAGGGTCCAGATGACACTCATAATAACATTCTCACAATCTACAAAACAAGTACACAACTCATCCCCACATCATTCCATTTAACAAGACTCAACCCAGGGAGTGCACTCGTTCCACACAGGAACTTCAAACCGTTCCACACAGGAACTTCAAACCGTTCCACACAGGAACTTCAAATCGTTCCACACAGGAACTTCAAATCAAAATATGTCCTTTCGGACCAATCAACTTGCGATTAATCCACGACCGATCAATCCGGCACACAATTCCATCACATTGCATCCAATCGGTCAAATTCGATTAATCACGATGAAGCCTCATTTGGAAATCCATTTTTATGATGCGTGCAACATGGTACATGCGTGGGCAAAGCATACATGAATCCTAATCCATGATAAGTGCTCTCATCAGCCCCTAATACATCATTCATAATCACAATATTAAGCTTCAACATCATCATTTATCCCCCACATGTGTGTGTGTAACTAGTAGAAGCATTTCACATAATGCATATCAACATGCTTGAAAATCAACTTACTACCACACTACACATGTGAATTTCTATCCAAACATGAATTCCAGCGGAAACCATAGAAGAAGAATCGTTGAAATCATAGCTAAATTCAAAACTCAACCACAAAGGCTAAACACATATAACATCACTCATTTCATCATTGAGTCATGGCATGCACCAACATTCACACACCACTAACCAAAAACTATCATGACAAATCAGTCCAACAATGATTGTAGTCCTACTGAAAATATATGCTTAACCAAAGAGAAACAACCATTCATAATTTCAAGATAACGATTCCAACATCATGCCACAAAGCATAAGCCATTCCACCATCCCTAAGCATATATCTCAACTCCATAAACTTAATAGCATGCATTTCTAGTAGCCTAACATAACTTAAAACGCTCCACATTCATATAAAATTGGCAAGCTAAAGTGGAATCATCAAAATAGACATCATATGCACAACATGCAATTTCCTGTGTAGCCGATCGATCGCCCTTCAGGCCGTTTGATCGGTTACACGCAAAATTTAAAATTTACAGTTTAGCCGATCGATCACCCTGCAGGGCCGATCGATCGCCAACACGGCAGAACAATCATCTTCTTCCTTTCGCAAATCCAAACCGAAACACCATAGATAACACTTCAAATCCACATCTAACACCCTAATCATCATCAAAAGTCCTCCTTGACTTCCAGAATATCAAACCAAATCATAATAATGCAAAACCCTAAAAAATTGGGATTAAATAATTCCATTTTCTAATCTTACCATTAACACACTAAATCAAGCAAACCATTTCGAAATAAGCCAAAAATGGAGAGTTTTACCATGGACAAACAGAGATTTTGAAGACCCATTACCTCAGCACTTGATTAAGCTCGGATTGAAAAGTCACCCTTCTTGAAATCCTTGAAAACACAATGAGTTTGAATTAAACTCTAATAGAAATCGATTTACCCAAGAAATCCCTAATTAAACCTTAGATCTAGGGCTTGGTGGTAGTAAAAATCGAATTTTGAATGTTAGGGTTTGTAGTAAAACACAAATCAGTAGCTTTTGATGGTCAAAAATGAATTGAATCCATGGGAAAATGGTAGATTTGGAAGAAATAAAGAGAAAAGCTAAGGATTAGTGCTTAATTAGAGTAAGCTTACCTTAATCGGCTTCTAATTCGGGCCTAAGTGGGGATTAGGCCAGCCCTCCTTCCTTAGCCTATTCCCAAAAATAGAAATGGCTCAGGTCTGCCCTTTTATAGTAAGGGTTGAGGTATGTATAGGTAAGTTTTGGGGTGTAAATATGAAAAGTAGGCTAAAAGTGGGTATTTTGCAAATTTAAACACTAATTAAGCCTAATAAAATTCTGAAAATTTTTGTATGACCTTAAGTATATGTCTATGTTCATTTGACACAAAAATAAAATTTTCGACGGTGGGGCCCACAGGGGTCCCGCCAAAACCCTAATTTTGGGAAAATAGTGAAAATTCTGAAAAATCTCAAAAATTCACATTTGGTTTAAAATCACTTAAAACCACTAATGTTGAAGTTGATTTTGGTTAAAACCATCACAAATTCTATTTATTTACGAAATCACCGAATAAGATCAAAAAACGTGTAAATCTCACGATAACCCATAATTAAAGAAAATCAAAACCCGGTTTAAAGATGAGGGTCCTTACATTATGACTCATAGGTACCACCTATTATGGCATATGGCGCACCCACGAAGTTGGATATCGTGGGAAAATCCTCTTCATTCTGATCCCATTGCCCCACGAGCACAGGTGTATATCGCTCGGGTATTGGCAACATTATGTGAACAACGATTTATCTGATTTTGATTTAATTATCAGAATCTGGCTACGAACGAATTATTCAAATTTACCAGATTCTGTGAAGATCTATTTTGTCTGACTTTTCGTATAAGAAGTGTGTTGGATTCACTTGTCGATAATATTATTTGAAAGTCAACTTTTGATTTTGAATTATTATAAGAATATTTTATAGATAATTAATTATGCTTTATGTTTTAATAAGCTAATAGAATTTAACTATATCTACTGAGTATAATTATACTCACCCACCCTTAGACACCGCATGTTTGGACAACGAAGATAACATTCTTGAGGATTGCTTGTAGACTTCAAAGGATCTATGCTTTATCACGTTCTTTTGTTGTGTATCAATTTTGTATGTGTGTGACTTTGATTTTGTTAAGGCATGATAAGCCTTATTTTGTAAAGTTTTTGTAATTACCTAAATAAATGAAAAGTTACTCTTCAGTGCACAGTTGATCTTGGCCCGTTTATTATTACGAATTGTCGGCACTCTGACCTTTAAGGTAATTTAAAAAGTTGGGGCATAACACTGGGAGTATCTGCCCATCCCCAACAATGACCCCCGAACTACCCTAAACATGGCTCATCCGTCCACCTCGATCTTGCCAGCCCAAACTTCAATGGCCTCAGGGCGGAAGTGGTGGTTTGCGGAGGAGCTCCTCTCGGCTTCGTCGAGCGGGCAAACAAGGGGGAGTTTGTGTACTGCACTGATCACCTGAGGAGGGCTGGCGGATTCCAAATGGGAAAGGGAGGGGGGAAGGAGAGAAGGGCGGGTGGCTGGGGTGGTTTCTACTACAACATGCGGAGGGCTTTCAAAGCAAGAGCAGGAGCATTCAAAGGGCCTTCAGCCCCAAAGCAGGAGTCATGCTTGACACATGGAGGACATTCAGGCCTCCAAAGCAAGAGGGAGTAGGAGCAGTGAGTGGGTGAATTCCACAACATGAGGCATGCTTTTTCTTCCTTTTTCATCACATGCCAAACTTAAGGGGGTTGCCCCATAAGTGGTGTAGAAATTTGGGAGTGGAAATATTATTTTCTATTTTTAAAATAAATAGTTAAATTCAGACACCGAGTTTTTTCCTGTGTCCCCCCAATAATGAAATAATACTTTTTTTTAACTTTATTCATCATGTTTCCCCAACTACTTTGCTCCTACTTCCCCACTTCCTCCAATACATGAACCCCACACCTTCTCCTCTTGCAGCTGCTCTAACCATGACGACTTCCTCTCCCATCCTCTTCTTCAATTTTTTTTATACCCAACTAGGCTTTTCTAGCCACGGTCGTGCACAGAGGCCAATTGCAGCCAAATCTGGCCCAACCACATGCACAGGCCCACTGCGGCAGTAATAGTTGTGGTTGCGTGCACAAACTCACTGCTACTAGATTTGGCAGTACCGGTGCTACGGTGTGTTGGCTACATGCACAGGCCCGCCATGGCTAGATCTAGTTGTGGCCGATCAAGCTCTGGCCACGCTAGTTGACTAGGCTTTGGCTATGTAGTTGGCTGGGCTTTGGTTGCCGGTGGCTATAGCGGTGGCCAATTGGAGAAGAAAGGGAGGGGGAAGATATAAAAACAAATGGGAAAATAGAGATAAGTAAGATATTTTAATATAAAGTAGAGAAAATTCTCGCCAGAACCCCAAAATACTTATAATTTCCCATTACGTCCTCTTTAAAAATTAAATTCTTTATTTTAACTTTTAGTTTTCACTTATTCTTAAAAAGTCTTCGCCCCACTAATTGACCTTTATTATACCTAAATTACCCTTCTTCTCGTCATCTTATGTCCATATTTTTATAACGCCTCCTCCCCCCACCGGGCACCTCTTTCTCCGGCATCTCCTCCCTCTTTCTCTTCTCATGCATTCTCTTCAATGGGTAGTGGAGGGCCGTGAGTGCCTGGAGTTTTGGACCTTGGCCTTGTTCAGGCCACCTGGGATCGCGCACTTGGACCCGCCTTCGTCCCTTTTCTACTCTCCTCCACCTCCACCTCCACCTCCAGAACTCAGCCCCCTCCCTCGAAGGTTCCACCTTAGACACAGAGCCAGACGCTGGCGCTTTTCATCTCTCTTGACTCTCTCCCCTTTCAGGTGAAAATACAAGTACTGATTGTCGGAGGACTCCGTTCTTTTGATCAAGGGCGTGCTTTTTCAATCTAGCTTTGATCAGACGGAAAATAATTTTTAAAAAATGGTTTTATATGCCTATGCAATTCGTGTTCGAGGTTTCCAAGGTCTTGTACGTGATTTGCGTGTGTGCCTGTTTCTCAGGTAGCTGGGAAACAGCCAGGAAGGTGAGGGGACCCTGCTGTTTGATGCGTTTGAGCGTGTTTCGGCTGAATTTCCGGTGCAAGTCTGTAGCGACAAGCTAAAACAGCCACAGATTGTAATATCTATCTTTTTGTTTTCTTCTTTGAGTTTTTTTATCGATGCTGGGTATTGTGTTTGTGACTTATTGATGGAATTGTTTGTAGTTGCAAACGGTGATATGGATTTAACAAAAAAATAAAATTTTTATAGGTGGAAAAGAAAGGTATGATTAGATTATTACGGATTGGTATTTAGTATGGTGGGAATTAAGAGTGGTCCGTGTGCTGTTGGTGATCATGTCCTCAATATTATGCTTCTCTAAAAAATAGTTGAGTTCTCAGAATTATCATCCATAAGGGAAGAGAACTGTGAAGTTTGTTTCTCCAATACAATCAATTTTAGTTGATGGTTCGCTATATTTCAGCTGTGACTGATAAACTAAGATAAGAAGTTGGATTTACTCATTCATTCTATTTTTTTTATACATGAGCGGGTATATCTTTTCTAAATCCATTGAAAGATGCAGTTTTTGTCCATCGCAAGAAGTTGGTGTCTGTACTAGGCAAATACAACTTTTTGCCCATTTTCTAGCTTACTTCTCACATTTATGAAGCCTTATATAAGAGCCGTGAATTTTATGCTTGTGATACACCTCAGCTAAACTTGCATGAGATTTTGGTTTATGTTGTTGTTGCCTAACTGATAAATATCATGATATATGTCATTTGTTATGCGACTTGACCCTTCTTTGTACAAATGATTACTCTTAATCTATGTTATTTGCATGATGGAAATATTAACTCATATAGCCAACCGCAGATAACTAGGGAAAAATAACATAGCGGTGTATCTGGGTATTATTATCCCCATGTTATGAGGGTTGTGCCAGGGAGGGATCTGGGATTAATTATTTCTTTTGTGTTCTTTACATGGATCAATATCATCACGTCGAGTATGACGAGGTTGTAAGTCAAACTCAAAACCCATGTTAAGTAGTGTAATTGTTTATCTAAACTCCTTATATATGTCACATACTTTCTTCTTTTAAGCCTGTTTGCTTTTTTAAAGGGCAATATTGATGATACCGCCCTTATGACGGATCATTTGTTTCTACATTTAGTTAATTACTTTATTTTGCTATTTGATTTGCTTATATCATTGCATCAAATAGTCCAGAAGTAATTGAGAGGAACTGATAGATTCCATTTTATATCAGAAGATTGTACTACGTTTACATAAATGGAGAACTATGCCAGCAAGAAAGTTTCTCGTGAGCTCAGTATTGCTAGAAGGGAGAACAGACTTACTTCCAAAGATACAAATAATGGGAGTAGAAACACTCAATATTGTAAACGGCTTGGATGTAGCACCAGGCTTGACACCAAAGAGGGCAATCAGATAGGTAATTTAGAGAAGGGAAAATATTCCAAACCTTCTTTCCGTGCTTCAAGTAGCAAGACAGTAGTTGGAAGCTCCTATAGATCATTTTCTAACACAAATGACTTAAAAAGCTCTAGCAAATATCCTCAGGAAAAAATTGATTTGTGTCAAAGCAGTAACGTGCAGAATCAAACAGATTGTGAAGTTTTAGGGACCTCTGCTTCTTCTTCAGTAGTTTAGGTTCAAAATGTTGAACGTGGACTTCTTGATGGTATTAGTTCAATGGAAGAGGAAGTACTGAACTCTGCCACGACATCAAATACAACATCCAAAAATCAAATCACTCCATGTTTGGATGTGAAAGATCAGGTTGCTTCTATTGGCCCATCCATCAAACGGAATTTTTCTTCACAAACTTCTGTTGGCACATCAAAAGGATCAGTCTTATTGGGTTCAGATACTGGTTCTCATAACCGTAGCCTCAAGAATTTCCGTTGTACATCACTATCAGATGTGCTTCCTTCTAGCTATACTAACTCAATTTCTGCTCCCACTCCCAGAGGGACCGATTCTACTAAAAGGAGAGGTCTTCTTTTAGATGGAGAGAGCTCTTCCAGGAGGGGAAAGAGCACAAGCGGGTCATCTACCAGAGGAAGTTCAATCTTACTCTCGTTAATATTCCTACCTTTAAAAAGCCAGATGAAGAAAATTTAGTATTGCCACTATTAACAAGAAGGCAACCTGGGAGGCCCAAGAAGAAGAGGATTCTTTCTCTTGGTGAGAAAATAAAAAGAAAAATTAAATGTGGTCGATGTGGTAAACTTGGTCACCACAACAAAAAATCATGTAAAGAGGCTTTGTAGTCCCTCATATATAATGTTTTTTTTCCTACTTTTGTTTTAGAAATACAGAAATTTCAATTTTTATATGCAAATTATAATTTCATATTCAAAAGGCATTGCTTAGTTGACATTTTAATTTCCCTTCCAGTACTAAATCATTAATTTAGTGTTACAGTAAATTTATACTCTATCAGTATCATAGTATAAATCTACTATAATTCATTTTATGATTTTATATTGAAAAGTCATGTATCACAGTAAACTTATACTCTGTTCTGATTTCATATTGAAAGGTCATACCTTATAGTAAATTCATACTGTTGTAATTCATTTTTTGAAGGGAATGTAAGAAATAGATACAAGCGGGAAAAACAAAGGGTGCTCAGAATGATGAACAGTCTACCTCTTATCAGAAACAAAAAAAAATCAAAAATTCCAATATCGTCAAGTGTTGTTTACTTGTTACTTATTGGTATAAATTTCTTGTTTTCTTTGAGCCCAAAGGTTGAAGAAACTTATTAAAACTTACAGTTCTATAAAGGAACCTGTTTATTATGGAGTCACATAACACCACACAAAGAACTCTTTCCATGAGATCTGTAGATTCTTTGAAGGCATTGGATCACTTGTGAGATTAGAATGCACTAGCAAGACATGATGTCAGCCTGATAGTTTTCCTTGCCGAACTTCACATAACATTCTAATTCCTCTTTTACACAGAAACTTTGATTAGTATACAACATAAAATCAAATGGGCAACACGACCTACATGTTAGTGGCAATGTTCACACTTGCCATGCTCTCTAGTCCAACACACAGTGCAATGAAGCCAGAGTTTAACACGTAAAATAGGCAAATGAGAAGAGTCAACACTAAAGATGTGACCTGAGGGCAAAGCCCAGATCAACGAAGAGTCCAAAACACTAGCAGTCGGTCAAGTCCAGCAACAAAAAAACTTTCCAATAAAATGGTTCCTGATGGGTTGATAACCCCTATATGTGTTAGCAAATGGTTGTTATAACAATTTCATCATGAAGTCATGTGTTACAAAATACATTTTACAACACAAAATCAGTTTTCACACCAAGTTGGCTTCTGCACTTGAATCATTCCCCTATTTGATTCACACAAGAGGCTTCTGGACAGTCATCTAAGTTGCTCCTATATCCACCATAGAACATAACAGTAAATATATACTCTATTATTTACATCTACCAAAGAACAAAATAGTAAATATATACTCTGTTATTTACATCCACCACAAAGCAGAACAGTACATATATACTTTGTTATTTACATCCAAAGAACAAAACAGTAAATATATACTCTATTGTTTACATCCACCACATAACATAACAGTAAATATATACTCTGTTATTTACATCCACCAAAGAACAAAACAGTAAATATATACTCTATTGTTTACATCCACCACAAAACAAAACAATAAATATATACTCTGTTATTTACATCCACCAAAGAACAAAACAGTAAATATATACTCTGTTGTTTACATCCACCACATAACAAAATAGTAAATATATACTCTGTTGTTTACATCCACCACATAACAGAAAAGTAAATATATACTCTATTCACATCCATCTGATTTTAGCATTGCCTCACAGATAATATATGAAACATTTCCACATCTCGTGTTGCTGTCCAAAAAGGATCCCGAAATGAAACCAAAGGGTAGGATATGAAAGCAAAAAACTTTACTCGATCTGGGCCGTCAATAAGATCACCGGTCACTGTTTGACTCGTTGGCATAAGCATAAGCATTCAGCTGGGAGGCAAATAGAAATAGAACCACCAACTGCACAACTTGTTTCTTGACCTTGGGGATCTTCATCCTGCCCAATAGTTCAAGTCTAGTCCGTCCACTGGGTGGACTCAAGCCAAGATATTTTTAAAGCATTTTGTCTGCTTCCATGTGAACTGATGTGAGTCCAAACTCCACAACACTATCACAATTCGCAAAGCAGAACAACATCTTTATCATGTGTACCCCAAGGACTCTTGGAAATCCAAAATTGTACATTAAAAGGGAACGCAAAGAACAAGTACCAAATCACCACTCAGCAATTCTTGCAAAAGCATCAAAACCAAATTCCTGAAACAGATGCAAACAACGCAAAACACAGAAAGAAATGTATGTAAAGCCCAATTTCAGGAGGCGAGACGAAAAAGGTGTGGTCTCAACCCAAATGGAAAGAAGGGGCTTTGGCGTATAATTGTTGTTGTATGCCGGCAACGGAAACGAGATGGAGATGGTTGAGCCGCCCCGGCTCTCCCAGAGGCAGATTTGAAACCCCAAATCGACTAAAGAAACAAATCACTTCGTCAAAGATGAGCAAAGAGGGGTTTTAGAAGATAAAGTACCAGGTAAAATGGAAGTGGTGTCTTAGTTGGATGCCGCAGGCGAGGAGGTGGAGGAGAAGGTGGACACCATTGAAAAGCTCGGTGGAGGTCCTAGGAGTAGCAACAATCAGTGAGGAAGATGGCAAGCAATGGATTGCAGTAGCATAAAATCGCCAAAAACGAAGCTTCAAATTGCTGGAGCTTTTGTTTTGGTCAAAAGTAAATGGTGCGCAGTCCCTAGGCGGTTGGAGTCTTAAATTTGGAATTTAATGGGAAAAGAAAGAAGGGTATTTTAGGATTTTTAAAAATTACGTATAACTTAGTTACTTATTAGTTAATTTTCAATAATCAGGACTTAACGATAATTAAGCATCAAACTTAGTCCTAATGGGTCACGCGCCCTATAAAGTATTCTGATAAAGGTAAAGAAGACACAAGGAAAAAATGGTGTTTGAATAGACGCGTTGTTTTTAAATATGGTCCTAAACCGCCTAAAATTAGATAATTAGGGCCTTAAAAAGTGGGCCATGTCTACTCGCGGCATGCGCACGAAGACATGGGGATGGGTCCGCAATCCGGTTCAGCTCGGCCAGACACCCGATCTCGGTTCGCTTATGAACCGCAAACCATTTGCTCAGACCAAGCCATGGCTCCTGCTCTGCCGATCTAGGTCCGCCACCCCCGCCGCTCCTCCATCCGATGGCAGCCTCCTCCGCCGGGCGGTCATGGCGTACGGCCTTTCTCACTCTGAGGGACGAGATCTTGACCCCTCCCCCACGCGCTGTCCTCCTCAACCTCCTCCGCACAATCATCTTCTCCCAGTCCCAGGCCCTGGTCGCTGCCGCCCACGAACTTCCGCCGCGCGAGGTGGGTACCCTGGTTGCGTGTTTGCTTGATTTCAGCTTTTTGGCTCCGAAATTGCATCCGGAATACTCATTTTCTTCTTGGATCGGGTGCAGGTATCGCTGGATTTGATGCTTCTGGTCGAATTGGTGAGCAAAATGGAGGACATTGATGAAGTGACAGACGTATCCATTCTTACTTGTCATCTGGTATGTATCTCATACTAAGTATGGCTAAACTAAGAGTTGGTTGGAGTGATTTGGGCACAAAGGTTGAATTTTTACGTTTGGCTTGTTGACTGGAAGTTTCAGTGGTCTCAGTACAGTTCATGATTGGGATGTTGCACACTTGCTCTTTCAAACGCTGTCTATTTTTATTTTTTTGGAGAAAGAAAAAAAAAGAAAGCGGCGACGAAGCTGTCATTTTAGTAAGGCAGAAGTGTCAGAAACTAGACGCGAATTGCATGAAACATTAGATGAATTAGGAAGGTGTTGAACAAAACTAAGGAGTGGTTTCTCCAAAAGAAACGATATTTGTTTGTTTCACTTCTTCTGGCTAAAGTTCCTCAGCTAAAAGTATATTCCACTGTGTATTACTCCCCCCGTCCTACATTAATTGTCGGGGATTAATAAACCAAAATGAACACGACTAGTAAGGTCGGAGGGAGGGAGGGAGTATCATTTTCACAATAATCATTAGGCCCTATAAGCTCCAATTGGACTGGCATCACATCATCATATAATGCCTAGCATTTTTATGTGTTGTGGTAAATACATTTTAGCTCTGCCATTTGGATTTAGTATGAGCGAGAAAATGTTATCCTGCTCTGTGATGAGCCAGAGTGAATTTCTTGCTAATTTTGGGTATATAATTTGTGCCAAGTGGACTAGAATAAAAGAAAATAATAAATATCTACTCAACTTGGAGAGGACTCTGGTCGTTTCAACAAATTGTAACGAGTAAAGTTTTTAGCAACGTACAACTTATTGAAATGCATGATATACACCACACATTTTGAAAATGGGTCTCAGGACGCGAGGTAAGGGGCGGCATCAGGTGAGATTGGTTGCAAATCATGGGGTGTCATGGTTCTGTGAAGTTGGTCCACTCATTTCTATGTGATTCATACCTGCAATTAAGCTAATGTTGATTACAGACTACTCATTCATATCTTTCTTGTGTTACTTTGTTTAGATTCATGGTGTTAACTGTCGAGTGCGTCTGGAGGTGAATTCAACTTCTTGGCTTTCATTGTTGGACTTTCTAGAAAAAATGGTTCAGCTGTGTTTTCGTCATCCAAAGTCAGTCTGTCCAAATGATGTGGCTCGAATGAAGGCCATAAGGGAGGCTTTGGATATTCTCAGGTTAGTTGTCCTTATATGGAGCAGTGTTATGCTCAGTATCATTTAAGATTTGCTGGACTTATGACTATCTGGGTGACTGTTACTCTGGCAGGAATTGTCTTTCAACCGAGAGTGCCAAGTTGGTCAAGTTTCTTCTCCAACTTGTTTCATTCTTACAGACAGAGATATCTTCATCTCATTCAAGTGGCAGTCAACAATATGCTGCTCATCATGGGACCAGAATCCCTAAAGGAAGCAGTGTTTGGGAGGTTCAGGCAGTAGCTTTTTCTATGCTAGGTGACATACTATCAAGGATGGGTTCCTCTCTTCCTGCAGATATATGGAAATTAACACTGGAGGTTCTACTTATATCTTTTAAATATATAAACTGTTGGAACACACAAATTGGCTCTATTTTCTGTCCCTAATTATTGAATTCTGTTGTAGTGCCTGAGAATTGACTCTAAATTGAGATAAACACGATACAGCAGAAATTGTGTAAAAAACTAATTCAGATGTATTGTATGTATTGAAGTAGATTCTGAGGAAAGTTATGGATATCTTGTCTACCAAAGGGCCACTTGTGGAGGTCCATATATTCTCAAGGTTTTGAACTTATTTATTCCACTATTTTTGTGAATTATTAAAATATGTTTTGGCCAAAGCTGATGAAGGGATTAAACATATTTTGGGTTTGCAGGTTTTATGCCTCAGTTTTGCAATGTCTGCATGTAATCCTTTCAGATCCTAAGGGTTCTCTTTCCGACCAAGTAACTTTCAACATCAAATGCTAATGTGAACTTATATTTGGTCAATGGTAATGTTGTTTTAACTTGGTTTTTTTAACAAAAGGTAGCAGGTTTTGTGTCTTCATTGCAAAGGTTCTTCACCTATGGGCTCTCTAGTAGAACATCATTAGCTGTTGGTAAGGAGTTCAGTGTTCAAATTCGCAATTCACAAATGACAGATTCTGGCAAAAACAACTGTGGGGGGCGATATAGGCCCCCACATCTACGAAAAAGAGAAAGTATTGATGTGCAGATGCAAAAAGCATATGATGATCAAAGTTCTTCAGATCATGAATCTTCAGGGTATGCATTTGCCTCGTCTGATTCAGAACATAGTGATACTGATGGTTCTGTGAAAGATATTGATCGATATCAATGCTCCAAGGCAAGAATAGCTGCGCTTGTGTGCATCCAGGTTGGATTCTAGTTGTCACTCTTTATTTTCTAGCATCCATCCCTTTTCACTTGTCTGCTGTTATCAGCATTATCAAAATAACTATATTTGTTTAACTATTGTAGTACTAAACAACACAGTTCTTAGTGTGTGTGGCATACCTTGATTGATTTCAGACTATTTTTTATGAGTTAAAGATAAATTTTTTTGGTTGTATTATTTATTTATCTTGTGTATAGAGTTGTTCCTTTTTGCATAATGATATCTTATCAATTTATTCTTTTGGAGCTGAAGCATTTTAGCTATTGAACTTTTTAACATTCTGTGCATTGTCTTGAAGGATCTTTGTGAAGCTGATTCCAAATCACTTGCTGCTTGTTTGCCAATGCTGTTACCAACAAGTGATGTGCTTCAACCTAGGTGAATGACGATAGAATTTGTCTTATATTACATTTTTTTAATACTTTTCCAGTATTCCTTTCAATTGGTATATATTTTGTTCTGTTTTACAGAAAAAGCCAGGCTACACTATTGACTTGCCTGCTTTTTGATCCTATCTTGAAGGTAATGGTTATGTTCTACTAATCTTAGCTGTGGTATTAGCCGTTTTTTTCATTTTCTGTGTTTGGTATGTGTGCCTAAAAAACACATTTTATTTATCTTTTTTCTTGAAAAGAAGAGCCATTGGTGTCTTCTACACTCTTGAAAGTTTAACGTATATTGTAGTATAATAACTTCATGCAAGTAGTTATCATTTCACCTTCCTGGCTGGAATGGTACTTTACGCTTTAATTTATGCAAAAATCACATCTGCAGGTACGGTTAGCCTCTGCTTCAGCTTTAAGTGCTATATTGGATGGTTCTTCATCTGTGTGTTGCCAAGTTGCTGAATACAAAGAGCCTGCCAAGTATGGTTCATTTACTTCACTTTCCAGCACCCTTGGCCAAATACTCATGCAGCTCCACTCAGGTATTTGAAAGGACCATATTACTCTTTTTCAGACTCTATATGCTGATATTTTGTTCTTCATTCCTCATTTTTTTTATCTATAACGCGGGTTTGTATTGCCTGTTATTTGATCATGCAGGCTTGCTTTTCTTGATTGAAAAAGAAACTCATAATGGTCTGTTGCAATCCTTGTTCAAAGCCCTTACACATCTGATATCTGCCACTCCGTATGCTCTCACCTTCACTTATATTTCTATTTGGACTCGGGTTTTTTTTCTTATTTATTAGTGTGAAAGACTAGGAATGTTCAACAATAAATATTGACAAGTTGATCATTTAAGACATCTATTATCATTATGTCTTATTTAGCTGGGATAAGGCATATGATGATGATGCTCACAATTTCTTATTTCCTTTCTATGACCGGGGAACAAGAGATAAATTCTTGTATTAGCTATAATTAGAATGGAGTGAATAATGTCTTTGATATTCACTATGTTAGCTTAAAGCTTTTATTAGATGCTAATTGCCAAACAGTGAAGTGTAGTCCCTGATTAATAAGAATTTTCAACCAATTTAGATGATTAAGTTTAATATAGTTTAGTATTTATGCTCTTCTTCGTTGTCAAAGTTGTTATTTTCTGATATTACTTATGTTGCAGATACTCTCGGATGCCTGTGGAACTTTTGCCGAGGATTCTTTCAACATTAGATGCGAAAATTCTCGAAGCATTCGCATTAAAAACTGAGCAGACTACTCTTCTGGTAAATTATGTTGGAAATATGTTTGAAATTGTTTGAGAAGGCTTGTGGCTTTACTGTATCTAAAACTTAGCTGTACAGGCCAGTTCTCTTAGCTGCTTAAATGCAGCTCTGTCTGTGTCACCACCATCTTTGCTTGTTGCAGAAATGCTTCAAGAACAAAGACCATCAGGTTTTGTCCACGTCAATTTCCATGCAGTTTATTCTAGTTAAATAGAGATATGGAATTATTTCTCTTCTTAGATTGTTGGATTAACTTTTGTTTCTACTCATGGATGTAGCTGTGAGTCAATTGAAACCAAGTCTACTTCCTGTCTTATTTAAAGTTTCCCAACAATCAGCGCATACTTCCATAAATTATGAGGCACTTCAGGTATTTTTTTTGTAAAAACGGCTTAATTTTCAGTTACACACTTACAATGCACGTGTTTTTCTTTCTAAGATTTCTATTTAGTGATGATTTTTTATGTAAACCCTTGAGTTTACACTGTCAAAACAGTGGGAAGTTGGATGAAGGGAAGAGTAACCCTATGTGGCAATTGTCTTCAGCAGGGTGAGAGAAGAGAGACAGGGAGAAGAGACGTGAGAGGAGCAGGGAGAGACTGAAGATAACTTTTCTCATTGATTTTCCAAGAGGGCAGTCACCCTTTACATAGTTGTAGAGATTCCTAATTAAACCTTAAGACTAATAAAGGAAACTTCCTAATAGAGAAACTGCCTAATGAAGGAATAGCATAAATAAGACTGCCTAATGAAGAAATAGCATAAAGAAGAAATTGCTTAATTTAAAACATCCTAATTATGATCCATAACAATTTTATCTGTAACCAATGTTTATTTATCCTTTCTAAATATGCATAATTTTATTGTTGCGTTTTACTGGAATGGATATATAGGACGATCCAGAGACTGAAGAAGTGCTACTGAAAACTTTAGTCTTATGTATTTTTTGGGGGCTCAACAATCAAATAACTTCCGTGAACTGTGAAGTCTTCTGGATTCTGAAACTCGAAGTTGTTTTAAACTGCTAAAGATGTAAAAAAAAATTCTTTACAGAAGGGAAAAACGATTTTTGTCCACCTCATGTAGTATTTACTGTGCTTTCTCTGTGACATCGATGAGAAATTTGGTAGCTAGGCCCTAAATCTGCACTATTGCAGGCTCTTAGAGCAGCATTTCACAATTACCCAAGTGTGATGACTACATTTTGGGAACAAGTCTCTTGTACGGTTTCCGGGTTGCTTCATATGGGTGGCCCCAGCTGTGGTCGCCATGAAGTTCTAGCTCGGCCTTGGAAGGGAGAGGTTGGAAACACTTCTGTGTTAACTGCTGAGAGATGCTTAACAGCTGCTATTAAGGTAAATTTGTACATTTTATATATCATTGCGTTAGAAACTTTAAATTAAATATATACTGCTCATTAATATGCATGATTTTATGCACCAGGTACTGGATGAGTGTCTTCGTGCATCATCAGGATTTAAAGGAATGGATGGCCTGCCAAATGATGAGTTACTGGATACACCCTTTTTGTATGATTGTGATAAAACAGCCAAAATTTCCTCAGCGCCATGCTATGGATTTCATGGTATGGAAAGTTCAAATAGCAATTCGGTTTCACATCCATTTGGAGCTAAATTATGGTCTTTTGCCATCAAAGATCATTTGACTTTGACTTTATCACACAGCGCTTCAATGGTTAGTTATATATTAGCACTCTTTGGAAATCACAGTGAACTGGTGCATTGATTTCAGGAGAGAGAATTTCTTTTTTGATGAACTTTCTATGTCAGGTGAGGGCTGCTTCAGTCACTTGTTTTGCGGGCATGACGTCTAATGTCTACTTCCTTCTTGCAGAAGAAATGCAGGATTTTGTTGTATCTTCTATTGTAAGTATATTTTAGATTTATCGAGTGGTTCTTCTCTTGATAAAGGGAAACCTACCATTTTGTTTTTTAATAGAATTTCAATCACCTTATATTTGTTTCTGACCGCAGACCAATGCAGCATTGAAGGATGAGGTTCCATCAGTTCGATCGGCTGCATGTAGAGCTATTGGCATCATTTCATGTTTTCGAGAGGTTTTTGATAGGTGAAACTGAACTTGCTCTCTATCATCTCAATTCCCATGACATTTTTCTGGTTAATTTCTGTAATCTGATAAGAACCTTATCTTGTAGTGCAGTGATTCTTGATGGTTTTGTCCGTGCTGTGGAAACCAACACATGCAGTACACTGCTTTCGGTAATTTTACATTTTCCAATGTAGACGAGTCTTTACAAATCCAAGACACTTGTGCAGGATTTATTGATCTATTGTAGCAGACAGTCTATTATACCGGAGCCAACCTGTGGGTGGCATGTCAGTGATGAGTAGATGTTTCTTTTTTTCCCCAGAAGTTTGTAGGCCTTAAGAGTTAATATTGACAGTCCAAATGTCTGAATATTCTAGGGTATACCACACGTGAGGGGGGTTAACAACCACCCTTCATAATCACCCTTGTTCAGGGAAAAGAATGTGACTTTTACCTCATTTTAGTCTTGTCTGATTGAAATTCATGAATGGTTTGACGAACATCTTGCAGTGAGATTTTAGGAACAACTTTGTTACTTCACATGTGCCTGGTGCCCCTTAGCCGGAAATAAGTTTAAATGTACTTATAAGATAGCTAAAGTAAGAGAGAGGAGAAGTACGGACTTGGATCAAGTTGATGCATTAAGAGCAAAGATCAAATAGTGTTAGTAAAAGACGAGGAAATTAAGGAGAGATGGTGAGGATTTTTCCTTGCATTTTTTGAATGAGGACTATAGTAGCTGTCACGGGCGCGAAGCTTTGCCTAGCGTTTGCACTCATGATGGCCTGCTGAGTGCAACCAGCAGCCACTCTCTTCCTTACCCACTCATATACGTAAGGGAAAACACAAACAAAACAACAACACAGTCAGACCTGGTGCATGGGTCTTCGCCCAAGCTATATTTTTGTCCGCTGAAATACAATGTAGAGAGAGGGCAAGGGCTGATCTACCAGGCTGAGAGCTCTCCTCTCTTTTCCCTGGTTTGCTGTGGAGGAACAAATTCGTCTCTGATCAGCCATGACCACCCTGCTCATCTCTTTATATAGACTGAGCCTGAAGCTGGCCGTCCTAGTGCCATTAGAAGTACAAAACCCACCCAATACAAGAGTCCTTACCCTGTCCAACTTTCAGCCCAAAGCCATTCCGCCCCAGCATAGTTTAGGAAGTCTTCAAGAGTCCGTCCTCCGCTAGAAGTCCATCGCTATGCTGCCACCAAGGGTCAGCCCATCCTAGGAAACCAGCCACTTCGACTCCCATCCACCCTACGAGTGTGACCAGCCTGCCTGTGTGAGTCCTGTCCGTCCTAAAAACCTGCTGCCCGGTCTCCTACTCCAACTAGGAGTGCAGCCAACTAGCATAAGCTGAGTCCCATCCGCCTTAGGAGTCCTCCCTTAAGTCCAAGCAGCACCCAGCTTCGCTGTTAGAGTCCCGCCCGCGCAAGGACTCCTACCCAGCCTGCTTCGCAAGGCCAGTAGCTTGTCCGGAACACCTCCCGCGCTGTCCCAGCATCCGTTCGTGCCCAAGGGGCTGCCTAGGCTGTCTGTCGCCTAGCAAAACTTGGCTGTCCGCCCCAAGTATGGGGGTAGCCGCCCCCTTTCTGCATCTGTCAAGTTAAGGGGCTAACAGTAGTCCTAGTAATGATTTAACCTATGTTAGGAGATTTAGATAAGAGGGGGTAGGATTAGCCTTAAAAGAAGATGAGGAAAGGTGCCTAATGACCTAATGGGTTCTCATTGAAGTTTGGAAGTCTCTTCAGGGTGTTGGCTTAGCTTAGTTGACTAGATTTTTTGACAATATATGGAAGCAAAGAGGATGCCCGAGGAGCGGAGGAGAAGTGCTGTCGTACCTCTATATAAAATAAAGGCATTCAAATTTTAGGGGTATCAAACGTATGAGCCATATTATGAAGCTATGGGAGAGACTTGTAGAAAGTCGTTTGCAAAAAGTGACTAATGTAACGGAGAACCAAGTTGGTTTCATGCCAAAAAGGTCAACAATTGAGGCTAATTTTTTGTCTCGACAATTAGTTGAGAAGTATAGGGATAGGCGACAAAGCTGTTACATGGCATTTATAGATTTAGAGAAGGTGTATGGTAGAGTGCCTAGAGAGCTTATTTGGAGCCTTTTGAGAAATGAGTTATAAAAGAATGCATAGACATTATGAAAAATATCTATAATGGGGTAGTGACTAGTGTAAGGAATGTTGGGGGAGAAACTAAGGAGTTCCTAGTTAGAATAGGTCTTGATAAGAACTAACTTCACATATTCATGATTAGGTTTTTTGGTGCGTACTTTTTGTGGACAATGTAGTTTTAATTGATGAAAGTAAAGCAAGATTAAATGCTAAAGTTGTGATATAAAGCATTAGGCAATTTCTAACTTCTTCTAATCGTCAGTTCCTTCTCTGTCCTCGGCAACCAAATTGGAGGGTGGGTTTGAGTTGCCCTGGACTGGATGACTCAACTCCCCTAAAAACTCATGTTTTTAGGGCATTCACAGTTGTAGCACCATAAGGGATTTTCTTCCTCATTCCCTCTCATTTCTCCCTTCTGTTGCTACAACTATTGTTTTCAGGTCCTTAAAGGCTGGGGCAACTCCCCAACCACCGCTTAAGTCGTCGGGGCCAGTGAGGGCACTGACAATTAGAAGAAGCTTGGAAGCACTTTATATCATAACTCAAATGCTAAGCTAGGAAAGTAGAAGGAAGCCTTAGAATCAAAGGGCTTTAGAATTAGTAGAACTAAGATGTCTTATCTTTAGGGAAGGTGGAACTATAGGTGGCTTCTACTTGAAATAGGTGGGCAAGAAGTGCCAAGATGTGAGCAATTCTGCTTTATAGGCTTCATTGTACACAAAGGGGGTGATATAGATAGTGATGTGGTACCTAGAATAAATGCAGGGTGGGCAAAGTGGAGAGCCGCGTTAGGGGTGCTATGTGATAGGTGAATTCTAAATAGTTTTAAAGGCAAATTCTATAGGACAATAGTTAGGCTTGTAATACAATATTCTAGGAGCGGAATGTTGAGCCCTTAAGAAAAGTCATATAGATGAAGTGTAGCAGAAATGAGGATGCGATGGGAAAACTAGGAGAGAGAATTAGAATTGATTATATTCATGAGAACTTAGGGGCAGTACCTTTAGGGGAGGAACCTAGGGAGTGTTGATAGGCGCATGTTTGAAGGAGACAAGGGATGCCAGTAAGAAGGTTGGAGGGGATGCAAATGGAAGAGGCCAAAAGGAGAGGGAGACCTAAGAGGACTTGCATGTAGTTAATAAGGAAGGTTATGACTATGCTATCTCTTACAAAAGAGTTAGCACAAAACATGCTATAGTGGAGGCATAAGATCCATGTTACTTTCCTCAAATTTTTGTCAAAGGGCAATGCTTGATTATAATTATGCTATTTTGTTGCCCATCTAAGCGGACCAGTATAGTGTGAAAAGTTGCTGACCTCAGTTCTCTCATGCATGATTAACTATATGAGTTCCTTTCAGGTAAGAATTACAGCTTCATGGGCTTTAGCAAACATTTGTGATTCTCTCCGCCGTAGAGCAAGCTACATGGAGTCGAATGAGCCAGCAAAATGTACTATTTGTGTTGTTTTTGACACTTCTGTATCCTAAAACTAAAAGAATCATTTGAATGTTGGATATAAATTTTTGACCTGGAATATTTTAATTTATAGGTCCTAAGACTGATGCCAGAGCAATATCTCTTTTAGCTGAATGCGCTTTGCGGCTAGCTACAGATAATGATAAGGTAACAAAACTTTATACCTCTACAAATAAGAGTCTCCTCTACCATGCTTTTAGAGCAGACATGGAGCTGCAGAGTTACTTATTAGGAATTTCATGATGAAATTACTTGCAACTTCTTACTTTGGCGTGACACACATATATCTAAATAAAGGAAACTAGTTTATTTATGACGAAATGAAGATTCTCTAATAAATTGGAGTAATTTTGATTATCTTAGTCTTTGGTCAAAAGCAAAAGTTGGCATAAGATGTCTCCCTCCTGACATGTCCCTTCGCCCTCATTTGACTAAAAACTTTTTTTTCTATGCTTTGCATTTATCTTCTCTTTGGACTTTTTCTCCTTCCCTTCGGGATTTTCACACCTGCTGCCACACTTGTTTTCTTAATAATAATAAATGTTTGATGCTAAAAATGATTTGTCAATAGCATTCATTTAGTATCTGCTATTTAAGTAGATAGCAACGGGCATTTTTATTGTTCTCCTCCTCAGGTTTCTAAAGTTTTATATTTGTATAATATCAGGTCAAATCAAATGCTGTGAGAGCTCTTGGTAATCTTGCCAGATTTGCAAATTTTATGCCGCAGACTACTGGTAAAACTGGGTTTGCGGATTTTAGCTGAAAATGTGTACTCTTTGGCTCCATCCCAGAAATTGCAATGCGGGTCACGTATCATAACTTTTAAATAGTGATTATATATTGGATTTTTGCAGGGGATATTGATTGGCTTGAAAGAATGGTGCAAGCATTTGTTTCATGTGTAACAACTGGAAACGTGAAGGTTCTTCCTTTTTACTGATTTGTTAGATGATACCTGTCATAATCAATGCATGTTTCCTTTTGAAATTATTTATATTTTTTTTGTGCTTGTTACAAATATTAGTGTTTTACAGGTTCAGTGGAATGTTTGTCATTCACTTGGTTACCTTTTCCTCAATGATACATTACGACTGCCAGATCTGTCTTGGTCTGTAAACAAACTAATGTCTTTGATTTCATTTTCCTCAAACATTTGATTTATCCAACTGTGGATGAATTGTATAAATCTGTGTAGTGAGTCTTTTTTTTTCACATGTTTTCTTTGTTTGCACAAGACAGTTTCTACAATTGTTAGGGCTTTAGTGCCTAAAATATGATGTTGTTCCACATAATTAAATCCTCTTGCTGCTGTTGGTTATGTTAATGTTTAGTAAGCATTTTATATACTAGTTTTTTTTTACGTTGTTAACCTGCATGTTAAACAACTCAATTTCACGTGGTACCCTGAGGTCCACGTGTAATAATTATGATTGGATCCCATTGAAATAGGTTATACTTTGCTCTGGTCAGGGCCCCATCTGTCTACAGCATACTTCTGCTGCTATTGCGTGATTCAGCTAATTTCAAGATCAGAATAAATGCTGCTGCGGCATTAGCTGTACCAACATCGAGGCGTGGTTAGTAAAAAATTATGTTTTTATTTTTCCTCATTTTTATTACTTTGCTATATAAGATTGTTGTATAGGTGCTAAGGCATAATGTGCATAATTCCCTGCTATCTACTCTCTGTCAGAGATGGCAAGCCCTTCATTCAGAAGTAAATGGGTGCCTTCTTCAACATATGTGTGCCTTCTTCAATTTGCTGTGTCTTCTTTGCTGCCTGAGTGTCATCCTGGATAGGAGCTTGGATTTGGGTATTCCATCGCCTGATGATGGTTGAATCTTTTGATTATGATAATAAAAGGGTGCATAGGAAAAGACAATTTTAACTGAGTAGTTGCAAAGGATTTTACTGACCTTTTTCCAGTTAGTTTTGTTAATATTGGTTGGAACCAGAAATTGTTATGTTTCAGCAGATTTTATTAGTGTTACTAAAGAAATAAATATGGAGGACAGGATTTACATTAAGTTAAGAAATCAATTTAAGCGGGAAATTAATTTTCTTTTATTTTAAAAATGAAGCAGCACGGGATGCCTCTTGATAGGAAGCATAATTTTGGCAATGTTAGGTTTAGCCTGAGGGCAAGGCATGAGCAGCCTAGCGTCAGGTTGTCAGGTTATGCGAACAAGTAACTAGGAAGATGCCTTAAAATTTTGTGGATGTAAGGGTGTGCCATTAGGTTTTGTTATGCTGTTATGTTTTGACAGTTACTCATCATCACAGTGATGTTATGCAGATTACGGGAGTTCGTTCTCTGATGTGTTACAAGGTTTGGAGCTTATACTTGAAAACATTGCAACTGACCCAGTATTACCACCTTCAAGTTTTAAGTACAAGCCAACACTTGAAAGACAGGTATAATCGATAGATTTGTTGTTAACTTTTTCCATGTTTAATCCAATGAACTTTGTTGTTACCAGTTGATCGTTCTTTTCCAGCTGACATCCACCACCCTGCATGTGCTTGGCCTTGCTTCCTCCAGTGAACCTCAGCTCATTAAAGACTTCCTTACTAAGGTAAGGGAAATTCATTGTAGGATTTCTAAAGAAGTTTCCCCTTTCGCTTCCAAGCATTAGTAGCTGTATTCCCAAAACAGATAAACAAAAGACAATGCTCATATCTCAGGAAGATAAGTATTGTGTTTTGCCTTGTTTTTAGGTTTTTTGGTTGGTTAGGGGCATTTACTTATCTACTTGACAAAAGTAATAATTCATCTGACTTATTAAGTGTTAATAAGGCACATTGGGCTTCACATTAGGATGAGGAGTTACTTTGAGAATTTTTCCGGCCTAAGGCTTAAAATAATTGAGTTTTAGTATCCTGGGATTATGTAAATCTTAAAATTAATCCCTTGATTTATGCGATATTTATTTTGCTTGCTTGGTTTATGCAAATTTACAATAGTGAAAATTGGAGGATTGATTGCAGCCTACGACACTTGCATTAATGGTCCTGGGCCCATGTGGGGCCAGTGCCATTGTACTGCTCACACGCTGGGAGCGGTCATAGCACTACTCTTATAATAAGGCTCTCAGTTTATTGCCCCTTTTGCATTTTGACCCATCCCTTAGTATCCTGAAAATAGAAACAGGTAAATTTTGGACGCTGTTAAATTGTCAGAAATGACGTAAAATGGCTTAAAAATGAAGAACAACATATCTTTTTTAAGGTGACAGATTTATTTTTGGAAAGGATGATATATTGGCTTAACAAGGTAGGAACAAAATGGTTTGTGCCATTGCGAGTCACAAAGAACAAGAAGCAGCGGTAAGATGTTTAAAGCTTTTATTAACCAAGCCTTAGAAATGGACCTGAAATGCAGACTAATCTACAAAAAGAGTTATTTTTGCTAAATAAAGTATGAACGCCCTCTTTTTAACTCTCTGATGCTTATTAATACTGACTTAGTGCAGAAGGCTGCATTCCTGGAGGAGTGGCTAAGTGTATTATGCTCGTCATTAGTGGAGGAGAGTGCCCACCAGTGTATGGCCTCTAGTAACGCAGAGACCCAGAAGGATGGATCTGTAACAACCAAGAAAAAGAAAACAATGATATCTGCGGCTGTGAGATCATTAGTTGATATCTACAGAAGCTGCGGTCACCAGAACCTAGTTCTGAGATTTGGCAAATTAACCCAATGCTTATCATGATGTGCCTAGGCCTTCACGAGACAATGAGGGCACAACGTACAATTTTCAGCCCATGTTTGATGTTAGCAGTGGTGCCCAGAATTCCTCACATATGGTCCCCCTTGATGTGACGGCCAGATGCCTGTTTTAAGGTCCACTCGCTGAAAATTTTGTGGTTTGACACCTTATTGGCTGATTCAGTGTTCGCAGGGAATAGGAAGAACCATAGTAAGCAGAGGTAAGTGCAACAGCAATTGTTCAGTTCTCATACCATTGTCCAACGCTTATTGTGTAGCGAGGACTTCTGAGATATTTTTTACGTCCCAGATCAAGGGACAGCAAAAAGACAGGGAGGTCAGTAAAATCATTTGTTGGGGGAATGGGTAGCGGTTTGTAATTAGTAAGTTCTTGCTAGGCATTGTATATAGGCCCAAGCCTTCGTGTATCCATGTATTATCTTTTTATGTGACTTGGTATTTTGAACCAAAGCTGAAATTGGGCGTTCTTGCTTGTTGGGCCGCGGGAATTTAAGGCTAGTGGTTCTTTCTTCCATTTTGGCTGTGGCCTCGTGGGGTGAGGGAAACTAATCAGAAATTCGGTGCATAAACGGAAGTCCCTCTTTCATTACTATTAACAAAAAAAATTGGGCTTGAGTGGTAGTTCAGAATTCCCGGATTTGTTACTTTTTTGTTTTTTATGTCGAATATTTTTTGTACATTTAGTTTGAATTATACTCATGATTGATTCTATTTCGCCATTTTTGTGGTACCAGATTAGATTGTTGAATCTCAGGTAAATTGTATTGACAGACCAATTTTTCCTTTCATTTGTTCTAAGGCCATTAACCGTTCATTGCCACCCCCTGCAATGACATTGCCTCACTACGTGTGTAAATTCATTCTGCAACTGTGACGGCATTTCTTCAGTCCTTAGTTCATTGAAGGACTATTACAATGGTTGCTCTCGATGTGTCGTCCTTCGTTCTTTGGATGATCATCGGTATGTCAACTTGTCATTGTGCTTACATTTGACCAAAGTAAACTACTTATAAGAACCTACCATATCTATCTTGAATCCTTAGACGGCATTTCAGACATCATCCCAACTGGTATTTAGCTCTTAGCGTAACAATTTGCACGTTTATCTCTGGCAACCTGCCGACAGACTGAAATCAGTGCTCGCAAAATCAGTGAATGGGCAGCTTCATTCGCCCCCCATTCCGGCCTTGGATGTAGACCCGGCTATAATATATCTGGGAAGATAGTGTGCAATGGCATGCATCTTGGACCGAGCATGGCAGAGTTTGTCTTACCGGGAAGAAGGATGTTTGATGGTTTGTCGCGTCTGTTGGATCTCCCCTTAAAAGGAGGTCTCCAAGGACCACTTTTGTGACAGACAAACAACACGTAGTTCCTTCAACAATGATTTTTTTTTCAAAAAAAAAAGTGAAATTTGATATGCTTTTCTTATGTGTTTTCCTAAATTTTTATCCATAACCATTTTATTTAGTAAACGGTATAGGTTTTTCTAGTATAGGTTTTTCAATATTTGTTCCATCCACTAACAATCAACCAGTTAATTGGTGAAACCTTTTTTAATTACCTCTTTTATAAGGATTCACAATTCAACGTAATAAACACAACTGATCCTAAAAATTAATAGCCCATTTAGCAAAATAAATACACTCAAATTTTTTAATCTAAAAAAGCAGTTCACACCATATGCATGCAACTTAAATATTAAAAAGTATTTTTATAAGTAAGATACATTCTAAAATACACTATATCCATGTTCAACCATCATATTCTTATATACAACAAATCACTTGAACTAATCATCTTTTTAAAGCACATCCACCTCTATCTATCCAGTTTTATGTTATACACATTTTCAAACATTACTAAAAAAACAAAGTGGCTTGAAAAGACCGGAATAAGCACTTTTCACAAATTGTTTCACTAAATAAGATATTTTTAAGAGGAAAAACTAATATTATTACTACTGTTGTTTATAATTATTGAAAATATATTATGAGGATGAAACATGAAATAAAAATTAGATTAAATATTTTTGTATATATTAGATTTAGACATAGGATTCAATGACAACAAATAATTTAATGTATTCTTCCTTTATTTAATAACAATCAAGAAAGGTCTCCCCCCCCTTCCTTCCCTAAGCTGATTTTTGGTGGGGGAAAAAGGAAAGGAGGATGAGGGCTGAGGCAAGGCAAAGAGGAGGGGCAAGTGGTTCCAAATTCAGTCGTAGATGGGGGCCTAATTTCCCCTTCCCAATCTGGTTGTAGACATAAAGAGAAAAAAAGTTTATTGTGAAATATATATTATATATAGAATGTACATAAAAATATAAATTCATATTATATATAAACTTAATGGGTATAATATATTTACAAATATGACAAAAACGTAACGGATAAATGGGTATAAAATAATTCTTACTATAACTGTTCCATTTAGAAAATGGTAAGATAAGATTATCCTCTTATTTACCTGTCAAATAAATATAACCATATCATTTAACTTCTTACTTATACGGTATAAATGGTGGAACAATATAATGGGTATAATTGACAACTCTAATAAGCATCTTTAATAATTAATAAGGTTTGTCTCTCGTGCTGTCTGGATTCTAGATAGTCTGAAGTTCATACTTTCAATAATATCATCGTTTCAAGACACTTTTAGTGTAGGCATATCTAGACTCATATATTCTAGTCCTTTCTGTTTTGTCCTTAGCAATAAGAGGAGAAATGAGGATAATAAATAAGACTCTAGGAGCTATGCCTTGAAATACAAATGGAACCGAGACCCTTGTCTTTAAAACTATGTTAGATAATTTATACTTATTTTGCCCCATATTAATAGATCTATTTAAAAAAAAAGTTTTCTTTAAATAATAAGTTCTATTTGGCACAATTTAAGTGGCCTAAGCACTTTAAAAAGTCTCTCAGAAGTTTAATCTTCATTCTCTTTGTTACGGTTCCACCATTCAATAAAAATTACAATTCTTTTAAATGAAAGAACCAGTTTATTCCCCTGCCCCCACATTGTTTATTGCTTAGTTCCCTCCCTCTTGTCCCTTCCCATTTAGTCTTTTCTTATCATTCTTCCTTGACACCGATGCTAGCGTTCGATAGCCTGCAATCGACGGCGGAGTCTATCTTGCCTTGGCAAGCCCTAGATGGGGTTGGGCCTTCACCACAATGCACAGGGTGACCCAGTGGAACCTGGATTTCATGAAGCATAGTGAGCAAGGGGATCCATACAGGAAAGTGGCCCACCGGATGGATGAGGCATTGGGCTTCATGGTTGCCTCCGGGCTGATGGCAGACCACTACGAAATTTTGGACTACCCACGAATGCCTCCTCCTGCCATACAAGCAGAGACTCGGCTCAACTCGATGTCAGGCCTATATGTTGGACCATGGTATGGGCTTGGGCCCAGTTGGTCCACTTTGTTTGAGGTCCAGGTGAGCCCGTACAAGCCACGGGATCCAAGGATAGTAGGGGATGTCGGGCTAACCCCACATGAGCCATCATGACAAAAATTCAATTTGGGCTCTACATCTGTCACACACGCACACTAGGCATGTGACTAGGATGTTCATATTCACTTTGTGGGGCCCAACTCATGAATTAAGTGTTGTTGGTTAAACTCGTGGTTAGCAAGGACTCGAACCTGTCACGGCCTCGGCCATATGTAGGGGTCCAAGCCTCTGTGTCTAAGAGAATTAGAGCATACTCCCGTTGTGTTAGACCTTCTAGGTTAATCCAGTGGAAATCAGATTGGAGGCCCGTTCAGAAAGCCCATGTAGGGTAAGTCTTAAAAGAGAATATAAATAGACATTAAGAGAGGAGAGAAAGCCATAATCACTTAGATAGGCCCCCTCTCCTTCTCCTCTCTCTCCCAATTATGCCCCCTCTTCCCTTGTGGCGTGTTTCTCCAAAAACAAGGGGAAAAGGGGGCTGGTTACCCCTCTCTCTCCCTCCCTTCTCCTCTTGTGTGGTGTACAAAGGAGGATCAAGTTTATTGAGGTTGTGTGGCTTCAAAGCATGGGCTAGGGCACTCCATCAAGTTGATTCCACAATCCAAAGTAGGGATTTAGAGGGTTCTACACAAACCCAAAGGTATTCTCCTCTCTATTTTAATTGAATCTATTCAATTGATAATCGGGCATTGAAGTGAAGGGATAAACCGTCTGGGGGATGATCAGCCCCAAAGGTTAGTTCATATCATCCCAAACTTTATTCTAATTGATTAATAGCCTCTTGCATATGTTTATTGTTTATGTATGTTATTGTTCATGTGATTGAATAAAGAAATCGGTTTAAAGTTGTGATTTTTATACAAGGCGCCGCCCCTAAGGATCTTTGCACCATGTGCTTCCACTTTGACGCCAAAGCCTAGTTAAAGGGTTTTGATTGCTGATTTGATAAAATGTTGATTATTTTACCTACTTTAGGGTTTGTGTGTGCAAAATTAGGGAAAATCCTAAATTACTTCTCTATGTTTTATCCATGATAGGGATTTTATTATTAAAGTGAAATTAAGTATTTAATGTACTGATTCATGTTATTACCTTGCTAAAATTTTGTGATTTGATAATTAATTTAGGCATTGGCACGCCCTAGGGGCAATTCGATAAATTTGCCCTTGTAGTTTTTTGTACCCAAATAAAATTTCTATTTACTCTTTATGCACATACTTTTTTTCTAATCTATATTGTATAATTAATTATATTGTGTATGATTAATTAATTATTTAGATTAGAAAATAGTAGAAATTGATGAAACTAGTCCTAAGGGAATTTTGGTCAATTCACAAGGATATTTTGTTATGCATGTTTGTTTGTTGTCCAGAACATAAATAAAAGTCTTTCATGCATTTTAGGTGCTATTTGATTTATTATTAAGTGTTTGAATTTGGTGTGATCATAAGGGTGAAAAGACTGAACAAGCCCTAGGGCTAATTTGGTAATTTGACACCATCTTTTACTTGGACAGAAAAGTAATTTTTAAACAACCTTAATAGATATTTTCTTGCTGTCATTTGTGCCTAAGGGGTATCATAAGACATTGGCATAAGTAATTGCATATTAGGTTAAGCTTACCTTAAGGGGTTAAGGGTAGTTTGGACTACTCACTTACTTGTGATTTAAGTCTAAATTATATACAATTATATTGATTCATTCAACATAAAAACACTTGTCCCTTGCTATGATTTAGAATAAGTTAGTCAAATACATAAATAATAAAGTAGTTGTTGGCCATTTTGTGGTATTTATTCCTTTGTGCCTTTGCCTTGTTTTGTAGTTAATTTTATGCACTATGACATCAAAGATGGCAACTTCTGAGTTGGGAAAAATTGAGAAATTGAATGCTGATAATTATTTGGTGTGGAAGAGGAGGATACACAAGCCATTGAGCCCTGCCCAGAGAATTGCACTATTGCTTAGAAGAAAACTTAAGAAATAACATGGCTAAGTCTACCATTCTGACTTTTATAAAGCCAAAGATGGAGAGGCTCTTTGAGAAGTTTAAGACTTCTAAAGAGATGCTTGAGGTAGTCTCTGTAAGGTATGAAGAGCAGACATAGACTCATAAGAGGATGCTATACTCTAAGTATTAGAACTTAAAGATGAGAGCTTCAGTGTCATGTCCATCATAGCTAATGACTTGGAGACCCTAGATGACCCCATCTCTAAGAAAGTGCATGTGTCAACAGTGTTGAACAACCTCCTTAGTCCTAGGGGAGTGGTGATTTACTTCAATATGAGTGACTAAAAGATGACAATGAAGACTTTGACTGTTAAGCTTAGGCGTGAGTAAGAAAGGATGAACCATGCTAATGCTTCAAAGATTACTACTGCCAACTTAGCACAAAACACTAGAGGTGGAAAGAAAGGTGGACAAGGGCCTAGACCTTCAAAGAAGAAAGCCTTCAAGAAAAGGAGAATGAAGCTACAAAACAAAAGCAATGACAAGGGAAATAACAAACCCGAGGGTGCCTATTTTAAGTGTGGTCAAGTAGGCCACTTAACTGTCCTTAGAATGATGACCAAACCAATAACAACAAAAGCAAGAACAAAGAAATAATATGTGTATTTTCTGAGGTTATGATTATTGATGTCAAGGAGAAGACCTGGTGGCTGGACTTTGGAGCCATATTCCATGTGTCTCACTCCAAAGGCTCTAAGGGTGAGATGATCAATCTTTTCCCTAGACAGAAGATCTATATAGGAAACAACACCTATTGCGATGTGGAGGCCATGAAGATATATAGAATCCCTCTAAAAGAAGGGTTGATCATTGTCCTGACTGATGTGCTGTTTGCTCCCTCCATAAGGAAGAATTTGATCTCCATCTCTATTCTCACCAAGAAGAGATTTGAGGTCATATTCAAAGGGAACAAAACCACAATGGGAAAGAGTGACTTTGTTTTATTTACAACTATTTTAGTTGAGGGTTTATATTATCTAGATGTTTATAACTTATTTATTTCTAATGAATTATCCTCTAAGTATTTTTTATTGTCTGTGGATGATGCATTACTTTAGCATATGCGGTTGTATCATATTAGTGTAGATAAGATACATAAAATGTCAAATACATGGTTATTACCCAAAATATTCAAAGACCTATGTGTGTGAGAGGATTGTTTATCAAAGAATATAAGTAGACAATCCTTCCAAAAGGGATAAAGGGTAAATGAACTATTAGGGGTAGTTCACTCAGACATCTATGGGCCCTTGAATGTCTATTCCCACAGAGGCATGACTTACTTTATAACTTTTATAAATGACTATTCAAGATATGAGTAAATGTATCTAATAAACAGAAAATCTGATGCCTTAGATAAATTCAAGGGATTTAAAATTGAGGTAGAGACCCAGTTAGGTAGGAAGGGAAAAGTCATAAGGACTGAAAAAGGTGACAAGTACACCTCTGATTTGTTTAAGAATTATTATACCGATTAGGGAATAGTGCATCAATGCACACTCCCCTAAACTCCACAACAAAATGGAGTGACAGAAGTGTGTAATATGATGCTTATGGACATCGTTAGATCCATATTAAATCACTTTGAATTAGGAACCAATTTTTAGGGTGAGGCTTTAGACATCGTCGTGTACATCCTTAATTATGTACCCACAAAGGTAGTCCAATAGACAACTTATGAGCTATGCATGGGTCGACACCCAAACTTAGGACATCTTAGAGTGTGGGGGTCCAGGGAAAATGTAAAGGTGCTTGACCAACATAGGACTAAGCTAGACCTTAAGACTATAAAGTGCAACTTCATTGGTTACTGTGATTACTCTAAGGGGTACAGATTTGTAATTCACCACATAGATGGGACAATGGGGGTTATAAAGTCTAGAGACGCTTATTTCTTAGAAGAAATAAATCCCAAAATAACTAATAAAAGAGTAGATTTATTCGAGATAGTAAAAGACATTGGTCCTAGTTGTCACGCCCTGACACACACCACCCCTGATCCGAACCCGGACCATGGAGTAAGCAGCATGCAGTATGATTAAGCAAAGCTGAAATGCAGAAGACTTAACCCTCTACTGGGCGAACACACAACGGAGTAGCGCACGAACACTTTGTACAAAAGTAAATAGAGCAAAGAAATGACTACAAATTAATGTATTAGTTCAGTCATACCTACATCAATTAGTAATAAAATAAAACAAGCCTAAAATGGCTAAACAAGTCTAAGCCAACAATGGCTAACAAAGTGCGAAGTAGAGTCAAATGTATAATTTTAACATGTCATAAACAAATTTAACATAACCCCATGCAACCATAGCCCCTCTAAATTATCATGGCCATCCTCATGCACAACGTAGAGCCCATCCGAAGTACTTGCATGACAAGATATGCAACCCCAAAACAAAACTACAAGATAAAGAGGGGTGAACCAATGCTCAACAAGAGTTTTAATACAGAAAGTAAACTCATAATGATATCACATGCACTATCAACATAGCATTCATCACATACATTCACCACACCTATTCATCATGGAACAAACCACATATCTCCATGCCACTTGTGCATCATATTAACATCCACATTCCATAAAACATATACTCAAGCCACCTGTGCAACATGTCAAATATATTTCATATATACATAATCATGACACTTGCATATCATAATGTATATCATATTCCAATAATTCATAGTTATGCTACCTGCATATCATGTTATAACCCATATTCCATAAGCACATAATCATGCCACCTGTGCATCATAGGTTCATCCATACCTCATAAAACATGTACACATCACCTGTAATTATATGAATCTCAGTATAATAATCACATCTTGCATGAACCAGTTTTCAATATTCATATAATGCATAATCATATTTTAAAATAAACATTCACCCTGCTAAATTAAGTATATTAATCATACACTATCTTGCATATTCATATAAATCCATTACATAATCACATGTGTAACATAAGCATCATTATTCCTACGTACCCTGTGTTACTGAGCATTAATCGATACACATGCATAAATCAACCAGTGAATGTCTCACAATTGAGAAAATAACCTTGCTCGCCCTGGCCGAAGCCCCAAGAAGACCTGTTCCCCTGGAAATCCTAAAAAGGAAATCCTCAACAGTTTGGGTAAATTCCCTAATGGGGAAAATACCCCTTAGTAAGCCGGTGTACACAGAGAAACCAAATTGGATTATTAGGGTCCAGATAACTAAACAATTTAATTTATTATAACATTCTGCTCTTCTCACCCCGGGAGGAAACTCGTTCTCAAAGGAACGTAAAACACTATCCATTAAACGTAAAACCCCATCATTTCGGACCTAAAACCGATACGATAAACCTCCAAATGATTAATCCGACAACAATGACATCCAATTTCATTCAATCGATCAAATATGGCTAATCACGATTAACCTCATTTATAAATCATTTTGATGATGCATGCTACATGATACATACATGATCAAATGATAAATGAGTCCAAGTATAAGTAAACATGCTGAAATCAACCCATATTTGCATAAAACATGATCCATTTGTGTCAAATAAAATCATAAATGTCTATGTAGGAGTGTACATAAGTGATAATGTTCAAACCTAAGCTAAAACATGTAAAACATTAACAAACTATAACCAATGTTATATATGCAAGCATATATAAATTATCATGGTTAAGACCTACTAGAATCATCAAGTAGTTATGAAGAAGTCATAAAACATGGATTTAAAACAAGTAGAATATCATACTAGAACTAAAAATTATAGTCCTAATCATACTTGAGCTAAATCATAATTCAAAGATAATTCGCATGCAATCACAGCAGCATTTATAGGTAATCATAAGTCATTATAATCGTAAAGAATTATGTTTGCAAGAAGAAAATAAGAAATGGGCAAAAATAAACAAAAATAGGCCAAGGCAAAATATTGTCATTTGATCAGCCTAGTAGGCTGTTAGAACGGTTGTCCATTTGAATGACCTGTTGGTCCGTTCAAATGGCCTTAACAATTTACTTTTTCCTAGTTCGTCTTCAACCTTCCAAAATTCAAACCGAAAATATTTTAAAATTTAAGATAAAATTTAAAATCTCCATAGAACACCATATAATTAAAATCTAACCCTAGAACATGATAGATCTAATCATTTTCATACTTAATTACAAGAAAATAGCTATAAATAATATACTTTTAACAAATCACCACTAAACCTCAAAATGAAGCAAGAACCCATATAAATCCACAATCATGCATTCCAATGGATAAAACCACACAAGAAAAAATTCTATTACCTCTGTGAAACCTTTGGATCCCTGAAAAAGCTTTAATCTTCAAGAAATCTTATCAAAAAATTAGGGTTTTTGTTAAAACTTAATTAAAATTAACTAATTTGCTCAAATCACCTTGAAAATAGGTATATATGTGATAACTTTATGTTAAAAATAAAAATCACCCATTTAGGGTTTGAAATAGAAATTAAAGATAAGATTTTTAATAGGAAAAATTAAGAATCAAATTGGGGGAAGTGAAGATAAGAGTGATTAAGACCAAAATCAACATATTATGGGTAATTAGGGCAAGAAAACACATTTTAATTCGTATTTCTTCTTTGAAAGAAAAGGGGTAGAGCACCTCTTTTCTCCTAACGCAACTCTTCCCTATTTGGGCAAATGGGATAGGGTTTCCTTAAATAGTTAGGGTTTTAGGCTGGATTTAAGGATAGTTGGGCTGAATAATAGGTCAAATTGCCTTAAATCGCTAATTAGGATTATTTTTGTCTAAAAATAAATTTAATCACTCCAAAACCCACTGAAATAAATTAATAGAGTATTAGAGTGTCAAATGGATCACACGATGTCTAACATGGATGTGGGGTCTGCAGCAGGGTTTGCATCCTTAATTAAGGAAAATTTATGATAAAATTTCATAAAATCCATTAAAAATAGGTAAATCAAGTTTGATATTAAGACTTATAAAAAGTGAAATTAAACCTTATTAAAGTCATAATTACTAACCCTTAACCTCAAAATCAAATTAAATTAGCAAATAATCAAAACCACACAAATTTACATAATTAAAAAAATTAAACTAAATTAAATTAGAGATCTTATGCTAGTACTTATCCTGAGGAAGTAATTGAATCAGATCAAAATAAAACCAACCAAGAACCAAAGGCATTAAGGGGAAAAAAACCTTCAACATAATTGAGGGACTTCTATAGGGAAGACAATGTCACATTAGATGAACATGTTCTATATGACCTAATTACCCTTGAGTAAGCTTTGATTCTTTCATACGCTTAAGAATGACAAAATATTATTCAAGAGGAAATAGATTTAATAATAAAGAACAAGGTTTGAGAGATAGTGGATTCACCTGAAGGGTAGAAGCCCATAGGGTGTACATAGATCTTCAAAAAAAAGCTTAAGGAAAACGGGTCCATAGACAAGTACAAAGCAAAATTAGTGGCCAAATGGTTCACCCAAATGTATGGGATGGACTTTAAGGATACATACTCCCTTGTGTCAAGATTTAACTTAATCATATGCCTCTTAGCAAATGTTGCTTACTTTGATTTAGAGCTGTATTAGATGGATGTAAAGACTGCCTTCCGAAATAGAGATTTAGAGGAGGAGATTTACATGAAACAAACTGAGGGTTGTATAGTTCCCGAAAGTTATGGTTCCACTTTTCAATAAAAATCACAATTTTTTTAAATGAAAGAACACATCTATTCCCGCACCCTCTGTATTGTTTATTGCTCAGCTCCCTCTTCCCCTCGTCCCTTCCCAATTAGTCTTTTCTTATCATTCTTCTTTGGCACCGATGTTGACGTCAAATTGATGGCTGAGTCTATCTTGCCTTGGCAAGCCCTAGATGGGGTTGGGCCTTCACCACAATGCAAAGGGGTGCCCGTGGAACCTGGATTTCACAAAACATAGCAAGCAAGGGGATCCATACAAGAAAGTGGCCCACTGGATGGATGAGGCACTGGGCTTTATGGCTGTGGCCGGGCTGACTATGGACCACTACAGAATTTTGGACCACCCACGAATGCCTCCTCTTGTTATACAAGCAGAGACTCGGCTCAACTTGATGTCAAGCTTATATGTTGGACCATGGTATGGGCTTGGGCCTAGTTAGTCCACTTTGTTCGTGGTTCAGGTGAGCCGGTATGGGCCACGGGCTCCAAGGATAGTGGGGGTAGTTGCATCGACCCCACATGAACCATTGTGACACAAATTCAATTTGAGACCAACATCTATCACACACACACACACACACTGAGCATGTGACTAGGGTGTGCATATTCACTTTGTGGGGCTCGACTCATGAATCAATGTCGTTGGTTAGATCCATGGTAAGTAAGGGGTCGACTTTGTCGTGGGCTTGGCCATGTGCAGGGGGTCTAGGCCTCTGTGGGTTCAAGGAATTAAACCCCACTTCCATTGTGTCAGACCCTTTAGGTTAATCCGGTAGAATTCAGATTGTAGGCTCATTCAAAAAGCCCATGTAGGGTAAGTCTTCAGTGGGAGTATAAATAGACATTAAGAAATGAGAGAAAGCCATCAGCCCCATCTCCTTCTCCTCTCTCTCCCAATCATGCCCCCCCTTTTTCCCTTGTGGCGTGTTGCTCCAAAAACAAGGGGAAAATGGGGATGGCTTCCCCTCTCTCTCCCTCCCTTATCCCTCTTGTGTGGTGCATAAAGGAGGATCATGTTTCTTGGAGTTGTGTGACTTCAAGGCAAGGGCTACGACACTCCATCATCAAGTTAATTCCACAATCCAAAGCAGGGATTTAGAGGGTTCTACATAAACCCAAAGGTATTCTTCTCTCTATTTTAATTGAATCCATATGCAATTGATAATTGGGCGTTAAAGTGAAGGGATAAAGTATTTGGGGGCTGATCAGCCTCAAAAGGTTAGTTCGTATCACTCCCAAACTTCATTCTAATTGATTAATAGCATCTTGCATATGTTTATTGCTTATATATGTTATTGTTCATATGATTGTATAGACAAATTAGTTTAAAGTTGTGATTTTTATGCAAAGCACCACCCCTAAGGCTCTCCCACCACGTGCTTTTGCACTGCTCTGCCCACATCGAGTTCTTGTTGGGGGTGGCCAACCTGCTAGGGATCAAAATGAGCGACAAGAGGAACCCCACAGAGCTCATAAGCCTGATTGAGATCGGTCCTCATGCCAGAAGAAGGTCAACCTGATCACCATCATCATGAGATTGCAATCTTGTGTAGTAGATGGTAGGCCACATGGTGGGTGGGAAATGGAACGAGTGGTGGTAAGAGGGTCTGGTCTTGCCAATTGCCCATTCATCTTGTGTAGTAGAAGTGGTTGTTGATGTTGCCCATTCATCAACTTCGGTCCATCGGTTGTAGAAAATGATACAATTAGTAATTGCCGCTTCAAATGGGTGGCCAATGGCGGGGGGAAAACAGAAGACAGGATTGTATTTGATCTTTTGGTGATGAAACAACAAAAGGGAACTTGTGAACATGATTTAGCTCTTTTTATATCTGACCTGCAATTGCTTTACTTATCCTCTATTTTACGTTAATGGCTATTCACGAGTTTGTGTTATGAGCTTTCCTTGCAAACCCATATGGGCAAAGGATGATGACTGATGGTAGCTGACAACGATTCCACACAGACTAGCGAAATGGAAGAAAAAAGGAAGTTCTTTAAATGAAATAATGGAGTGGAGATAGGGTATGCATGAGCACTTTTTAAAATTTTAATGAGGTGTATAAGCAATGGGGGGCTTTGAGTATATCACATGGGCAAATAGTAGTGTTTTAATCTAAAAATAAGGAAATATTTCTCAATAATTTAAGTTGTTAAGTAACAAGTTATTATATTCCCTTTGATATACATATATAGCTTTATTTTTAAAAAAAAGATTGTCTCATATTAATTGTTTTATTTTTTTCAATTTAGGTGATTGGGTATTTAAAAAATAGACATAAGAAACTTATTTTCTTTTTCTTTGATATAAATTTTTTATTTAATAAAAATTATTATTTTTTAAATATAGCTATTAATATTAAAAGTAATAATTATTCAACTCAACATCTTCCTAAGTGGATTTACCCTTGTGAGTCTTTTAGAATAAAAACAATAATAATGATAATAATATCATCTATTGTTTAGTACCTTGAAGGCTAGAGGGACTCTGCCCAATAATGATTCCTAGCAAAATAAATTACAAATTATAAAGAATATATGTGAAATATTTATTTTTTAATCAACAGTGCACATGTTAACATACATTATCGTCTGTGCTATGAATCTTAAAAATAGATATTTCATATACAATTTTTAAGCTGGGCTTATTGTACGAAAAAAAAAATCCGAACTAAAGAAGTCGATACTTTTGCGTGCTTGACATAACAGGTTATGCGAGCCATGTTGCCAATTAAATAAGGGTGGTGACTTACATTCTAATTGTTTATCGTTCAAGGGGCCTAAGACTGTCAGTGCCTTTGGCGGTGGATATAAAACAATGGAACTTCCATCCTTCCAATAAAGCTCGCAAAAGCATGCTTGTGGGTGCTCGCTGCCATTGCTATTCTTTCATTATCACGTCTAGTGTCCCTGTTTCTCTGGTTTATTTATTTAGCTTTAGTTTTGGCTGAAGAAGATAATTTGTATGGAAGGTGACAAGAAGGGCAATGGGTCGATTAGTATACAACAGAGCCACATTACTGTGTCAGGCTTTTGTCAATGCCATGGAAGTAAACAAAAACTGGGGTTTTTAAATTGAGAACTTGTATCTCAGTTTAGTCATCTTGTGCACATCTAGGAAGGTGAGATGGCCACTTATTTTTCTTGCAATTGCAAGCAGATATACCAGGGCCATGCGCGAGCATAGCTTAAGTTTTCCGAGAACGTTTATTGCTCTTATTACCGAAAATTTTATAGGAGAGATTCATTACCATTTTGTGTTCGAATATGAGCCCCATTTTGTTTTTGGTGTGCCTCACGACCATATGCAAATGGCATTGAAATTTTTTTCTTTACATTATGTGTGAAAAGTAATAGTAGAATTATTTATATGGGTAAAGGATTCTCTTCAAATTTAAATGACGGATTTAGGGTTTTAAGAGTTTATCAAGAGAACCGTGCGAAGGCTACCATAACCAATTTTTTCATGCGAGCAGAGGCCACAGGATTTGCAAGGGCCGTTGATTTGTAGGATGCCATGTTCAAACCACAGTAGTGATGATTTAATATATGATAGTGATATTTCTACACTTATTTTTTTTATATTATAGGCCTTGCATCACTTATAATTAAATAGAGAAAAGTAAATCTCATGTTGTCATGTGAGACCACTTTACTTTCTGCACTTTTCCACATCATTTTTTTTACATCAATTAAAGGTGGTCTAAGGCCTAATAGAGAAAATAAGTGTATAAATATTATTTTCTTTTAATATATAACCCTTAGGCTATTTTATGGGAGAAAGTGTACATTAAGCATTTTTCTTATAGGCGTTATCAATTTATTGATAAACTTTTTATATTTTGCTAATGTAGAATTCTATTGACAAATACTACAGCATAAAGGAGATGACTACCCGTTTTCATACCCCTTAAATTGGCCGCCCACCCTACATGGTGCACTCTTTGTCTCTAGCTCCATTTAATTTTTTAAAATAAATTAATAAAAAATTAGTTCATTTTAGAAAACTAAGTGGAGGTATTAATATGGGATAGAGGGAGTATAAAATTCTATATTTTCAAAACTAATCACTTTCCTCACTTTACCACATCATTTTTGTTGCATCACCCCCGTTGGGAGTGGTCCTAGAGAGTATGAATGACACATTCTTCTATTATGTAAGGGGGAGAAATTATTAGCTACATGTGGGTGCATGGCATGGGCAGGTGGTATAAAACACCAATCTATACATGCATAGTAAACATGAGAAACACTTTTAGCATGAGCCCATCATACTCTTGCTTAATTTAAGAGGAGATGGAGGAAGAAGAGTAGAGTTGATTCTATTGTTGATATGAAAGCCTATTGAAGCATAAGCCATAGAATTGATTCTATATTCATTAGATGTATATACTATAAAGGCAAAGATATATATATATATATATATATATATATATATATATATATATATATATATATATATATATATATATATATATATATATATATATATATATATATATATATATATATATATATATATATATATATTGGTGAAGCCAAAAGATAATAGAATTGATTCTAGTTTTCACATCAAAACTACAAAATTGGTTCTACTATTGAGGCCAATACTATATAGGCAAAAATTATAAAATTTATTTTATGACCTTTGATAATAATAATTTTGATTTTTTTCATCCAATACTACCACCACCACCACTTCGCCCTCTTCGGTGTCTTTTTTTTATGCTCCCTCTCCTCTCTACCTCTATTACCATCACCTTCATTATCACTATCACCTTCATTATTTTTATTCGGTGTAAAAGATGAAACCTCATTGAAAATGATTAGGACAAATTGGTCACATGCCTTTCCACAATCAAAGCTCCGGTTTCTTCCACCAGGACCACCCCTTGGGAATACTGGCTGATGGCCGAGTCTCGCCAAACTAATTTGGCGAGCCTCGCGATGAGGGGTGCAACTGGAAACACCAGCACACGAACATCGAAGACAGAGGAGCGCGATCGGCGGGAGAGCGAAGGCAGTGAGCTTTTTAAGCCTCTTCCCTCGCCCTCTCTCTGGTCCTCCTATTCCTGCCTTCCACACCTCTCTCTCTCTCTCTTCTTCCTCCTCCTTAGTTGACCTTCCCAGCCACTCCCACAGCCTGAAGATGTCCCCTTCCTAGAGCTTTCTTCTCTCTTCTCCTTTTTTTTTGGTTTTTTCTTGGCCTTTTTGCTTTCATAAGTCTATCTTGTCCGTCCCAAAAGTTGCAGCTTTCTGGAAGAGAAAGGCAAGAAGTTTGGTAGACAAAACTCTGGGGTGGTCTGACATTTGGTTGTAGGTATGTTCTGTGCTTCTTCTTGTCCTTGTTTCATTTGGTTGTACTCTGGCTCGCTGGAATTGATGGTGGGTTTACCTGTATGTAGCTCCATATATTCATCTCTTTTGCTTTTCTTTTGGAAGTTTGATTTTATAGATCAGCTCTGTTTTTCAAATTTTGCTGGTAAAGTTTATGAGTTGTGAGAACTTAATGGCTCGAGAAACAAAAAAGTTCATCTCTTTTCTCTGCTTCTGCATCTCATTTGGGTTTCAGAAAGATAATGAAAGTCTGTTTCAGGTTTTTTTTCTTTGTTGTTGTTATTTTCATGGTGGTGAGTTAAGCCAGGACTCACGGGCTTTCCTCACTCCCCTTCAGAGCCGTTGGTTTCTCTCTCTCTCTAATTCCATAAAAGAATTCTCAAAGTAGCTTCTTCAATCGAGAATTACGAATCACTGATATGATGGGCATCATGGAGCCCCGTTTGGTCATGTCATGTCAATTTCCTTCGTCTAGAAAGGCTCTGCCTTTTCCTTTTTACGTGAAGTTTACGCAGTTCAGTGTCTTTCTTCATTATGACATAGCTGAAATCGCAACATTGACAGAAGATGATTATATTTCTTCTTCTATTTTTTTCCCTTGATGCGTTTCGAGTCTTTCGACAATCAGATATGATTGCACGCTCACGGTTACTTACATGCTTCTTGCAGTTTCAATGGGTAGGGATGGATCTCCCAAGCCTTACCAGCTAGAAACGAAGAGAAAACGCCTCGCCAGGATAGTAGGTGTAAGTGGTCTGTGCGTCGTCTTCTATGTCTTGGGTGCTTGGCAGAACACTTCTCCTTCACCATCCGACCGCTTCGAGGTCTTCAACAAGGCCGGATGTGATGCGGGCTCCTCCAATGCTCGTTCTTCTCCTCTGCCATCATCTTCTTCACCCTCCCTCGACTTTGAATCCCATCACCAAATGGCCATGAACGACTCCATCAGTGGGTCTCAGAAGTTCCCACCTTGCCACATGAATTTCAGTGAGTACACTCCGTGCCAAGACCCCAAACGAGCAAGGAAGTCGGAGAAGAAGATGTTGATGTACAGAGAGCGGCATTGCCCTTCCAAGCAAGAGCTGCCCTTGTGTCTGATCCCTGCTCCACCCAAGTACAAGAACCCGTTTAAGTGGCCGCAGAGCAGAGACTATGCTTGGTATGACAACATCCCTCATAAAGAGCTCAGTATTGAGAAGGCTGTGCAGAATTGGATTCAGGTAGAAGGTGACCGGTTTCGGTTTCCAGGTGGTGGAACCATGTTTCCACGAGGGGCAGATGCTTATATCGATGACATTAATGAGCTCATCTCTTTGAGTAATGGGAAGATCAGAACTGCACTTGATACTGGATGTGGGGTAAGAACAGAGGCTCAGCATCTCTTTCATTTGTTCTTTCCTGTAACTAAATTGATGTGTTCGCTGATATATTCTTGTCATGGCTACTGTTTGAAGGTTGCTAGCTGGGGAGCTTATCTTCTGAAGAGAGATATACTAACCATGTCTTTTGCTCCGAGGGATACACATGAAGCTCAGGTGCAATTTGCTCTGGAAAGGGGTGTTCCAGCTATGATTGGTGTTTTGGCGTCAGAGCGAATGCCTTATCCTGCCAGAGCTTTTGATATGGCCCACTGCTCCCGCTGTTTGATTCCTTGGTATGATTATGGTAAGCTGTTATGCTACTTTTAGCTGGTTGTATGGTTGTATCATCTTGATCACCATTGTAAATTTTGTTAAATTAATAATAGAACCAAACAGAAGAAACATAAGCTATCCGAGATGACTAATACTTCTCCATGACTGCAAATTTAGTTATGTTTATTCAAATAAATTGAAATTGTATTGAACTGTGAGAGACCCATGTCAACCTATGTTTTGAAACTTTTGGTCTGTTACAGATGGGCTTTATCTGATTGAAGTGGACAGAGTTTTGAGGCCAGGAGGCTACTGGATTCTGTCTGGACCACCAATCAGGTGGAAGAAATACTGGAGGGGGTGGGAGAGAACTGAGCAAGACTTGAAACAAGAACAAGATTCGATAGAGGAGGTTGCCAGGCGCCTTTGCTGGAAGAAAGTAATTGAAAAGGACGATCTTGCAATCTGGCAAAAGCCGATCAATCACATTGAGTGCATAAAAAGCAGGAACGTCTATAAAACACCTCATATGTGCAAAGATGACAATCCAGACACCGCCTGGTAAGAAAACGTAGGTGATTTTTTATTGATAATGTAGTCGGTTACTGATTAGTTCATATTGAAATTAGTTCAAACTTCAAATTGCCTTCTCTAATACTTGATAGTCCCTTCTCATTTTCTCTCTGGGACTTCGAATGAATGAACTACATATCCTGAATTACTTTTCGACAATAGCATATATATAAACTATAAGCAGTTCATGTTTAGGACCATGGATTTATTAAAAAACTTGAGCTGATTGGCTCTCGCTCTGTGTTGGTGTGAAAGGTACAAGAAAATGGAAACTTGCATAACCCCATTGCCGGAAGCAAAGAATCCAAATGAAGTTGCCGGTGGGGCTGTGGAGAAATGGCCAGCACGAGCTTTTGCTGTTCCACCTAGAATAAGCAGCGGATCCCTTCCTGGAATTAACCCTAAGAAGTTCCAAAGCTATAATGAACTATGGAAACAGAGAGTGGCGCATTACAAGAAAATCATTCCTCCCATCGCTCAAGGAAGATATAGGAACATCATGGACATGAATGCGCAGTTGGGAGGTTTTGCAGCTGCACTTCTTAAGTACCCTGTATGGGTCATGAATGTTGTCCCAGCGAATTCTAAAGAAGACACTCTTGGTCTAATTTATGAAAGAGGACTGATTGGTACATATCAAGACTGGTGTGAGGCTTTCTCAACGTACCCAAGAACTTATGATCTAATACATGCAGCTGGAGTTTTCAGTATCTACCAGGACAGGTAGCATAGTAACTCTGATCTGATTAATTTGTTCATTTTTTTACATTGTTCTCCTTAACGGGTCAAAAAATACGAGGACCTTGCATCAGTTTGCAATGCTTGAAAAATTTGCTGTTTAGAAATGTTAGACATCATGTGGGTCTGATCCAATCACTCTCACCTGAACCATGAATGAGGATATAAAACTGCTGCTATTTCTCTAATGACTAAACGGCTGCATCCTGTACAGGTGTGACATAGCATACATTTTATTGGAGATGGACCGAATTTTGAGACCAGAAGGCACAGTTGTATTCAGGGACACGGTGGAAGTGCTCGTTAAGATTCAGAGCATAACAGACGGAATGAGATGGAAGTCACAGATAATGGATCATGAGGATGGGCCTTTTAACCCAGAGAAAATCCTCGTAGCTGTGAAGCAATACTGGACTGGTGAAGCCACCAAGGAAGAGTGAAGGGCCATTAAATCCTTATCTGGCCAATTTGATACAGCCAAAACAAGTATTGTCATTTTCTGAGGGGTGATCAACACGGGATTTTGTATTTATCTTCTTGTTCTTTTTATGGCTCGTTTTTGGAGGTATTGTATGTAATCTATTCTTTTAGCCAAAAGGAATTTAAGCAAAAGCCCTTTTTTTTCCAGAAATGCTCACCAAAGTCTAACCTGTGTTCGATGGATCATTTATTGATGTGAACTCCCTTGTGCTTCTAAATCCACTGAATGCCACTCTCATATGCCAGGCATATTAGGGAGGGGACTTCTGTTTTTTTTTTTGGTTGAAAACTGTGGAGGAGGCATAAGGGTAAGCCTTGTGCCTTGAGTAGATTTTGAGGTCTTGTAGGTGCCCTTTCAAGTTGTTTGGGTCTTGTAGGTCCCCTTGCAGGTTGCAGAAGTGGACCTGCAAGTTGTGATGCTTGGAGTTAGGTTTTTTTTTTTTTAGCTTTTCCAAAGCAGTGCGAAAGACCTAATATGGAATTTGAAGACTTGAACCTGAACTGGGTTTCCGGTGAGAACAAGTTAGCTGCACCAAACGAGGAGGTAGATGGTGGTGAATAAAGAAGAGCTCTGTAGCCCTACCTAAATGGAACTAGTTTGGCGGTCAATCAGGATTGTGATATAGACAAGCAATCGTCAATTGTGATTGAAATCAGTCGATTCTAATCAAATTAGCTGATTTTCAAAACCATGATCTGAACGAGTCATGGCATTTCAAAACACATAAAACTCTAGATTAAAATAGAAAAAAGTTAGTGCGAGCCTCAGAGCTTGGGCATCTCGAGCAGTCAGATATTGACCCAACAGTACAAGGGGGTGGGCAATAATTCAAACCTACATGCCCTTTGAGTTACGTGTACCATCAAATTTCCCACAAATCATAGGCTCATATTGACACGCCTTCGCCCGGGCTCATATAAATTGGCCTCTTAAAATTATCATGTTTTATATTTTTGGAAGAACAAAGTACCCCTAGCTCTTATTTTATAGGTTTAAAGATCAAAGATTTGAATTATGAATTATCTCAAGTTGAATGGCTAATTGAATCATGGCAACATAAAAACAAAAAAAAAATTAGAATTAAAATAATGTATGAATTAGATGAAGGGGGAACCACACACTTGAATGGGGTAAATGTGCCCTTTTTTGCAATTAATGCATCTAATTGCTTTTCACATTGTTCATTAGGCATAAAGTAATAAAAAAGTCATCCATTAATCAACTGAGTGTTGGTGAGAACACCTCAATTGGGTGCTTGCGACGTGTGAGCGTTGTACAAGCCCAAGGAAAATAGTGGTGGTTTGTTGTGCTCTAGGAGATAGGTTGCCTGGCCCTTTTTAATTTGATCCTAAACACTTAGGCACCCCTTGTTAAAAAATAAAGGTAGGGATTATTAGCCAATAGTCGATCATAAGGGTAATTTACTATAATGGTCCGGATTTTTAAAACACTTTTCAATAAAAGACACGCTATAAATCATGAGGAATTTTTTTTCTTAAATGCAAAATAAGTCATCAATTAAATATCTAAGTCATGATAATTTGGGTTTACAAATATGAATATCAAAACATATGATATTATTACACGTGTCAAAGTTCGATAAATAGCATACCACACCCTTTATGGAAGAACCCTAAACTTGAATCGATTTTAATTCACTATGTTTAATTTCTTTTATATGGTTTAAGTTGTTTCTCATCAATTTTAATGATTTTTAAAAATAAAAAGTAATTTTCAAAGGTTTTTAAAAAAATAACTTTACATTTGTAAGTTTTAAGTGAATCCAAACCATTTGAGAATTTTTAAAAATTTTGCATATTTTTCAAAATTTAGGGTTTGACGAGACCTCCTGGGGCTCCACAGTCAAATTTAGGGTTTTAATTCAAAATATCCTATACATCAAAGGAAGTCATTACAAAAAATTTTAAAATTCTTTTAACCCTAATTAGAGTTTAATGGGCCAAATTTCCTAGTTAAAAACTATATTCTTACCCCAAATTTCAATTAGGTATAACTCATTCTTTCTTATAAAAGGAAAGAGGCTAACCCTTTCCCATTTGGAAAAGGGCTGAGCCAGAGAATCAGGAGCCTAATCCCTAATTAGGCCTAAAGAGAAAATAATTATAGGTAAGATTTTTTTAATCTTTTCTTAATCATTAGGGTTTTCTTAAACTCCTCTTAATCTTATCTGCTTCCATCGATTCAATCCATTTTTAAAGCATTAAATCACTGTTCTACTCCTCTACCTCAAACCCTAACCTTCACAAATTCGATTTTATGTCTCCTAAGCTTTAGATTTAGGATTTGTTTCAAGATTTTTAAGTCTAAATCAAGTTTAGGTGTGCTTTAACATAAAAATCTTACTTTTGGAAGGTTTCAAAGGTAATTGAAGAGTAAATCCGACTCAAATCAAGTGGAGATGTAATGGGTTTTCATCTTAGCCATAATATGTATGCAAATCTCAATTTTTATGTGTTTTGATTGAATGAGTTTCATATTTAGAGTTTTAATGGTGGATTTACAAAAAGTTATTCTTTTGACTTGATTACTTAGGGTTTTGATTTAAAATGAGTTAATTTAATGTTACTGAATGTTTAATTTGATTTTGATGGTGTATGACACTTGGAATGAAGATTTTAAGCTCCATTAATGGTGTTTCGGTTTTAAATTTCGAGAGGAAGAAGAAGACCTCGATCTGCATTGTTGGTGATTGATCGAACCTAGTGGCTGATCGATCGGCCACAACAAATTTGGCCAAATTTAAGGCCTGCCGATAGAATGGCCTGCAGGCCGATCGTGTGACAACCCAGATTTGAGGTGTAACGACCCGACCCGAGCCAGGCCCACAAAATCACTAATAGAAATTTTTTTCTTTAAGCCATGAATCATCGTCTGTGTACGAGAGGTACAACGTTCGTCTACGCACTACAGAGCTTTAAAGCTTCCTTGTACGAAGACTTAGGTTGTAACGAATGCATACACACAATGAAGCTTCATAGTTCATCGTGTGTAAAGCAGAATTAAAATATATATTTATAATTAATTTAGATCGGGCCAACGTTGTCTTGCCTTTGGTTGCCTACGTACGTATTGGATATTATTCCAACACGATCGGATCCGAACGTAGTTCTGCCTAACGGCTACTACATACAACAATCGTCACAAAATTATATACGTTAAAATAAGTATATATTGATATTTATAAAAATTCATCATATATTGGAGTCAAGCGGAAGTTAATAAACCAAAAACGTACATCTCGCTCTTTCACTGAGCGGGATCATAACCACACATACACGTCTCGCTCTATCATTGAGCCGAGACCAAACACACATATTAGACGTCCCTCTCTACTCTAGAGTGAGACTACACACGTCATAGCATATAAACGTACATCATGGCATATAAAGTACATATCATGGCATATAGGCACACAACATAGCATATAGATACATAGCACAACAAACATATAAATCGTAGCATAACACACATCATAACTTAGCACATGATGTTCTATAATTACAACGGAAGATCAGAAATGCTTACTTCCATCATAACTTGTACGGTATAGGAATCTACGAATAGAACCATGTCTTGCTTCGGGTCTCTTTTTCTTGTTCCGGTGTTCGGGCAGGGCCTCCCTTAGTCTCGGGGTATTTCCTCCTTATAAGATTGTCAGCTCAAAAAATGGAACCCACCATCGCATAGAACACCTTCGATTTAGTCAAGAACGCCTCTTCAATCGACTAAATCGGAGTTAGGATGGCCAGAAACAAAGAAAATAAAGTTGGTTGATATGGGTAGAACCTTCCTTGTCTTGGGGTGTTTCCTCTTCATATGATCACTAACTCAGAAAACGGAATCCTCCATCATGTAGAGCATACTTGATTTAGTCAAGAACGCCTCTTGGATCGACTAAATCGGAGTTAGGATGGCTAGAAATAGAGAAAATAAAGTTAGTTGGTATGGGTAGAACCTTTCCTTGTCTTGGGGTGTTTTCTCTTCATACGATTACTAACTCAGAAAATAGAATCCTCCATCGTGTAGAGCATACTCGATTTAGTCACAAATGCCTCTTAGATTGACTAAATCGGAGTTAGGATGGCTAGAAACAGAGAAAACGAAGTTGGTCAGTGCTTAGAGATAATGGGCAAAACCTCTCCTTGTCTTTAGGGCGTTTCTTCATCATATGGTCTCCAACTCGAAGAACGGACCACTCCATTGCGTAGAGCATGCTTGATTTAATAGGAAATGGGTCTTGAAAGGCCTTAATCGGCCTCAGAACGATCAAAAACGGGGGAGAAGTTCTCGGTCGAAAAGAGGAACAAATGGGGTATATATAGACCCCGAGCCACCGAAACTGTGGTGCTGCGCCGCCAGAAACGGCGGTGCTGCTGTTTCGGGCAGCGGCGCCCTCCTAAACACGCGGCGCACCGCGGCGCCCACCGTTTTGCGTCACCCGCGCAATGCACGGTGCAGCTGCACGTAATGCGCACCGCGGTGGCGCGTGCATCGCGTGCACACCCAATATTTTTATTTTTTATTTTTTTTTTAAAAAAATCAAATCTTCAAACGCCCGTATCTCCCTACTCCGGATTCGGATTCGCGCGTTCTTGGTATCATTGGACTCGTATCGATGAGACCTTCGATATTAACCCACTTAAAGTATTACAACATGCTTTTTCTAAGTCGGTCCCACTTATATTGCACGTTTCTCAAATATCGTAACTTCTGATCCCGACCTCCGTTTCACCCATTCTTTGATTCGTTACACTCGTTTCTTCAAACTCTACTCAAATACAAAGGTTTCAATAGTAAAAATTATCTATAATTTATTAAAAAATCACTAATTACCTCTAATCCCCTTGGTTAGACGTAATCGAAAAGAAGGTGTTACATGAGATAAGTCATACTATTGGAATTTTTATATATTATCATAGCATAATTTTGAATATGGAACCTAAATGAATGTTATAGAACTCTACAAACCGAACTTAAAGGTTTTTGAAACACTTGATTCGGAGGTAGTGGCTGTATGTTGCGATCATGGAAGCGCGCATCATAGGCGGGCCCACGATGAACCTATGGTAAAACTTATCCTTGATGGTCTCGTTTTGAAGGGCTCATCGATACGAGTCCATCGGTACCAAGAACGTACAATTCCGATATATAGGTAAAAAGTTAGAGCAATTTAAAGATTTAGAAAAAAGAAAAAAATATATAATATTTTAATGTGGGCTGAGGCAAGCATTGCATCAGCCTCACGTTGACCAGCGCGATGTGCGACATGACGCCGTGCGGTTTACGGAGAGCGGCGGGCCCGCAGGTCAGCGCCGCGCGGTGATCCGCGTGACATGCAGAAGCGCATGTTGCGCGCCGCAGCACCGCGTGACACACGCGGTTCTGCGGTCCACTGCGCGACGCGTGTTAGATACGCATCGCGCACCAGTTTCACCCCATTCCTTATAAATGCCTCAGTTTTCACTTTACTATTCACTTCCACCTCCAGTAAAAACTTTTAACTTTCCGTTCTGAGCTATTTTAAGTCCAATTCAACCCGTTTCAAAGGCGTTCTTAGCTAAAGTGATTGTGCCGGACGCTGTGACAGGATCGGATTTTCTATATCAGCTCTCTGCGACCACAAACTTTCTACTCCGATCGTAATGTAGGGAGTCTTAAACTATAAATTGATGCTTTGCATGTATGTCGTATTTCTATGGACCGTTTTTAGTCAATCGTATGTCTTTTCTTATGTTTTCAAAAAGAAATGCTTTACAAATATTATATTTTATTTAATCAAAATTATGACATGATATGTGTATTTTCTAGAAAGTTCTAGGGTTATACCTAGAATAACATTTTCTGGATACCTACCGAAGAAATTATTGGTATCTAGCGCGTGCATATAGGTATGGAGTATCATGGGAAAACTCCTGCCTTCTAAGCTTCCGGTTGCCCCATGAGCATTGGAGGAACGCCGTTCGGTATCACGGCTCTGGATTTATCGTCATCGGATGAATCGGTGTTTTCTAAATTTGTATCTGAATCAGTTATGCAAAAATTATTATTGTCTATTAATTAGCATTAAATTAGATTTTAATTCCACCTACTGAGTATAAAAAAAATACTCACCCACCCACAGACTCTGCAGGTAGTAAAACCAACCCGGAGGGGTCAATCGAAGAATTATCTGTTTAGTCTCTGTAATATTATGTTTTTTTATATGGAAGGCTTGGCCTGTATTTTGTAATGTAATATGACTGCTCTACATATAGTGTACTCTGGACTGGATCCTAATTTTCTACTACGTTATGTATAACATTTTAGTTGTGCGTCAACTCCAAAATTCTTATGTGTTATGCCGACTTATTTTTTTATCTGTACGGCGGACCGTCACGTTCGGTTTCACATGCGATGTAACACGTGTCAAGCGAGATAATAATTACATGAATTATGACGTATATTATTTTCTAACGGTCGCCACAGATCGATCGGCTACACAACAAATTTGACCTTTTTTTTGTTATGCCAATGAGATGATATGTTATCTTATAATATAAATGAATTGCGGGCGAATGATGATATCATGTTCTAGCTTCATGTGTAGAATAATCATACTTGTAAGAGTTGAGAATTTGATTTCATATGAATGGAATGATGGTTTAGGTTAGATTTCACCCATGATTTCAATTGGTAATTATGATTTGATTTGTATCAAAGCATGTGTGGATTGCCTTATGAGCTATTGTCAAAGCATGGTCATGTGCTTATAAATGTATGAACACACACATGTGGGATATTTGCTATGAAATCGTGGTTGTCTATAATTCGAATATGATGCATGTGGGGACTGATGGGAGCATATTCCATGTGTTGGAATTCACATAGATCTTGCTCATGGATGTATCATGATTTCATGCATCATGGAACAGACTTCATGAATGAGGTTTTACCGATATTTAGTCGTGATTGATCAATTGTATGCAATGATGTGAGATTACGTGCCAGATTAATTGATCATTGACTTAATCAAAACTTGGTTGGTCCGAAAGGACATGATTTCGATTTGAGTTCCTGTATAGAACATGTATACTCCCCGGGTTGAGTCGGTCTAAGTTGATTCGAGATATATGGAGATGAGGGATGGACTCGTCTTGCGGTTCAGATTTATTGAGACAATCACATATGGACACTGAGCATCCAGAGTGGTACACCTTCGTGTACCGGCTACCACGTGTTCTAGGTTCCCTGTGTGGGAATTTGGACTCTCCCTACCAATGAGATGTCCTAGGCGAACACACTGGTCTAGGTTCCCTATGTGGGAATTTGGATATTCTTGGCCAGAAATGTCTTGGGCGAGCAGACCTGCTCTAGGTTCCCTTTGAGAATTTGGACTTCTCGTGTGGATTGTCCTGGGCGAGCAGAGGGGCTGACTACCCCTACATCTTAGTTCTCGTGAGGGATTCGAACTGTGTCCAAAGCGGGCAATGCCCTAGGTTTTCGGCTAGGAAATTGGACTACGTTCAGCTTTGTGGCAATGATTGTGTTTACTCCTTGATGGAGGCATTCACCATTTGTTGATAATGCATGTAAATGAAATAATATTATGCCCAGATTATACAAGTTGTGTAGGGATATTTGAGATTTTGTGACACATGTGGATATGATTTATTGTGCATGATTTAGAACAGTATGATTGAGACACTTATCGTGCAGGTGAATGATTTATGAATGACTTATATGAATATGCATTATGTGATTATGTGTGAATGAGATACTATTATGCAGGTTTATGTGATATGAATACATGATCAGAAAGCATGTGATTGAAACACTATTATGCAAGCTTATGTGATATGTATGCATGATTAGAAAGTGTGTGCTTGATATACTATTAGGTTTATGTGCTATGAATGCATGATCAGAAAGTGTGTGATTGGGACACTATTATGTAAGTTTATGTAATATGAATACATAATCATAAAGTGTACGATTGAGACACTATTATGCAGGTTTATGTGATATGAATGCATGATCTAAATTGTGTGGTTGAGACACTATTATGCGGGTTTATGGGGCATGGTTACATAATCAGAAAGTATGTTAGAAATACTTCTTAGGCAGATTATGCATGCTATTATGCTTGATTTGATTAGATGTAAACTATTACCTATGCAGGATGGATGTTAGGTTATAATTTGATCATTTATGCCTTGACCTTGATAGATGTGTCATATGCATGTTAGCTCTTATGTTTATGGATAAATATGGGTTTAGTAAAGGAATGATCAGAAATGGGTATACCATGTCAATTATGAATCTGAATTGTTATATTGCCATATCGTGATGGATTTCTGATTATTGTAGTTGTATTCAAACCTTACTGAGTTTTACTCACCCTACTTTCTGCATTTCTGTTTTAGGGTTGCATAGTGCGACATGCCAGTCATAATCCTCTGTATGAGGAACGGTCGGGGAGAGCATGAGAGTAGGCATGGATGCCTCTAGACATTGTTATGTTTTTATGATTTACTTTGTTACGATAATAAAACATTATGTATAGTGGTTCTTATTTCATACTCGTGTTTATCTTATATTTTTAGATCTGTTTGAGACCTTGATTCGAGCAATGTGTGTTGGCTCAGGATTCTAAGTATGTGGGTATAAGACTTGTAGACTACTTCAAAGTTAAAGTCCTCTTTTGTTTTACTTATTACTCTTGCTCAAAGGTTATGAGGTGTGTAACTCCACTAGTTAAACCGCACGTAGGTGGGGCAAGTCTTCCACTATCCATTAATCTCTTTCAATTCTGTTGCCCCTGCATGCTTGACTGGCCATTGTACTGGGCTCAGATCGGGTTGGGCGGTGCTAGGGTGTGACACTAAGTACAATTCTATCATCTATTTGAAAATAAATTGTAACGTCCAGGAATTTTTTAAATTCCTAAAGTCGTACACGTGGAAATTAAGGTGTAGGACCCCTTGATCTTCCCGTGGGAATAAATTAATTAATGCTTGGATTTGGTGGCTGAAATATATATGGATGGAAAGTAGACAGAAAGAACTTCGAAACACCACCAAGAACGCGCAAATTGGAGTCCGGATGAGGGAGAAACGACTGTCTGAAGTTGAACATATCGTGCAGGACCTGTTTACCCGAATTGAACGTGTGAATTGTCCGTTTAAGTCACTATACGGGCCCGATCAATTACTGTTCCAAAATTGGGCTTTTACGGCCTAATTTCTCATGGAATTAGGAGCCCTAATCCCATGCCTATAAAAATAGAGAATTAGGGCTTTTTGGGGGACGGAGGACGAGCCGCCATTAGAATTTTCCTACAAAATTCCGGCGAAGCTTCGGCAAGGCTCCGATGGTGGTGGATCGACGGCAAATCGGCAATCAAGGTAGGATCATTGTATAAATTTGATTATCTTGTGTGATTAAGAGGCTTAGGTAGGTAATTGTTTCAATTTCTTAATTAGAGCATTAATCCTTTAATTAATTACAAAGAACTTGCCGGTTGCCCTTGACCGGATTTGGGCTCCGGCCGGCAAGCACTGCCTACCGGCGGCAGGGGATTGGGTCCCTGAGATTCACCACACAGCAGCGAATCGAACAGGCCCTGCCCCGCCTCCGTTCATGATGGCCGTTGCACCCGCCGGCGGTTTTTCTTGCAGGCGGGAGTGAGCGAAACCAAGTGGTTTCGATGGCGGTCGGCGGCCACTAGACAATAGCAAGGCTAGGCCCGTTACATCTACCGCTTGGAGGCAATCTGACCAAGGCCGGCCTTGCTCCTGCTCATGGAGGCCGTGGTGCCTGCTGGCAGTCAGAAATTTGGCCGTCTCAGTAAAAAATTTCAGATCGGTGTCATTTTAGTCATCGGTTCTAGATTCGGTCGCCTCGCTCCGGTGGAAGTCTTCTGCCGTTGATGAGATCGCCAAGCCGGTGACTGGAGGGTTAGGCCGGCGGCATCTGGACTCAATCCAGCCACCACCTGCAGCCCTGAGGATGTCTCCGTGGGGAAGATGACCCGCAGGTGGGTTTGTGGGTCCGGCCCGTTCCGGGCGGGAACTGCAAACCCGGCTTAGGTCGGTTTTAATAAAAACAAATAACTTATACTAAACCGGGTCCGGTTCAGTAGGATTTAGACTTTGAAAAAATTCAATAAAAGTATTCATGGACTCCAAGAAGTTTGGGAGTATTTTGACCAAGTTTCATGCCCGGGAAAAATCTCAGGGACTGTAAAATGATCTTTTTACCCCTAATAGTTAATTATCGTATAATATTCACTTACCCAACTTTGGGGCTCCGGTTCAAGGGCCTATGAGTTGATCTATAAATTGAGAAAATTTTTAGTGAGAGTTTAAAGAGTAACCTAATTATAGACCAAATATCTTAGTGAATAAAAATCACAGTGAGTGGTTAATTGACCATTTTGCCCTTAGGGTTTATAGTAAACCGTCAAGACAACCTGGGTTGGTTCAAGGGGTTCACGACCCCGTAAAACGCCAGGAAAATTACATAGAGTCCATGAAGGCAAGTAGTATTCTTGATTTTAATTTTAGATCTATTGGATGTCATTAAGGTTTTAAACCAAATGATAGAAATACCCCTTAGGGTGGACCCGCCCACATTCGTGTGAATGGAAGCGTGAGTCGATCTGAGAGTGGAGCCTTGTGAGAGGTCAATGACTTAAATCAATAGAGGGGTAGTAAAATAACTGGAATGACCCAAGGGAGGGTACCATACCCTAGGTGGTAAAATTACCCTAATGCCCTTAGGGGCAATATAATCTGTTTCTGTCGAAACACATAACCTAGTGAATTAAGAGGCAAAGTACCCTATAAATGACTTCAAAAGGAATGAGCATGACCAGTAAGTGACATGAAGACCTTGTCGGGTCGCAGTGTTATGAGAAATAAGGGGTAGAACCCTAATTCTCAGGTTTAAAGCACCATATTTTACGTGTCTGCAACTGAGTGCACCGATCAACTAGAGTATTAATTATGTAACTCGTGCGATGTGTTGAAGTTGATTACACTCTCGGGCTTAAATTCTCTGAGCCCTAGCTCTGCAAATGAATGCAATGGGCCTCCGTTTATTATTTATATATTTGTATGATTGCATGTTATTTATGATGATGTATGTTTTTGATATTGATGCGTTGATTCATATTAGTAACTTAAGATTAATGAAGATTAATCAAGAAACATGGGTTGTTGTTGGTTTGGAGGGAGAACATCTAATCAAGATAATGACTAAAATACCCTCTTTAGGGTTAGGACCAGTTCATGGAGTGAACGGGGCCCTGACATAGATCTTACCTTGGTTAATGAACCGAGGATGGTTTTGGGATGTTCTTCGAGTCATAGCCCAGTGGATGAGCTATTTAGTGGGCCGATTCTCAAGGTGAAGAGGACCCACCTGGTTGAGTGGTTACTTGACTGGATGAAAATAATCTAGTCTAAGTTTCATATGTTTGGGGGAGTCAATGGTCATAAGGACCTAAGGCTTCTATTGATACATTAGTAATGTCTTATAAGACATTTTCTCTCAGCGTTGGGAAGGTGGAGATTGCAATATGCATCTTCATCGCCACTACAGTTTGGGTATTGACCATAGAGTCTTTACCGCGGGTCTCCCGCAGGTATTCCCAGGACTATTTAGTACGTACAAAAAGTGGAGTTACATGAGCATCATGGAAGGCTTGTGTTTCTTGCCAATCTGTGTCCATGAGCATAGTCAGGATCCTCTTCCCCAAATTTGTGGCAGGCTATTGAGAGCCATGGGGATTTGGGTCAAGCTGCTGTTAAGCAGTCCACTCAAAGGCTGAAGTATTTTGTTTGGGGATTTCTCGAGGGGCGAGTTATCTCTGAGTTGCAGATTTGATAGTATTAATTATCGAACAAAGGATGTGAGATAATTAATAACAATGTTTGATATTGCTTGTTAATTAGACAAGTGGAACGGTTAAAGGACTTACTAAAATGTAGGTTGAAAATATCTAAACATTACATGTGTGATGCTATGCTTCTTAGGATGGAGTAGTTTCTAGGCAGAACTACGTCTGGATCCGATCTTGTTGGAAACATTGGAGATGTTGTCTGATGAGTACGTAGGCAACTAACATCGGGTGATGTTGGCCTGATCCGAAAAAAATTAATAAAACCTTTTGTCCTTTGGAAGCTCTTCTCCTGTAGGCGGAGATGTTCCATTGTGGTTGTGGTTGTGGTTGTTGTTTGGTTTGCTTTGTTGCAGATTCTCTAAACGACAATAAGTGAGACCAAGGCAGGCAAGCACATGAGGTTTTCGCATTTCTGTAACTCCAGTACGTAAGTGTACCTTAAGCGTGAAAGTCAACTTATTATTTATTTTCAGACGGACGATGGACTTGTACTTAGATGGATGAGCTAGTCTTTATGAATTTTTAGATGTTAAATAATATCATATAATTTGATATTTATATTTGTGAACCCCAGTTATCATAACCTAGATATTTAATCAAAGGGTTTGTTTTGTATTTAAAGAGAAAAATTTCTCGCTACTTACCATTCGTGTTATTTAAAAATACTTTTAAAAACCCGGGTCGTGACATAAATAACCAAATTAAGTTGGTTCTCACACTAGTAATTATAATTACTTACAAAATTGCAAAAGTAAGAAACTAGATCTCACTAGTGCAATGTTATCCTCAATTGTTCATCGACGTCATTATCTCGCTAGTCCTCATGTAAAGAACTTGTAACCAAACAACAACAAAATATCTCCTCCCCTTAGAGGAGCATTTTCAAAAAAATAAAAGTATTAATTAATATTTTTTGAATCGGGCCAGCATTACATGATGTTAATTGCCTACGTACTCATCACACAACATCTTCAATATTTCCAACAAGATCGAATCCAAACACAGTTCTTCCTAAAAACTACAGTATCTTAAAAAGTATTGCATCACACATGTAATGCTTAAGTTATTTCAACTAACCTACATTTTATGCAAGTCCTTTAATTGTCCCTCTTGTTCTAATTAAAAAAATAATATCAAATAATATTATTAATTATCTCTTAAACCATTGTTCGATAATTAATATTTTCATATAATCTTAAAGACAGACAAACTCATCAAATGTCAACCTAAGTGATAAATGATACAACCACTATGGACCATCCTCGAAAGGTAACCATCCATAGTGTAGCCCTAGAATCCACTAAGAAGTGTCATAACCCAACTTAACCCATAAGGACCTTATTGGAGTAGAAGGGAGTGGAAGTGCATGACCCACAACTGCACCTGAATAGAAATGGCGGGCGAAGCCAACTAAGCAGGATTTTAGCTTATCCAAATGGGGTGTACACTAAATGATCTTGAATAAATTTGTGGTGAGCCTAGCTCTCCCTCCAATGGGGAAGTGCAACTACATGGCCAAATCAACAACTCCTCAATAGAGCTAAGACTCCAAAAAACCATTATGAACCCTATTTTGCTTGTCAACAAGTAAGGATTATGAATGACTAACTATCTTAAACCATATCAGTCTCTTTCAGACCAGGGTCAAGACTCAAAAATGTCATTGGTTCATTAATCAAGGCAAATCATTAGGTCAAGTGCCTTGTTCAATCCATGAACTAATCTCATACACCTCTTGAGGGTATTTTAATCTTTATCTTAATTAGGTGTTCTCACGCAATCTAAAGCTATCTAACCCAAGTGATTAATCTTTCATTAATCTTAAGCTAGTGATAAATTACTATAACAACAACTATAACAAACATTAAAGCATATGAAAGTATAAATAATACAAATCCACACAGGTCTAAAACAAATCATAATACCAAGGTCCAAATTCAATTATAGCACTAAAAATATCCGTACTCAGTGCCTTAACTCTCCTCGGGTTAGAAACTTGTATTTTTATGAAAATAGATAATACGCCTAAGGGAACTAGGGTAATTTCCCCACATAGGACATGGTCCTCTCCATTCTCGGGTAATCATTAATTTCATTCACGCAAATGCGGACTAGTTTGCTCATAGGGGTATTTTTGTTATTTCGTTCAGGCATTCCCTAAACTCTAATGGGTCCAGAACAAACTTTTGGGTTACTCCTTGATGTTATGGACCCGAGGTATTTTCCTGCCAATTTACCGGGGTCGTAAACCCCTTGAACCGACCCTGGTCCATTTAACATTTTACCTTAACCCTAGGGGTAAAATTATCAATTATATATTTATTAGGATTTTCCCCAACTTGTGCATTGGTTTATAATTAAGGTACACATACACCTATCACTGGATTTAAAAAAAAATTAAACCCACTCATAAGCCCCTGAACTGGAGCTCATAAGCCCCTGAACTGGAGCCCATAAACTGGGTTATTAAAAATTATTCTACAATTCAACTCATAAGGGTAAATTGGTTATTTCAAAGCATCTAGAATTTTTCCCTAGTCTTAAACTTAGTCAGGGCACTCGGCATACTCTCCTGGTTGTTCAATAATTTTTACGAATTTTTTTCTAATTCATTTTCCCATTAAAGAGGACCCGGTTCAATTTTTTTTTAATTGAACCCGGGCCGGGTTAGGCCTAGTGGTCACGGTCCTAACCAATGAGATCCGAGTTGCCCGACCCGAACCCTCCTGATGACCTGCGATGTGGATCATCTTCCTCACCCAGGCCCCGCCACCCCTAACCACCATGGCGGGGTGAGGGCCAAGAGAAATTAGATTGCCGCTTTGCGGCAATTTCAATGGTCCTAGCCTTGTCGCCAACCAATGGCTGGCTGAGGCATCAAAACACCAATTTTTTTCCACAACCGGATGGGGGTCTACTGGCCTTAGGTGGCAGAGTCCCTAATGGCCATGGCAAGGTGAGGGTCTAGCCCTTTCCGAATCGCCCTTCAATAGCAATTCCGATGGGGCTGATCCCATACCATCTGATAGCTGGCCGGCATCCTTTGGCTGACACCAATGTTTTAAAACCCGGCCCGGACTTCAACCCGGATTAGTGGTTGGGCTGGGTCGACCCGGTTGAACCGTGGGTTAACCCGGGTCAACCCGGAGGGTGACGTCATTATCTAAAAATATTTATAAAAATTTCCCCTTAATACTAAAAATTAAACAATGTTCAAAATCTCACATTTCTACACTATCATTACAAATCCATGTAAATTATAATAACACTACACATTATATGCAGATTATAAGTCTGCCATGGAGAATATTTTGACGCCAAAGAAAGAGGGAAAAAATTAAAAAGATGAAAAGCTTTGATCATAGTGTTAAATATGGCGTTGCTGTAGTCAGAGAAGCAGGTGCATAGGCCTGATTTGATCACAAGCTCCCAAACTCGTTGGACTCTTTCCCACCAACACCTTGTATCCACCCAGCGCCAATTTCGACTGGCAGGTCCCCAAATTGTTCTTCCTTATCTTGCCTCCTATTCAATCCGACACCTCCTGTATTATCGAATCCTCCACCCCTTTCGCCACCAGCTTATTGACCGCCAATATCCCTGCCCCATACCAAAAAAAATATCAAACAAACAACTAAAAAAGTAACTCTTTTCATTAAAAGCTCTGACGTCGGAAGCTCGTTGAGAGACCCTACCAGAGATTCCAGCTCCGACAACGATGGTGGAGCAGCGAGAGAAATAATCCATAAAAAAAAGGTGCAAGAGCCGCAAACAAAACAAAACGGGAGGAAATTAGCAAGGTGAAGTGGCATAGCGGGAGGACTCTCCATATTTATAGACGGACGAGACCCTTCATTCCCACTACCAATGTAAGTTGGGCCGCTAGTAGCGAGGGAAGAAGAGAAAGGAAAATAGAGGGCGACGAGGCAGAAGAGAAAGAAAGGATTTTCGCCGGAGAAGATCGCCAGCCGCCGGCCCAAATCATCCCTAAATCGCCCAGATCTCCTCTATGCTTTCAAGCCATGAACTGCGACGGAACATGAAGGAATCGCCGGAATGTAGAGAGGGAATCTCTGGAGAAGATTACCGGAACGTGGAGAGGGAATCGCCGAAAATTGCTCAGCCCCAATCCCGCCTCCGAGCTCCTTCAGATACCCGACCGCGATCTGAGGAACAGATTGCGATCGGTAAGTTCTGTTTTTTTAAAGAATCGAACTGGACCGGAACACTGGGTAACCGGTTTAACCGGCCGGATCATGTTGACCCGGCCGGGTTAAACTGACCCAAAAATCAAATTAAACCGGCCCATTTTTAACAGTGAGTCCGGTTGAACCCAATCGGACCGGCTGATCTGATCTGGTTTTTAAAACACTGACTGACACAGAGTGCATTTTTTTAAGCATCTGGCCTTGGCAGCTGCAGGAGGCCACAGTTGGGAGATGGTCCAACTCAAAGGGATAGCCTCCAAGTGGCGATTCTAGGATTGCCGATCCCATTGCTTGGCCAGCCGATAACTCCTTCCGAGGGCAAATAAAGCCCTTTCTATGTCGAAAATTTCCTGGACAAAGCGCCGTTGGCACTCTGCCCTGTCGATTTTGTCACAAGTGTCGCCGGAAGCCCCTTCCTCGTATTGTCGGATTGCACCAACCCCCACCCTCATGTGAGTCAAACTATTCAACACAGAGGAGTTTTCCGAGCCGGAACTGGGACCAACGAGCTCCCATCCTTAACGGAAAAAGTCATGTCTTGACTTGGAGTAACCATTACATGCTATAACGGCGTGTCGAGAGTGCCTAGTGGAGGAGCAGCATGAACTCTCCTCTTTTTGCAACACTTGCAAGTGCGTGAGGGCTGTTACGGCATGCACTTCCGTCATTAATAGTCCACCAAAGAGAATTTATAATAAGACAACTATTAATCAAAGTATGATGTAAATAATTAATTTCAAACAAGGTTTTCTACCCCTCATTTCTTTGTGCTCCGCTTGCCTTTGTTGCATGTTCGTCAAAAAAAAATTTATTTTCTTCAATGACTTCTCTCTCCTCTATTTTTAACCCCCTAAAAGCTCTTTTAATTGAACCTTAAGAAGCTTTTTTTTATAAGTATGAGAATTAAAAATCTTAATCTATTTAGAAGTTAGGCCAAGGTGGATCACTTGAACTATATTTTAATAATTTTTATCATTTTAAATAATCAGACCCATAAAATAATTTAAATGCCTTAAATACACATTTAAATTAGGTAAATGGTTCCTATACGATATGTTCAACTTTGAAAGGTCATAACTTCCTCATTCGATTTTCTATTTGCGTATTTTTTATTACATTTTAAAATTTTTTCTATCTACTTTCTAAATACATATATTTTAGTTATAAATTACATCTATCTAATAATTTATTCCACATACAAGTTCCCACCCCCCTCAAGTTCCAACTTGACAGGGCCTTCTTCTCTTAGTTGACCAGAGCCAAAGAAGAAGGTTTAGCTTTAGTGGAATCTCACTGAAACAAGATAAGAAGGTTGACCCAGTTAGATCTAGTAAGAGATTGAGAAGAAGAGTCAAGAGCCAGAGAATAAAATATTATTCTCTCCATCCAAAGTTAATAGTTCTATTTGGCAAAACCAATTATTCTATATTAATATCTCTACTTTGTTAAATTTTATGTTGTTGAGTACTTAAAAAAAATATTATAAACATATTTTTCCTTCTCTTACATGTAAGTTTTACTATTTAATAAAAAATATTATTTTTTTAAATACAACTATTAATATAGGATAGAAGGAGTATTATATTATATAGAATTGATTGACTGGGAGACTTAATAATATGCATTAATACCATAGAATCAATTCTACAATAGTCAGATCAATTTCATGATATGAATTAAAATAAGACAAAAATACATGGTGAAGAAATCAAGTTTTCTCGTGCTGGAAGTTGAGGACTTTCTTAAATCCAGCTAAACCTATTGCAGTCATGAGGACAAGCTCTAGGCAAAATGACATTGAATTATAAAGAAAAATACAAATTTTCAAATCTCAGGCTGGTCGATAATATGTCTCTCCATGGGAAAGTGTAATGTTTTTTTTCCAAAGCAAAATGCATAGGGAGTTTAAATAGCAACAAGTTTTGTGCATGGAAATAAATTTCAGAGAGTAAGTGATCTGTTTCCTACATTTGGTTTCATTCCCTCCGCCTTTCTTCGTCTGCAAATATATATGGGTGGGCATCTACGTGCAAGATTACTATGTTGCATTAATACCATTGCCATCATGTCTTGCACGTATAGGCAACCTATATAGTTAGAAATCATTAGGAAAAGGATGAACAACATTTACATATAATTAGCATTAAATATGTCTGATGTGGTTGCATTGATTCTACAATTTCAATACTGATAATTGAACCAATCCCTATATCAATGAATTAAATCTATAATTTCGGTGTTGATTATTGAATCGATTCCCAACCAATAACTTTCTTATCTAGCTCTGGCCAATCTCACTGAAGCAAGAGAAGGTCTGGCTTCGACCATATCTCGTTGAAGCCATAAATGAAGGTTTCGTTGGAGGCACGGAGAAGGTCATCACGTAGAATTGATCGGCGAGGATGCCATAGAATCAACTCAACAATAGGCAAGTCAATTTAAGGATATTTATGAAATGATAGAATTGTTTCTAGGATCGGTGAATTGATTCTATGATATTGATAGCAATTGAAATGGGACAGATATACACATTGAAGGAATCAAATTTTCGAGTGTAGGAAGTTGAGGTAAGAGATTTTTGTGCTCCATTCTAATAATGAGATGAGCATAAGCATGGGAGTCATTTATCCACAAGATTGATAGCACACATTTTGACACTAATATGCACTAGCCTATAAACCCATGATCTTAAATATTAATGGATCTCATAAGGAGCTTATGCTTGGCACAATGTCATACTGAAGTAGGAAAAACTCTTCCAAAATTGAGGGCTACTTCAGTCCTTCCCATTGAGCCAGTTCAATCTCGTTAAAACAATAAAAGTGAACATATTTTTGGGAAAAGGCGGGATTCAAAGTATAATATATCAAATATCTTACAATATTGAGGCGCTAACCACTTGAACCAAGTTGATATCATAATTGTATGCAGCATCCGGGAAGTTTTAGATATTTTTAATTTTTTAATATTTTTTAATTTTTTAATTTATTTAATAAAAAAATACATGATTAAGGTTTTTGGTATATAAAGGTATTGAATTAGATGGGACCACCTCATGGGGATCATTTAGTGTGACTTCGTAAGAATGGGGAGGCTGCCGAGGTTATGTACTATGCGCTACCCCCCTTAAAATAAGGCAAGGCTTTTTCTTTTTTTTCTCTCTCTTATTTATTTAAGTGACCTGTTTATATGAGCCCAAGTTTATATAAATTTACGTGAGCCCTGGGCCGTCGAATTTACATCTGGCGGCTCATAATACTCATGAGTTATATTTATTAGTTAAACCTATAATTATTATAGGCCGCCAGATGTAAATCTGACGGCCTATAAAGCCCAAGCTTACGTAGATTTATATAAGCTGGGTTCATATAAACTTTTTCCTTTGTATATACCTCCTCAAACTAACTTTATAGCCCTTTTTTTTTTATTTTTGAAAAAATCTTTCAGAGGTGAGAACTTGAGAAAGAGGTAGGATCGGTATTTGAGTACCTTAAATCATTGAATACATTAATAGTATTGAAGACATTATAACTAAGATAGTAAGGCCTTCACAACCGACTGTTAACGGACGCACAACATAACGGGGGGCCACCGGCCGACGGCGGCCATGGCAAAAATTCTGTTTATTAGAAACGGGAAGCTAGATGGCTGGTGAGTGGCTCGTCGCCTGTGCATCTCTTGAGGCCAAATGCAGTGGCGAACATATAGACTTTGCCGGTGAACACGCATTGGACTTTTGGTGCAGATCCTTTACGTGTTCTTCCCGTGTACACTAAGCTTCAGACCCAGCGACGGAACAACCAGTCGTCGGGCCTGAGAAGCATTGAACGGACGGAGCTGTTAGGGCAGACCCATAATGGGCCTGCGGATTTGGACAAGTGGCTGTCGTATCACGGGCAGTTTGTGCCCTGTTTTTGACAAAAGAAATTTTGATGAGCCGTCTGTATCGAAAGAAAAAAAAGTTATACAGTCATGGAAAATGGATGGCCGCCTCTACAAACTCCAGCCAGGATCGATAGAGGAGTGTTTCCAAAGAGCTCCATCTGACCAGGGCTCAGACCGCATGAAGAGGCCATTCTCTACCTCTGCTGTCCAAACAAAAGTGAGCTTGTTGGGATGAGAAGGCAGATGGCGCCAGTGGTGCCAGAAGTGAGTCTAAATGCACCCAAGGGTCAATGGAGGAAGTTTCCCGACGGTTCTGGGGGGCCAGATGACCCGCGGTTCACAGGCTGCCGCCCTCCTCCTCCTTGGGCAAGTACGGGATGGGGAAAGTTTCAACTTTCTGGAGTGAACAGAATCGTCTGGGAGAATCCTCGAGCGACGGCGGAAGTTTTTCGGCAGACCAGTGCAGAAAGGCTGGCAACAACTTGCCAGCTGTACCTCCTCTGCCCTGGTCTGCATGGAGGAAGTTCATACTTCAGGGACATCGTGGGGAAGACGAGGTGATCCCGAGCTGTCCGCACCAGTTGCGGGTCTGGCCGGGTCAATTAATCTAAGCCGGCTCGATTCAGATGGAATTTGGGTAGCTCACGTTTATTTCACTCTCATTAGCTCACGTTTATTTTTACTCTTATTTAAGCATTTGTAATATACATATAGAGAGAGACCCGTTTATATGAGCTCAGACTTATATAAACTTATATGAACCCGGGCTCTATGGGCCATCGGATTTATATCTGGCGGCTCATAATGTTCATGGGTTATACTCATTGGTTAAACTCATGAATATTATGGGCCGCCGAATGTAAATCCGACGGCCCATAGAACCCGGGCTCACGCATATTTATATAAGTGCAGGCTCATATAAACTTTTTTCATATATATATAATTACCATGGGATGAGAGGGGTTTGGATTGTATAACAATACCCGCATTGATATAGTAATCTTACTAAATCACCTTCAAGGGTTGATTGCAGGTTGATAAACGATGTGAAAACAGATTTGTTCCTTTGAATGAACGTGTGACCTAATTCAATTATTATGGACTGTGTTTTGAATATTTAAAACCCTAAGTCATACGATCTTATGTACATAGGGGTTTTAACTGTAAAGTTTTTCAGGATTTATTTTCCCTATAGTTAGGGAATGATGGAGATTGCGATAACGTTTTTTTCATCGCTACGACGGCTTGAGTATTGGCTACTGAGGACTTTACTGTAGGTTTTTAGCAAGTCTTCCCATGGCTATATAGTGCGTACGAAAAACGGAGTTACATAAAAATTATAAAAAGTTTGTGTGTCTCAATAATTTGTATCTATGAATACAATTGAGATCCATTCCTCTATATTCGTAGCACTCTATTAAAAGCCTTAGGGATTTTGGTCAAGCTGTTATTAAGCAATCTACTCCAAAGCTGGAGTCTAGCATTCAAAGATTTTGTATAGATTAATCTCTAGATCTATTTAATTTATATTTATGTGTTAATCTTATATATTGGGACTTTAATGTCCCAAGACCTTTAACACTGTGAGGACGGGTTAAGGACTTGGTTGTGACAAAATTAGATAAAAATAAAATAATTATCAGTGGCTTATGAATAATAATTAAAATCCAAAGCTTAGTCACTCAATAGGTTTTATAAATTTGTTTAATCCTATTAAATATAAATGAGTATACTCATATATCTTTGTGATGCATGTACCTCAAAGGGGGAATAGTAGAGTAGCAAGAGACTCACTACTTCAAAGTATAATTTGTTTTATTTTATGAAATTATAATAAGGCATAAGAGTTGTCATTACTTACTTTATTTATTATTCTTAATTAATTATTAAATTTTATACATAAATAAGACCTGACTATTTATTTAATAAATTTGATCGACTATTATTATTAATTATGGTTTGATATTAGCATTATGTTAGAAAATGAGAGTTACGGATTGAGGTTTATTCTAGTCGTTGGTTTGCATGGTTTGATTTGGGTCAAAAGATTAAAAAAAATTACTTAATTTTTCCAAAACATTTACTTTAAAAAGTATTATTTAGAAAACCCCAGCACAATTGATGTCACAATTAATATATTAATATAGTATGACAAGGCACTAACCATTTGTGCCCACCGATTTTACTTTATAATAATTATTAATAATATATTTTATATATTTTTAGGAGATTTACCGTTGATGTTATTAACCGGGTTAACACGGGTGAATCCACGGTTGAACCTAATTAACCGGGGTCCTGGCACTCATCCAGGTCCGGGATCGGGCCGAGTTTTAAAATATTAGTTCAAAGTAGTATTTTAAAAAGCGACCCAGCCCAGCTAATTACATTCGGTCGACCAACCCGAGGCTTTTAGAGCCGAGTGATTTCTCAACTAAACCCGGGTTTTATCCGGTTGAACCGGATTTATGCCCACCACCAATCCGGGTTAATAGCCGGATCAACTTTAAAAACACTGATTCGGTTATATGAATTAAAAAGACGAAAAGGCCAAAGCGTCGGAACTGGGATTTGCCACCACAAAAAGGAAGAAGCTTGGCGCAGGCAAAAACCAGAAGAAGAGATTCGTGCAAGCATCAGAAGCGCAGAGAAGGTGGATAGTTTGATCGGACTCAGTATTCGTTTCAATCGTTTTCCTGGTTCCGAGTGGGAGATGGTCGACCCGGCGGCCGGAGCGAGCCTCCGGAGCAGCTTGCACGAGGAGTCGGCCCGCCTGGCGGAGCTCGCCAAGGAGTTGCAGGACTCGGCCTCCTCTCTCATCTCCAGGACAGGCGGCGAGGAGCAGGCGGTCGTCAAGCGGGCTGCAGCGCTCGAGGCGGGCATCCGGAGCCTCCGGTCGTCTGTCGAGGCGGCGGCGAGGAGGGGGGACGTCGACCGGAAGGAGGCTGACAAGGTTCGCTTCATTTCGGCGTTTTTAAGGATAGCAGCGTGTTTCTGAGCTGTTTCATGACGTTATTTTTATGGGTTCTGCTTTTTTTTTTTAAAGATTGAGGAAGAGATTTTCAGAGCAAGGAGCGTACTTGATGATGGAGATGTCTCTTTGCTACTTCCCAGCAAAGCCCATGGTGAGCTTGTTGGCTGGTGTTATCATTATTATTTTGTGGGTTGTTTTGATGCGTATCGAATCCGGAGATGTCGTTGCTATTTCATACTAGTTATGTGTGTTTTGTGTGTATTTGGATGATATGAACAGGTAGGTTCCTGAAGAAGTTTCTGGGTCCTATTAATGTTCGTGCAACGAGAAAAGATGTGCAGCTGCAAATAAAAGAGGAATACAATAGCTACAAGGTGTGCCATGTGTGTTCTGTATTTGCCACTTTGCCAGACATTTCTAGAAGCTGCTTGATATTGACGCGTTTACTTGTTTCTTTATTAGAGACGGGTCTGTGTAGCATGTGTTTCTATGATAAGCGGTAAAACTGGCAATAAAAATTGATTGTCAGAACCGGAACGTCCTCGATGCCAAATTGGAAGTATTGGTTCCGGTTTGAAAAGTTTTGCAGTTGTATTCTGCTGATTACTGATGAGTTCCAGCATTCATCCCTCTTTTTCCATGCATTGCTGAAGTTAGTGAAATAAATAATGAATTAAATTGTCATCGGTTGCCTTTCCCAATGAAGCAACTTTTGGAGATTCACCATTTGTAGGCCATGCGAAGATTATCGTATAACCCAATGGGTCGGTGTGAATTATGTCTTTGAGGTACTTTTAAAATTTAAATAGTTGAGTTTGACAAGCGTAGCCAAGAATTCCCGAGTCCTGGTTTTACCATATAAGAGCTTATTACAGCCTACCAATTACTTGTGCAAGCAAATTGTTTGAATCTAGAGCCTTCACTATTATTTCTTATGATGCTTTTAGTCTTAACTGTATGAATTCTATTATTTTCTCACAATATTGCTGAATGCTTTTTGCTTATGATTTGCAAAAACAATAATTGTCTTATCACTGGGTTACTGCTTTTCTGCTTCTATTTAAAAACGGTCAGGCCATCATTGAGCTGAGTTAATTTGCAAAAACAATAATTATCTTATAATAAAAAAAGGAATGCTCTAGCCATATCTGAGCTTGGCTGTTATGTAACTACGAATTAGTAGAAGTTCTTTCCAGTGTACACGAAATGCATTATGACGTTTCCATATTATAAACATGCATACATTCTGGTTTGGTAGTTTCATTTGAACTAGTTGGTTAAAAAGGAGAGTTCTTTACATAGTCTAGGATAGATTGCAGTGAGATTCAGTATGATTTTCCGTCAAAATAATTTTTCTCCGATGTGATGGAACATCAAACTACCTTTTTTAAAAAACTGTGGCGGATTCACATTGTTTTGGTGCTCTAAATCATTGATGCACTTTATTATTGTCTGTTTTATTTTAATTAGTTAATGCATTTAGTAGCCTTTCAATTTTCCTGTGTGCAGGATAGAACAGCTATCCTATTTCTTATTTTCCCATTTGCACTACTGCTTTTCCGGTCATTAGTGTGGAACGGCTGTTTCCCAGTTTTGCCCGTCCAGTTGTACCAGGTGAAAATTTCTGCATGCTCTGTTGGCTGAACCTTTAGCTAGTAATGGATCCCCCCCTGACATTGTGGTATAATATCTATCTGTAGGCATGGCTGTTATTTCTATATACCAGTTTGGCTTTAAGAGAAAATATACTGAGAGTAAATGGAAGTGATATTCGTCCATGGTAATAAGCCTTTCATACCTCTCCAAACTTTCTAACTGTTAAATTGAGAGAAGGGAATACCGTGTATACTGCATAAAAAATGATCATTACAGCAATCAGCCCTTATTATTTGCAGGTGGATATACCATCACTACTGTGCCATGATGATGGCACTTATCAGTCTCACTTGGGAGATCAAAGGGGAACCTGATTGTGCTAACAAGCAGGTAATTCTGTCTTTATTCTTTTTTTGGTTTTAATTTATTTCTTCCTCGTGCTTACATCCATCACTTCCTGTTATATACAGAGAGGAATACAGTTATTTTTGCTGTGGGCCATAATGCAAGGTTTTGCAATGCTTCTACAAAATAGATACCAGCGCCAAAGACTGTATACGCGCATTGCATTGGGAAAGGTTAATCCTGCTTTTTTTATCTGTAATCTCTTACCTCTTGGGCATCATATACTGAAGGGGGCCACCTGTACCATGAGAGGCACCAGCGAATAAAAAGGAGTCCAGGGGAAAAGAGGAGGGGAAGAGGGGTGTGCATGTAAGGGAAATGAGAGGGGAAAGAGGAGTTGCTAGCGATCTGATGTCCAGTGCACTCCTGCTTAGCATTTGCTCAACACTGGCTAGGCAGGCTTTATTTCCCACTCTGGTTTCTGTTGGTATTGAAGAGGCAGCTACCAGGCATTGGAGTGTATACTCCCTAGTGAGGCAAAAACTACTAATTATGATTGGCTGTGTGCAACTAATCCAATATTGACTTTATATGTAATTTTTGTTGCCCGAAGCAGTGATGAGTATCATAGTTGCTAGGGTCATTGACGTATGAAGAAACACAGACTACATTGAAATATTAGAAAGAGTTCAATATGCAATCTTGCTGGTTTTTTTCCTTTATTCTCGTTGCTCTCTTTCCCTTGAGAAAATGGGAAAGAAAAAACGCTTCTGCAAATAACCTTGTTTAATTCGTGCAGGCGAAGCGAATGGATGTGGTGTGGGGAGAAACTGCTGGTGTACAGGGTCAGCTATGGCTTTTGTGTCCTATCCTATTCATTTTGCAGGTAATCAACTAGCGGACTTAATCTAGAAGGTATTGCATTGTAATACGTTCTTGCTAGCTGCTGCAATCCATGCGTGAGAAACTGACCTGACCGAGCTTGTTGAGTTGTCACGAGGTTTCTAGGATTGCAGCTTGGGCCGGATTCCTCTATACTATATGCCTTGCAAATTAACAAGAATTTGCTACAAAATGACAACTGCAGGGAGATTTTACACTTGCAAGTTCAATGCAATTGCGATTGTAGAATAACCAAATTACAAATCTGCATGTATTTAGAACCATGGCAACCTTTTGTAGGGTTTCATTGGGAAAGGGGCTAACAAAACTTACCGATTACTAACTGCCGCTGATTTTGGTGCTCCCCCTTTTTTATAGGAAAATGATAATTCTACATCGAGTCTATACAACATACCTATACATCCCTGAAGTAGCAGGTTTTTGTTGGACAATGACGAAGTGGGATATCTGAGGCCCAATTTCACTGTCCAACAAAACTCGCCACCTCACAGGTGTATGGATTTGGTGTATAGTTACCAGCACCCTTTTTGATAATATTGGTACCTTTAATTTAGGAAAATGGTAAATCTAACCCAAATAACTATTCAGCTAGAATTTAGAAACCCAAACCCGACTTATTAGGGTTGGGTCGGGTTTTATCAAAATACAAAAAAAAATATAAAAAATTTATATTTATAACCTTATTTAAGTCGGGTTTTACTAAACTTGAACTTGATACTATTTAAGAGTAAACCCAAATCTGACCCGAATAGCTATTTGGGTTGAACTTGAAAACCCAAACCTAACTTATTAGGGTCGGGTTGGGTTTATCATATACAAGAATTTCCAATTACCTTGGGGATTCCGTGAAATGTTGTTGCTAGGAACTTAATTAGTAGTGGTACTTCCATGAAAATCTTTTAGAGTTGCTGCATCATTATTAGTTACATAATTAGTGAGTAACACGGCACGAATTTGCTCTCAGGGTTTCCAAGCATACATCGGATTTGCACTATTAAAGATAGCTTTTGCGGGCGTTGTTTCTGAGTGGCAGGTAACAAATAAGAATAATTTTAGTGATAACTCTGATTCGGATGTATAAATATTTCGTAATGCTCCTATGTGATTATTCTCATTTCATTGTGTCAACCACGATTCATTTTTGTAACAGGTGGTGGTTTGTGGGAGTTTGTTGGTTTTGATGGCAGTTGGGAACTTTGTAAACACAGTAGAGACCCTTTTGGGGAAATACAGGATAAAAGCGAAGATGAAGAGAACGAAAAGCAAACAGGAACTTGGCAGGAGTTCACCAGACTGAGATCAAGGTATCCTTGTGAGAGTTTTTATCTGTCTTAAGGCAGAAATGTATGTATTAAGCTGGGCACATAATGCTTTTACCTCTTATATAGTTCGTTCGCCCCTTTTTTTTATAACATTTTGTTTCTTCATGTGAGCAAGCCAGTTGACCAAGTTTGGGGCAGAAAAAATGTTTTAAGTCAACTAGCAAATAACCAATTTTTATTCAGTATATTTCATTTATACTTTTACTTTGTTTTAGCCTTCACTCTTGATGCTTAATTAGCTTATACGAGGCAATTTTCTCCCAAAATTCAAGGTCTATGGACGGTTGTGTTAACTGTTAACTTTTGAGTGTACTCTCCCAGACTCCCACTACAAAGTACGCAATCAACGATGCCTGGCCCCACATAAGCCCACACACGGGATCTGCCCATTGTTGTATGCGTTTCCGTCTGCAAGCGTATATTTAAATTTAGTTTAGATTGGTGGAAAGAAAGGGTACGGAAAAGAAAGGAATTTAAAAAATATATATTCTTACTTTATTTTTTCTATATTTTTTAATACCATAGGCCTTAAACCATTTAAGCCTACGAGAGTAGAGAAGAATCACTATCCCTTTTAAAAATATCCTAATTTCTACTCTTTTGTTGCTACGACAAAAGAGAAATAAAGTAGAAGGTTGCCCCAATTTTTTTAACCTCTGAATTTTGAGATATATTATGTTGGCCAAAAACTCATGCCTTTAAGGTACTGACCTTGCTGCTATTTCAACATCTACTGTCATCATTGTCACCGCTACCTCCATTGCCCCCACTAACACTTTTGCTATCATCTCCACCGTTGTCACCACTACCTCTATTGCCCCAACCAACACTTTTGCTGTCATCTCCACCGCTTCTGCAATCATAACCACCTTCACCTCTACTGCCCCACCATCAATAATTTAATCATTAAAAATATATATAACACAATATTATTCTTATATTTATGGTGTTTAGTTTTTAATTTAGGGTGCAATTAAACAAAAAAAATTTTCAAAATTCTCCTAATTTCCCTTCCACTTGTTTCACCTTCTCTTTTTCCTTTCCCTCGATTCCACCAATCCAAAGACCTGTAGAGACTTAGATGCAAATTTACAGTGTGAAACGTAATTACAACTGTGAAGGTATTTCTTGGAGTTTTAGGTGATCGACAAGATTCACATACTAGTGAAACAAGTGAGAATTTGTTTGTGTTCTACATAAGATAGAATTCACAAATTAGTGAGATAATTAAAGGGGGTTGGGTTTTACCATGGAATAGAATTCTGGGTTAAGGAATGAGAGTGCTCATACAATGACAATAATGAATGAATGTTGAGGCTGTGTGCAGGCTCAAAACATTTCCTTTTGTCACTAAATTATCACCAACTAAATTGGAATAACTAAGAATTACATGCTGAACATTTGGAACTGTTAGTGAATACACACAGTCGCAACCCCATTTTAGCCACGAGTCCTAAAACATCCTCCAAGGATCAAAACCATTCTTTAGCTCCAGTTACAACTTTTTACTAGAAATCTCTCCTAATGGTCAGATAGAGGGTAGCAATCTTAAGAAACTTTCACTCCCATTTGTAACGTAATTTCTTCCTACACAAGTTCTATATTTTGTTATACGTATACGTGATACCAGCTTATAAGGTTGACGCACGAAGAAACACATAGGCATCCTGAAGCAATTCATAGCATATGAAAAATTCGGACAATAGTAGATATTTACGTAGATAATTTTCTTCCATTAACAACAAGCCAAAACCCAAGGAGAGAAATAAACTATGCAATTATGACATATAACATACCATGACTGCAACGGCTGCAGACCCAATATTTCAGTTTGCGCAAGTAACAAACCAGGCTTTTCCTGGACTCTTTTATCCCCTCAATGTTCATAATTGGCACCACTCTCTGTGTTATCCACAGTCCACATGAACCTTCGGCATTCACCTGCAAAAGAACAAATGGGCAAATGTTGAAACCCCACTGTCGTCTCTAAACAGGCTTTAATGCTGGCAAAGCCTATACAGCCTTTCAACAACGCTGCCGTTCTCCAGTGTCCAGTGTACACCACGAACATGAACAGACCCATTTGCCATTGAAGACCCATCACCTGTAACATTTTTAATATACAAAAACAGTGCACGAACAGCACTGCAACAGAATGTTCAAACCATTATGTGTGTCAAAGACAAAAATCACAAGCACCAGAAGAATCCAAATCTACTCCTTTGTTATGATCAATTGCAATTTTTAACCAAATCTCCTCCCCCAGTAGGTTCCTCTTCTTTGAGAGGTGGTAGTTATTGAGGAGCATTTTATGCTTAGAAGGCTAGCAGGCTCCTACTGACGAAGAGCTCGACACCAGGATAGAGGAACCATGCTCCCCTCCTCTTCTGCTCGGGATAGGGGAAAATAAGAGAGGAAGGGAGGGAAGAGCCATGTAGCTCATGAATCTGATTCCACACCCGTTGGGTTCAGAAATCAAATTCACAGTTCCACATAGTTTTAAGCTGTGAAGCAGAAATCGTATAAACCGGAGGTGAATATGATTCCCACTTAAAACCCTGCCTTCACTAACCCGTGAAAGTGGGCTTCTCATGTTTCATCTAATATACCTCAACTTAAGTTTTCCGATGTACATGTAGATCAGAAATGCTACACATGCTCACCCGTAGGCCAGTTCGCCACATGCTACAGCATTTCTATCATGTATGTGTTCAAGGTGAATTAGTATCAAATTTTCTACTGGTACCATTGGCCTTGATTGTCACACTAAAAAAAGTGATCAGAATAACTAGAAGACTTAGCAAATTGACAAGTTATATTTAAATTAAAAATCATATGCTTTAAGTTCTTATATGACATTTACTCCAAGAAACTAGAAACTCATGACCTAATACAGAAGGAAATAAAAAATTTATAAATTGGAATTTGAAAATCTATTGGACATTTATCATTAGATACTATTGAAAATGTACTTATTATATTTTACAATTTGGACGTGAATAAGGTATTAAACATTTTCTGGAACCATTGACCTAACTATGAATTGACCCTTAGCTTTGAAACAAATCTTTTCTGTAATCCGGTTGTTTACAAGTGCTACAATCAAGTTGACCAAGAGAACCACCTATATCAATTGAAGTATCAGCCTACGTATGAATCCCGAAATGCATAAATTTTATTGAAAATTAGGAATTATAATATATGTTTTACATTTTTTGCTAAATATATTATTTCACATATTCCTGAGTTCAACTAGGAACTTTCTATATTACAATAAGTTATTAGATCAAATAGTTATCTGATATCTCATATATAATCCTTCATAAGAATAGGTCATTAAAGTCAACAATCACAATTTTTAGCAAGTGATGTTAGTTAAAAATAATACTATTCCACAAAATATGCCCCCTAACAATTCTACCTGCAACTGTAACCATGACCATGAGTATGACAGCCATAAAAGATGGGACAAAAACAATCAAAACCTTGATGGAGGAAAGATGGACGCAAATGCAAGTAAGACCTTGACCTACGTTGGAAACTTCCAGCAATTCTTAAGGCATGCCACACATGCAAAATGGTCTAAAAACCAAGCTAAGCATTCAACTCACTGAGCAATTTTATATCATCTAAGTTGCTCGATGCAGGCTACCAAGCAAGACAATTAATTTCCAGTTCCCCACTATGTACTGGAAAGTAAAATATGTAAAGTTTTGGCCCTACTCACACCACTGTACTTAATATAGAAGCACAAATGATGGTACAATTCGCTTCCTTCTGCCTTCTTCAATTCCAGATGTTATGTGCAGATAAAATAAATGGCACACTCGAACAAATTGGCCATATATCTTTTAGGAAAAAACTCGAGGAGTCTCAAGTTGAACAGAATATTGAAACCTAAAGTGAAAAGAGACGCAAAATTAACCCACTGCAAGGCAAATTTACCAACATGTGAGATGGATTTCCTCTTTATGCTTGAAGCTGTAAAGGCACATCACGTCCAGGTGAACCAAAATCCACAATGCCAAAGTGACGTAACCAAGTTCTATTCTATAAGGCAAGTCCACATGGACGTGGAAGCCAAGTCAGCAGTAAGTCCAGGGAACGCACAATTTCCATCTGCGACATTACCCAGACTAGTTTGGCATTGAACTGAAAATCTAAATGTGGTCATTTGTGTTGCTTTCCCTTTTCCTCTCCAACAACAGTTTAGAATGTATCACCAGTTCTGCATAGCCAGTTATTGACCTTGCCCATGCATCCTAGTAGTTCAAGCAGCAATTTCTGCAGCTTCCGTTTTAACAGCCAAAGCCTTCTTAACTTTTTCCCCGCCAAACAAATTTAGGATGTCAGCATGGTTGCGGATATGATGTGGACACTTATATAGCAAATCCTGTGCCTCAGAATACCTCCCTTCTTTGAAGAATGCTTCAAATATACTTCGATATGATGAAGAAGATGGATATTGCTTCACCCTTAATGCACGGAAATATTCTGTTGCATCGTGCACAGTCCCAAACTTTGATATGTATCTAACAAAAGCATCAGCATATGGTGGATAATTATGCTTTTTCATCAGTCCCAAAACCTTCAATGCCTCTTCCAGCTTCCTTCCTCCCAATAACCTCTCAATCAAAAGTTTATATGTAGCTTGCCAAGGCCTTATCCGAGCCATACCAACAATTTCAGAAACCAATGTGTAGGCCCCATCCACCTTGTTCCTACTAAGCAAACCTTCAACTAAAACTTCCAAAAGATCAGCATCAGCATCGCAGCCCTTCTCAATCATCTTTGCATAACAAGTTAGTGCCTTATCAACCTCGCCAGCAAGGCAGTGCCCTCGTATCAGGATTGTCCATGTTTTCAGATCAGGGGTACAACCGCACTTCTCCATGTCATCCAATACCTTACAAGCCTCTTCCAGCCTCCCAAACTTGCACAGGCCAAACACCAGCTGGCTATAAGTGATATTATCTGGCTCGAAGCTTGCGCCTTCCATGGTCTGCACAATCTTCTCTGCCTCCTCAAATCTTCCCATATATGTTAATGCCCGGTGGATTCCATCATAAACAGACTTAGTGAGGGAATACCCAGATGCCTCGTAGATCTTGGTAACTCTAGATACCACATCAAAATCTGCCTCGTCACAAGGCACAATCTGCCGCAGAAGCGCAGCACAATCCTGAATCGCTGGCTTGTATGGGCCTGCCATCATCATCTCATAAAGTTCCACTGCTTCCTTCATCATCTTCCTCTTCATGAACTGCCTAAACACCTTTACATAAGTATCAATATCTATATCATAGCCTTCACTCTTCATCTCCTTCACCAAGCCCCAAAACTGATCAATCGAGTCCTTCCTCACAAGAACTCTCAGCATTGCATTGTAGGTGGTAGAACTGTGCTTGTAGTCTGATCTTCTCCCAGCCCACTGAAAAAAATCCAGCGCCTTAAAAGGATTCCCGCAGATTTCCCTCAGCATCCCCAACACCATTTTATCCGACATTGTGATCCCTATCTCGTCCAATTTCTTCACAACTTCATCTGACCAATCAGACCCCAGAATCACCTCAACAGCAGCACTGAAATTAGCATCAGAAGCCCGTGCCTTCACCAGCCCGTCATAGAATTCGCTCAACGCTGCAACCTCGGCCCCCATCTTCTGCTCTCCTAAACTACCCACCAGCGTCTGATAAGCCTCCCTATCCAACTCGTACCCCTTCTCCGACATCTCCCGGAGCAACACCCAGAACTCCTTCATCCAATCCTTCCTAGCCAGAATCCTAAGCATTAGAACATACGCCGTGTCCCCGAGCTGCGCCGGGTCCCTCTCGGCCACCCAGTAGAACAAGTTCAGTGCTTTCTGGGGAAACTTATCCAGCTTCTTCAGCCCATAAATCACAGACTCCCGGCACAACTTCGAATAACCCATTTTCTCAAAATCCCGTTCCACCTCCTCGGACTTCCCGTCGGGTGGATCTGCCTCACCAGTAGACGAGAAAGGAAGTGCCTTTTGTAGGAGACCAAGCAGCGTAAAGCTAGGAATTTGCCGGGAAGGAGTGGAAGGAAGAAACGGGAAATGAAGGAGGCCGGAAGAGGGGGTCACCTGGGACCGGGAAAGGGCCCGGCGGGAGAGAAAGGACGCGAGAGCTCCGATCGGTCTGGCCATGGCTCTGGCTCTGTTCATGGCCGCTCTCTTCTGCTCCTAAAGCCCTAGGAAGTGGGACTTCCAAGTTCCAAAACCCTGCAGTTCTGCCAATCGCGCGGTGGACGGCGACGCGCAGACGGTGGAAATTTATTGCATGGACCTCCCTGAAATGTTTGAAATTACGGAATGGACCTGAGTGCGCAGTGCGCACTAGGCGTGTGTTAGCCACTGCTCCGGGCCATTTTCTTTCCCTCCAGACCAGAGCAGAACCTTGCCCGGAGGAGAAGAGGGGAGAAGAATAATCGGGAGGGCTGAAGTCGGAGATCGCTCTCGTAAGATTCTGGGACCACCTGACCAGGCGCGGCGCTCTGTATCTTGCTTCCCTTCCTGGGGAGCCTGGACTCGGGCAAGCTGCTCGAGCCCCTCAGCTGCAATTCGTCGAACAGGTAAAGCTCCAAGCTTCATTTTCTGCGTTGTTCGCTTCGAATCCATCGTCGTGGATCGTGACTTTTGTTGGGTTTTTGTTCTGCTGTTCGCTTAGTGTGTTTCAGCCTCTGGAGAGTGATATTTTCTGTGTGTTTCTCTGTTTTTTTATGCTTCGTGGTTGATGATTGAAGGAGAAAGTTCGAGTCTTTAGGTGTAAATTGAGCATGTGTAGTTTGGTTTACAGATTTGTGAGTTGATTTTGTGGGGGCGTTGTGCGGAATCTTTATGGAGGGGAGCTTGTCAGGGGCGAATTTGATGTCTGGTCACTATGGGATGCTTGATTTACACGGGCCTATGCATTCCCATCAGCTTCAGCAGCAACAGCACCATCCTCATTCGCTCCAGCAACAACATATGCAGCACGAAATCCCCCTCTCTGGCGGGCCGCACGGGGGGCACGAATCGGAGCACCCCCAGATGGGAGTCTCGAAGCAACCGAGAAACTGCACCAGCGATGAGGATGAGCCCAGCTTCAATGAGGAAGAAACGGTTAAGGGGAAGAAGATCTCCCCCTGGCAGCGGATGAAATGGACCGATGGGATGGTCCGGCTTCTTATCACGATTGTATCTTACATTGGGGAAGACACCAACTCTCCTGATTGTGGGAGGCGGAAACTGGTGCTCTTGCAGAAGAAAGGGAAGTGGAAATCTGTATCCAAGGTCATGGCAGCCAGAGGCTGTTATGTTTCACCACAGCAGTGTGAGGACAAGTTTAATGATCTGAACAAGAGGTACAAGCGCCTCACTGATGTGCTCGGGCGCGGGACATCTTGCAAAGTTGTGGAGAATCATGCACTCTTGGATTCCATGACTCACTTATCTGAGAAGGCTAAGGAAGATGTGAGGAAGATCTTGAGCTCAAAGCATTTGTATTACGAAGAGATGTGCTCGTATCACAACGGGAACCGTCTGCATTTACTGAATGATTCATCTTTGCAGCAGTGCCTGCAGGCTGTTCTGAAGGGCAGTGATGGACAGGATGTGGGGAAGATTGCTGGGGATGAACAAGATGAGGAAGAAATGGATGATGGAGATGATGATGCTGATGACCATGTCAATCTGCAAGGTGGACATGCAGCAAAGAGAATGATGTTGCATCACAATTTGGAGGAAGAAAACATGTGGGTTCCAGGCCGCTCAAGTTCACATGAATGCGGAAAACGAGCCGTCCAAGAAAACCAGATTATGGAGATGAGTGAACCGATGCAGAAGCAATGGATAAGACAGCGGACCTTGCAATTGGAAGAGCAGAGGTTGAGCATTCAGGTTCAAGCTTTTGAGCTGGAGACTCAGAGGTTTAAGTGGCAGAGATTCAGCAAAAAGAAGGAAAGGGAGTTAGACAGACTGAAGCTTGAGAATGAAAAGATGAAGCTTGAGAACGAGAGGATGCTGTTGGAGTTGAGGAAAAAAGAACTGGAGGTAGAACATAAGATTGCAGAAGCTTCAATGCGCTCAAGTTGATAGTGATGCAGAGGGGCAAGACGCAAGTGTTAAGGAAGAAAGTGTTCCTGGTGGTCTGTACTTTTTTATCAGCGTTGTTGGCACTTGATGATGGATACTTGTTTAACCATGGAAATTTTGTGGGGAAAACAATCCTGTTGAATGTGCATTTCTAGCCTAAATGATGCATCACCTGTGTACTTTGTCCTTTTATAAATGCAACCTATTCAGGCAGCTTTATCAAGCATAATGATCGCACTCTTGAAGGAAGAAATCTAGTTTATACTGGCGTAGGTTTCTTCCACCTTGAGAAGGAAGCGGCTGCAGGTGATTTTATTTATCTGCGTGCTAGCTTCATAAGTAGCTAGGAGTAGGAAGTCTTTTAAACTTAAGTACACACATTATCAGGATTAGTTGGACCAAACGTGATTAGCCCACAACAACGCCTGCTGAACGAAATAGTATCTGGCTAGCCGGAGATTTAAATACCATTCTTGGTTTTTTACAGCCGTATAGGAGTTCCTGATTCTGATTTGTTGTCTTGGACCATGTAACTCCCTATATTGCCATATTTTTTGGTGTAATATGTTGCTCTGTGGATGTATTCCGCGATCTGTCTTCACATCTGTTGACATATATGTGCATCCTCTATTATGTGGCCGGATTGATGTTTTTTTATTTTTGGGTTATGCAGTTCTTATTTACTCGGTGAAATTCCTGTTTTGACAGCCTCAGTGGTCTGTGGGATTTGCAGTGGCTTCCCTTGGCAATGGAAAACAATCATCCTTTATTTGGCAATTTGCTGTTTTTGTTGGTTTCTACCATCTATTTAACGTGGCACAGAGCGATCTCTTTTGCTAGTCCCCAATTTTCTCCTTTCAATTTAATTGTTGCGCTCGCTCATTTAAGCTTAGCTTTGCCATGGACGATAGGATGGTGCTTCGTCGCTTTTAAATGTTGAACGAACATAGCCTTCTTTAATTTTTGTTATTGGTCTAGTAACTGAGGAGGGAAACCAGTGAGATTCAACCACTGAGACACGAATGCACACAGACGGGGCATCGGGTCATTTGCCAACCACCTCTTGTGGATCACGCAATTCACCGCTCACCGGACAATGTTGAAAGCAACACTAGCAAAGGACTTGCAGATTCCCATAGCATGATTTACAATGTTGCCTAGCTGGGAGTGGACCCTTAATCCCCTGCTAAATCTGAGCACCACCTCCAGATAGCCGCTCTTGAAGATTATATTCTTTAAACCCCATCGGCAGCGATGGTTATAGCTCTAGACGCTGCTATGAGCTCAACTTCTTTCAGCTCAAGGGAGGGCGGCAACAATGGCTGGAGGGCGGCTGATCTTTTGCGGGCGGCTTTCAAGCACCCGTGAGGAGTGATCTCCATGGCTATACCCAGCTCATTCGTTTGGGTATCCATCCTCCTAACTGTGTTAAAGCAAACTTTGACGGAACTCTGTTTGATGTCTGGTAGCACTGGGTTAGGCATATGTATCAACAATTAGCTCAGGGGAACCTCCTCTTCGCAGGTGTTATCACATATTTCAGTTGATGTTGTACATTTTTTTTCAGAAGTCGCAGAGAAAATTCAAAACCGTGCTAAAGGAGTAATCATATCAATGAACAGCGGTTAAGTAATGGCTGGGAGGAAAGATTTTATATGAGAAACATTTTGGCAATCAAACATCAAAATCTACGTCAAATAATGAATCCACATGCCCCCTTTGTTAACAAAATTTACAAATATCAAGTGGCTGAAGTCCATACAGAATACATGCGATTTCGGCAACTAAAGTTTTGAGAGAGATCTAAAACCTGAACAAGATCTCAACATTCCCACAAACATAAGCAATTTAGTATTTGACAAGGGAAGAATGAAAAAGAATTGACTCATGATACTTTACGAATTCCACAAATTTACAAGGACCCGCAAGACAAAATGGCCAAAAGAAAATAAATAGACGCATATATAGGAGATGCTCCAAAATGTGCATGCTCTGAATATTTCACTTCCACATCTAGAAAAGCAGTTGTTAGAAGTGAAAACAGAGCACGCACTCTGACCAAAAAAAGGGGGGAAAGCAATTAACATCAGAGCACACAAATAACTCATATAATGCATGTGCCATCTTGTATTACTCTTGCTCTAGCATCTATACACGTTCATGGGCAGGTCGACCTATTAATCTGCACTGTTCTGGAAGCAGAGATGTAATCACTTGCCCATTCATTGAAAGGAGTTCACCATCAATTCCACAACCTTTATGAGTTGTTTTAGTAGCTTTAAGCTTCACCGACTTTACCTGTTATTATTATTAGATTAGTCAATTATAGAAAACTTAAATCTCCTTCAAAAAATCGCATTAAAAAAAAGTAGTGGTTTTACCTTGACATATTCTACATAAGGAAGAGAAAGATGCCGACCAAACTGCAAACGCACAAAAAACCTCAACAATCTTAGCCTTCCGCTTCCATGAACCAACAACAGGTCCAATGCATTGTCATCATACTCAGCTTTGGGCGCAACCACCTGTGAACTCAAACTCTGGACAGTCTTACATGAATGGTTGCACACTAAAACACCAAGAAAGTGTCCTTTTTTAGTAACCCATTTTTGTTCAATCTTAGATACAATTTCTTTTGTTGTTCCTACTTCAACATCATCAGGTGGGACTGGGAGTTCAACAGGATTCTCGTCCACCCAATTAGGCTCAGCATCCCATTTAGGTTCTGCATCCCATTTAGGCTCTGTATCCCAGTTGGGACCAGGATCAGACATGGTGGACGATATGTCCTCCTTGTCATTTATTGCTGTATTCCCCCAAGAACTTCTAGAATCATTTACAGTTGTCAAGCCAGTCCAGCCTTTATCAGTTCTTGATTTGGACCTGGTCCTTGGCCAATTAGGCGTGGTGGAAAGTGGCAATTGAGGATGAAGAACTGCATCTGGTTCAACAGTCATCTGATTGCTTCTTCCTGAAGACAACCGTTTCATTTTTGGATCTAGGGCTCGCACATACTCAGATGGTTCACTGCTGGCAAGTGTGCTTCCAGTGGTATCTAGATCTCCAGACATTCGGCTTGGTGTCATGATTGAATCTATACTAGATAAACTGGAAGCCCTAGGAATTCCATCAATATTAGATCTCCTCATAATATCAGGGTAGAGATCGGACGCATCAATCACTTCACGTTGTTCTGAGACTTTTCCTTCAGGTTCTCCAGCCAGCTTTGACACAGGCAAGTACTCCACCTCGAAGCTGTACTTTGGCAAGCAAAGAAATTTGAGGACACCAGCCACAAAATAGCGAAGAGGGCCAAAACGTTTCTGGTATTTTTCAGATAGCTCCAAAACTGAAAATAAAAAAATAAGATATGTAAAAAAAATAGCTGATAAACAAAGCAGTTCATTGCTACCTAAATGCATTTCTCAATGCTACCATTTTTCAAACTGTTTTCTTTGTTCTTTTTACTGAAGAATTTATTCCCAGCATCCACAAAGAAACTGATACTTATCAGCTAAAACTGGAAAGTAACTCCATATAGGTATTAATACAGCTGTCATAATGGTGCTATTGTTCGATTGGGCTTGCAACACAATCCTCTGACTTTTCCCAGTGGTAATTTAATTTGTCATAACTTCATTGCCAATGAAAGTATATGAAATGCTCAGCTCTACAAAATAAAAAAGCAGAAAGGCCCTTTCAAAGGTCTCATATTTTTCTTCGCATCTGCATTACAAATCCCATATGCATATATTGGAATTGTCACATAGTCCAACTAAGGACGCAAAATAAGATATTTTCACCAATAAAGGAGATCCAGAGAGAAGACTTGCCATCACTGATGAAACCAAAGTACGACACAGTCAACCCAAAATGAATAACACCTGTCTGAATCCACTGAACAGCGAATACATCTGTGGCTGTGAGACCTCCCTGTCAACACAAAAAACAGTATGCCACATCATTGATTAGTTCAAAAAAGAAATGGGAAAAATGACAGCTAAGTATGAAAACAAATCTTTTTCATAATAAAAAAGTAAACAAACATAAAAGGAATTAAACAATCCATTTTGTTTTATCAAATGCTAATCTAATTGAAAATTTTGTTACAAAAACTAATACCCATTCCAGAGATTGGATAAAATCTACAAAGACAAGAGCAAGCAGAGTGTGCTAATTGAATTCAAATTGAATGAAATTCATAAGGTATATAACTAAAATCGTAACAAGGGCTAACGCCATTTAGGTCATCCAGGAACTTAGTTGTCTATAATGAGATTGTTCCACACTGCCAATTATTAAACAGATACAGAAATCAAGTGGGAAACAAATCAAATCTAAATTTCTTATATATCATATTGTCTGAACTCAATAGCAAGGGCAAGTCCCCCCCACCCCCCACCCCACACACACATACACCAAAAAATAAATAAAAGAACAAAAATGTATAAAAACATCATCCATCTTTCTCTCAATAAGATGGCATATATAGATTTTGCAATCCACACACATCCTTAAAAATTTCCTTTCCTATAAAGTAAGAAACTAACAACTAAGCTTACTTCATAGCAACACTTAGGCAAGTTTACATGGAGATGCATAACATTACAGGGTATGTGCATCACATTAACATTTATATCAACGAAATTAAAACAGAATTTAATAAAGAGCATCTAATGTCACCTTCACAATTGCAATTGCCGCAGAAACAGGATCCCTAACTCCCAAAACAGTCCAAACAAGTGAATTGTCAGAACCAGCTGGAATAATGCCAATAGGGATTGAGATTGCCTCCTTTTGGTCATTCCTACTGAGAAGACCATTTAAAACCTGCAACGCACAAAAAAGTTAAATTTATCATAAATGTAACAACTAATAATATATGTCACCAGAAATTCAGAATGTCACAAGAAATTCAGATTGAGAGGTTGAATAGATAAATGACTACACCTTTAAATTTCGAACTCTACAACAAATAAAGGATGAACTGTTGCATTCACATTGATGAACTGACATAAAGAATGTGACATTTCCACTTGAATCAAATTTCCAATTATAAGCAAATCAAGAACTACACCTACGAGAATGTGATCATAAATCCCAGGCTGGGGAAGCCAACCAGGTTTCATCCAAGTAAGCCTTCTAATTGTTTATATCCTCATATGTTGTCTATGAGAAAATATTCCAAGATTTGAAGCAAACTTTGCAAGGGTTTCCTACAACAAGCCGGCCCTACGATGCTAGTGAATGAAATCAGATACATCTTAGAGACAAAATTAAATACATCTGTAAAAAAACATAACCGTGACTTCCATACTGACACTCTTCCCGTTTAGAAGAAAGGATATAAAAAAGGCAGGATCATATGAAATAGGACAAACCTCATTAACAATTCCGTCACCTCCAACACATATAATTCCTATCAAAACATTAAAGAAAAGAATATGAATACTATCACATGAAATTGTAGAACAAAACAATATATACAACAAATATGAAATATTACCATCGGGGCATGTGCTGAAGTCGACATTATGTGCTAGATTTTTTGCATGACCAGCAGAGGTTGTTTTAACAACCTTCATTTCGAATCCTGCAAGCTGTCAGAGTGCAAAAATATAAAATAAGAGTACCAAACAAAGAGAATTTAATTAAATCCTTCATATGCATCCGCTCTCACTATAACAAAACAAGAAAAAACTAAGAATATGCACTCTTCACAATGTATAAGTACGCCGTAAATGACAAATGGGCATAATATTAAAATCAACTTCCCACCCAAAGCTGGCATCTACATTACCAGTTCCGTTTTCTCACAAGAAGTCACATGATACACATAGGGGTTTCTTCAGAGGGTTTGATTATGAAGGTGCCCTTTCTAAAATGTTTGTAGATGAGATAAAAAAACTTAGCCATAGAAGCAACATACCTTAAATATGGGTTCCACCTTTCCATTAAAAACTTTGCTTGAACGACCACGACCAGAACGTGGATTTAGTATAACCAGAACAGTTGGTGGACTCTTGCATTTTACATGTGGCTCAAGAAAAAACTCGCCCGGCTTCTTGGAAGACACCATGGGATGAGGCAAACAATTTACATAGCATTGCTGGTCCGCAAATCCACTAACCCACTGAAAAGCTTCCTCTGGACTAGCAGCTAAGCAACGGAAGTCCTTTTGACTCCTCACAGGTTTTAAAATGCAAGAAAGTCCACAAGCTCTGTTTCTTATTGGGTATGAATGCACAGTAAAATGTCGCATACCAGAATTATATGACACCTGCCAAATTCAGATAATTGAACATTATTAAAGGTACAAATAAAGCAGAAAGCAAAAAACTCAGCCTTCAAAAGCTTACAGATATCACATCCTTGAGGTGTAACATATGAGATCCCCAAATTAAAGCCTTGCTTGTGAGTTTTCCATCCACTGCAACCTGGTTTTTACTTTCTGTTTGTGGATCATTCCTTGCATTGTTATATTTTTTATCCACAACCAACTTTCCAGAAAAGATTTCATATCCCAATAAATCAGACTGCTCATCTCCAATATCAATCCTATGCTCTTGGGTCTTTAATTTTTCAGGGTCATCACTGCTGTTAGTAAGAGAATTTTGCTTCGATGATTTTATTTTACCACGTTTTTCAGGAAACACAGTTGGAGACGTTTGCTGCCCAATCACTTTTGGAGAACACCTCCCGCTAAGACGACGAAGGGACTTTTGTGATGGTAACACAACTCGCAAAGAGTTAGCATTTTGAGAAAGATGAGCTGATTTCTCCATCATAGTCCAACAACATCAATGTTTCACAAGCTATAACCAATTTTCTCTTCCTCAGATCCAAGCAAAACAATTGAACTTAGAGAAGCTACATATGCATAAACAAAAAAGGTTTCATGAGAACATATCTAAATTTTCCTTATAAATACATTAAAAAAAATTAAGAAATGTATTTATGATGAAAAATACTAAAAAATCCCATGCATTTGAGAATCTAATAAAGTTCCACCCTGCATATTATTTACTTGTCTAATGAATATGGTATTTCGAACTACTCAACCAAGGAAACAAGTCAAAGTATTTAGTTTTGGGATTTCAAGATACATTAACAAACAGAAGTGAACCCAGTCGTCCAAAAGCACAGTAGCAAAGGCAGTAGTGTACTTCCCAAGCCCTCAAATTGTCTTCATTGTTACACTTTTCTCTTCAATTTACAAATGCTGACAATAAATGTTCCACCTAAATGTCTCTGATATCTTAATTAGTCTACATTAAACTCTTTATCCAACAAAATGCCTATCTCCCACAACTCCCTAACAGTTGCCAGCTCACAGCATGATTCATTTTGCATGATTACACCAGCCATGTTAAGTCTTTATTATCCTTAGCAGCCCACCAAATGCAATCACTTTGTAGCATTCATAGAAAAATGCTACCAAATCGCTTAATTAACAAAAAAAAACTTCTTTTTAAAAAAGAAAAAGAAAGGCGCAGCTGAAGTTCCCCTCTTGAGATAAGCAAAATTGAATCAGAAAATTCGAAGATACAATTCTCCTTGAAAAAGGAGCTGCTCGCCAAAAAAGAAAACGGCCATAGAAAGCTCACAATTGAATCAGAAAGTTGGAAGATACAAATCGAAAGATACGTGGAGATGAAAACCGACGACTATCCAAGCAAGATAAACAAGAGGTCCGATCCAAAACTGCGAGCTGCCACTGGACAGGACCTCAGCCCCTTTAAAAATTCACAATCATTTCAAACACGGAACGAAACACATATCTCCCGCCTGGTACTGGCAACATCCGCCACAACAAGAAAACGCAAAATTCAGCAAAACTTCGAAAGCCATTCAAACAGAACGCCAAATCCTCCAAGATCGGAGCTCGTCGATAACAACCAGAAGAAACAGCCACTCAGAACAAATCGTTCCGGGATAGAAAAAAGAGAAAGGACACAAGGATCGGAAGAGTAAGCAGACGGACCTGCACTGCAGCTGGCGCCGCCGGGCCGGCAGTCAGCTAGGCGGATGAAATGCTCGCCGAAAGGTGGCGCTGCTGGAAGGCAATTCAGATCGGGCGGGCGTCCGGGATCCGCCGGAAAAACCCTAGCTCCTCCGCTTCTTCGGCACACGGGCAGTCGCAGGAATGGCGGGGGTAGAGAGAGAGACGGGAGATAAAGGCTTCGAGTTCGGGCAGAAATTAAAAACTGTGAATTAAATAAATAAATAAAAGGGGGAAAATTAAATGAACATGATTTATGTGTTTTTTACCGGGCGACCGGGTGGCGGCAGAGGGGTGTGTACGGACGGGGCGGGGCCGCGGAAGAGGGGAAGGCGCCGGGAAGGGAGCCAGCTTGAGCAATGTTAAACCTCGTGCGGAAAACGTCAAACGAAGACTCAAAGAGCACACGCTTTATCATTTTGTCGTTTGGATAATTACAGCCAGGGTGCTCATGCTATCTAGCAGTCTGCACTTTCTTTTCATGAAAATACAACGTGCCGTTCCTCGTTTCTTATCTTAAAACTCCAATCCATATTTTTAAGGGAAAATATTTTTATAAGACAAAAATACCCTTCTTTCGTTTCATCCTCGGGCAATCGGGCTTGGGTAGGCCACCGGCCGGCTTGCTGCCACTTCTATTATTCTATGCTTCACTCCATTCATAATAGTTGGTCATTGGGCGATCATTGTCCGTGATCATTACTGACTATGACTGATTGGACTTCTTTTTTATGACATACATAGTTATAAATTTTTAATTTTTTTTATAAAAAAATTTATTAAAATAATAATTTAAAATAAATATTTACCGAATTAATCTGTATTAAGAAATATTTTTTAAATAATATTACTATTGGCCATACAAGCGCCAGCAAAGTGCTGCATGGTATTCTTTAGATATTTTCTTATTAAAATGTCATGTATTTTTTAGATATTTTCTTATTAAAATGTCATGATTTCGTTCATACGAAATTAGTACAAAATATTTATTTTTTTAAAATTAATATAAATTATTGATTCCCTTATTTTAAATGATAATTTTAAAAAAAAAATAAGTATGCACTAGTGCTTGGCTAACACCTACGTGGCCAAGACCAACGCTACTTTAAGAAATATTTTTTAAAATAAATTAGTTTGGTAAATATTTTTTAAATATTTATTATTTAAAATAAGAGAATCAATAATTTATATTAATTTTAAAAAAATAAATATTTTATACTGATTTCGTTCATACGAAATCATGACATTTTGTATTAAAATTAATTAGTTTTTATGTACGACTTATGTTGAAACTAATAAAATTTTAGCCTTATGATATAGTTTAAGAATTTTTTTAAAAAGTCACATTGAATTCTCATGAAATTCCTTCTCCACAATAAAGAAAGAAAGAAACAATTGAACATGAGTCGTAGAACAGCTCACACTTAGGGTTAGAAAAATCCAATCTGACCTACTTAATTAGCACTAGACCTAGCTTAATTAAAAATAGGGACAAAGTTGTTTCAAAAATAGAGTTTAGGTCGAGATTTATCTATAAAACCTGATCTTATATTATTTAATGATTTCAAGACCTAAGGTGAAGATATTTAAAAAAATCTTAAAATTTTATTTTATTTTAATTTTTTATTTTATTTGATAGTCAATTAGTAATTACTATGGGATTTTTATGGTTTTGGACATGTACTTTATAATGCCACAATACTCTCTCCCACTTTCTCATATAACACAAAAAAGTAACATTTATTTATAATGTTACAATATATCTAAATTCTTTTTATATTTAGCCCCTATAAAAATAAAGTATAAATACCAAGTTAACAAAAAAATTTATTTTTTTAAAAAAAGGTTACTTTCATATCTTACCTAAATAGGGTTAGTGTTTGTATTTTTAACCAGTTTAATAAATAGAGTCAAATCATAACCTAACTCGATTTAAGTGTGGGTCAAAGCCAACCTAACACGTAGCCATACTCAAATTAACACTCATTAGAACTTGCCTCATTATTTAGAGGTGCCGCCTTGGTAGGGGCAAATGAGAGAAAGGATGCAGAATTCCACTAGTCAAGATCTTGGAGGGATGGCGAATAACGAGAATCGAGAGGAATGTTTCTTCTTCACAAAATTGGGTTAGTGGGTTATACAACCACATTCAACCGTGTCCAAATTTGAGGAGGTGAGTTCATTTTTTTTTTTACAAAGTAAAAGTATTGGTTTAAATATTTTTTCACAAACAATATTTCAACCTTCTTTGATCCGGCAACCTCTTTAGCAACTAGCACCCAACCGACTCCTTGGCTGGGGAACAAGCTTCATCTCTAACTGTATGTCCAAAAAGAAGTTAAGGTTGAAGCTCCTTCTTCGGCTTCAATGAGATCTAACTAGAAGAAAGGAACTTGAAACCAAAGAATGAAATTTGGGACGGAACTCTTTCTCTGACTCTTGACTAGACCAAAGAGTAAACTAGCAAGTAGCCACAGTTGGTTGGGCATAGCCAGCCGTGACCATTAATGTAGATTGACCACAATCATTTAGACCTAGTTGCAATCACAAAAGATTGCCCACAACCATTAATCTAGTTGGAGGCAAGCGACATAACTGATTGTAACCACGAGCAAAAGGGGGTGGTTGTGTCTAAGTAGGGCTGGGAAAATCTTGTTAGAAGTGGGCATTATTAAATGGGTTAAGCCCATATTATATAGATGAGCATGATAATGGTTATGTGGGTCAAGCCCATATTACTCAAGTGGGTCAAGCCCATTTGGTAGAGAAAGCCCAAGCCCACTTCATATTAAATGAGAATAACACATGGGAATTGGTTGAAGGAGTGAATAGTCCCACATCGCCTAGGTTAAGGTGATGGTGTTGGTATATAAGGCTTTAGTTTGGCCTTTCATATTAGGCCCTTGGGCCAACCCACTTTTGTGGGGGAGAGAGATGTTGGACCAATGCACCTAGGTGGGCTAACCCACGCGCACGCCACCGCCGCCGTCCGGCCGGTTCGGTTCGATTCGCATGCGCAGCCGGCCGGGTTAGGTCGGGTTGGGTTGGTTCAACAAGATAATAATTTTGGGACAAATTTATTTAGTTCGGTTTTCTATTTAATTGGTTTGGTTTTCGGATGGACGCATCCGTTTGAACGGGAAAGGTTGTCTTCAACGAGATTTTCTATAAAATCATGAAAAGCGTTTTCTGCATTAATCCGATTTGGGATTTTCAGTCTGTTCCATTCTTATGTGTTCTGTGGTTTGCTGCATGTACCGTGTTGGAGGTGTTCCTACGGTATATGGTTGATCATCTTATCCTCGGAGGCAGACGCCCACGAGTCCTAAGCACCAGTAAGGAGGGCGAATTCTGTCTTAAGGACAAAGCTGATTGCTTGATTCGATCATAAATATTTCAGTAACATTTCTAATCATAAACAAGGCAAAGGTACGAAAATATAACAAATCTAACCTAACCCGCTTACCTGACCTACCTAAATTTGCACCTGACCCAACCTGACCTGATTCGAATATAGTTAGGGTCAGGGTTAGGATTTGAAAATTTTACCCGTTTTAAAAGTAAGGTCAGGTCGGGCTTTACCCGCACAACCTGACATTGACCCTATTATTTAATGATGTAATGACGTAAGATGGAGAGATTAGAAACATTTTTTTTATAAATTTTTTTATATATTTATTTTATTTAATAGTTATTTGTTAATTTTCTATGGGATTTTTATAGTTTTGGATGTATATCTAATAATGTTGCAATTCTCTCTCTCTAACTCTCATTTTCTCAAATTACATAAAAAATGTTTGTCGTTTATTTATAATGTTGCAATGTATCTAATTTTTTTTATATTTGGCCCATACAAAGATAATGTATAAAATATTAAGAAAAAATAATTGATAAAAAAAGTAGGGTTACCCGCATAACTAACTTAATCTGACTAAAGTATGGTTAGGGTTTGGGTTTTCAACTCGATTAAGCCCATCCCGATTCCCAGCCCTTCGTCCAAGTTTGGAGTTCGTCGTAACCAAGGATGGGATTGAGGTATGAAAATGGGAGCAAGTGTGGCGATGATGGAAGTGACAACGGTAGAAGGGGAGTAGGTGGGAGGAAGGAGAAGAACAAAAGAGATAAGAGATATGTCATTTTTTTTCTTTATGAAAAGTGTGGGTGGCCATTTTTTTAATTTAGATGCACAATAAGATATGTCTTATTGTCATAAAGACATTAGTGGTAATGGGAGTACAGCTATAGCTAAATACAACATGGCAGGAGGAATATACTATTTATTTCCCCTTTTCCTCCTTGTTAGAATCTAACAAGATCGGTTATAAGCTACCCGACGGAGTAAATAAAATTTTGATTTTTTATCTACAAGCTAAATCTTTTAAAATGAACCCATGACCATGTTAAACTACTCAAAAACAAGAGTGAGTTTTATTTGTAATTGATTATAAGCTTTCTCTAATGCTAACCCAAACCTCATACTAATAATTGACAATTAATAGTTGATAACTGATAGCTGACAATTAGATTTGCTACAATGAACTATCTTAACAAACTACATGGATAAAATAAAAATAAAGCAAATTTTAGACATGCTATTGTTAGTTGTCTCGACTACTGGTTATCGACTATCAATTGTTAGCTATCAAATGTCTCGGTTGTCAACTATCTTAATGTCTGGGGCCGGAGACTACCTTCTTCTCCAACGCCGATAGTGAAAATCTTCTTCTATGGCCGACAATCTTTTGCTGATGCGTGATAGTTAACAATCGAGACATTCAACAGCCATCAATTGACAATTTTGACAGTTAATAGTTGACAATTGTCAGTCACTTGTCTTAATTTTACTTTATTTTCCTTTTATTGATGTAGTTTGTTAAGATAGTTCATTGTAAGTACTTAGAAAGACATTGTCACTCATAATGTTACCTTATATCCCCTTTATTGTAGCAAATTTATTTATCAGCTCTCAGTATGAGGTTTGAGTTAGCACTAGAAAAACTTAGAATCAAGTATAAATAAAACCCAATCTTTCTTTTGAGTAATTTAACATGTTTATAGGTTCATTTTTAAAAATTCAAGTCTATGTCGTCAGAAGAACGGGGTGCTATTAATAGAAACCAAAACAACAATAACACAAGCATTGGTATCTTACATGACAATCTAGAGCGGCTACCTTCTTTCAATTTCAAAGGGTTGGACAAGGGAGAAGCCCTATATAGACTGCTTTGTATGTTTGGACAACTTCCGATTTGAAGACAAGTGTTGGAAGCTACCCATGTGCAAGCATAGCTTTCATGCTGAATGTGTGGATTCGTAGCTGCTAAAAACGCCCATCTGCCCAATTTGTAGAAGCCGTGTTGATTCATTTGAGAGGTTGGAAATTGGTGAGTATGATCATGAGATTGAGGTCAAATTGCAAGTAAGGGAAATACAAGAAGTTGTGGTTGAGATTTGAGTGAACTTCAGTCCATCATGTCACGCCCCGGCGATGCCTGACCCGAGCCGAACCCGGTCCAGGGGCCAGTCAAGCGCGCGGGGGCGACGAAGTGAAAATTGAGAAATGATCTAGCGGAAGACTTAACCCTAACCACGGGCGATTAACAGCAACACGGAGTGCGCACAATCCTTTGAGCAAGAGTAAATAAAAAGAGAGAAAATGTGTTGTTTATCACAAAGTAAACAACAATCTCAAACCCACGAGCTTAGTTAAGTAAAGCCCACACCGGCTCAATATAAGTCATAAGCATCACAACTGCAAAATGCGACATGAATCTAAGACAAGAACCCTACACAAAGGTTCGAACATAAAGCATGAAACAAACGCAGGTAAGTCACGCAACGATCTCCATCATCACACCCAAGCTACCTCTGACCTTTCCTCAAAGAGGCAATCCTGTCCGTCTGCGTGTCGCACCACGCAGCCCCAAATCAAAACACAAAAGAGGGGTGAGTTTTAACACTCAGCAATAGTTTTAATATCACTGTCAACGTAGAAAATACGATAGCTTAGAAATGAGATCGTTCAGATCAAAGATTTACATAGTGCATCACTTTCTGATCACACATTCATATCACCCAACACGGCATCATAATGCATAATTCAATCTGCATGGATGTATCTCTAACATACATATTCCCACATGCATTCACATCATAACCAATCCCGCATGGATGTATCTCTAACATACAAATTCCCACATACATAACATCAAAATCAACATGCATGGATGTATCTCTAGCATACATATTCCCACATGCATTCACATCATAACCAATCCTGCATGGATGTATCTCTAACATACATATTCCCACATGCATAACATCAAAATCAACATGCATGGATGTATCTCTAACATACATATTCCACATGCATAGTATCAAATCAAACTCCATCAAGGAGTAACCACACAATAATGTCACACAAACGGGAGCATAGACAAGGCCACGAAGGCGTGTCATGGTCCAAAATTTCTACACAAGAATTCGAGAAAGATCAAGGTTGTCAATCCACCATCACTGCCATGCCTGACGATCCCTGGCCAGGATGTCCCATTCTCACACAGAGAATCTAGAGGGGGGTGTTTGCTCAGGGGACATCTCTGCGGAGGGAAGAGCCCGAGTTCTCACACAGAGAACCCTAGAACACGTGGTAGCGGGGTGCACACGGCATACCACACTGGATTCTCAGGGTCCAAATGACACACATAATAATATTCTCACATATCCGCAAGACAAGTACACAACTCGTCCCCACATCATTCCATTAAACAAGACTCAACCCGGGGAGTGCACTCGTTTCCACTACGAGAACTTCAAATCGTTCCACACAGGAACTTCAAATCAAAATATGTCCTTTCGGACCAATCAACTTGCGATTAATCCACGACCGATCAATCCGGCACACAATTCCATCACATTGCATCCAATCGGTCAAATTCGATTAATCACGATGAAGCCTCAATTGAAAATCCATTTTTATGATGTGTGCAGCATGGTACATGCGTGGGCAAAGCATACATGAATCCTAATTCATGATAAGTGCTCTCACCAGCCCCTAATGCATCATTCATAACCACAATATTAAGCTTCAACATCATCATTTAACCCCCCACATGTGTGCGTGTAACTAGTAGAAGCATTTCACATAATGCATATCAACATGCTTGAAAATCAACTCACTACCACACTACACATGTGAATTTCTATCTAAACATGAATTCCAGCGGAAATCATAGTAGAAGAATCATTGAAATCATAGCTAAATTCAAAACTCAACCACAAAGGCTAAACACATATAACATCACTCATTTCATCATTGAGTCATGACATTCACCAACATTCACACACTACTAACCACAATCTATTATGACAAATCAGTCCAACAATGATTGTAGTCCTACTGAAAATATATGCTTAACCAAAGAGAAACAACCATTCATAATTTCAAGATAACGATTCCAACATCATGCCACAAAACATAAGTCATTCTACCATCCCTAAGCATATGTCTCAACTCCATAAACTCAATAGCATGCATTTCCAGTAGCCTAACATAGCTGAAAACACTCCACATTCATATACCATTGGCAAGCTAAAGTGGAATCATCAAAATAGACATCATACACACAACATACAATTTTCTGTGTAGCAGATCGATCGCCCTTCAGGCCGTTCGATCGGTTACACGCAAAAAAAATTTGAAATTCTGATTCAGCGATCGATCGCCCTGCAAGGCCGATCAATCGCCAACACGGCAGAACAGTCATCTTCTTCCTTTCGCAAAATCAAACCAAAACACCATAGATAACACTTCAAATCCATATCTAACACCCTAATCATCATCAAAGTCCTCTTGACTTCCAGAATATCAAACCAAACCATAATAATGCAAAACCCTAAGAAATCGGGATTAAATAATTCCATTTTCTAATCTTACCATTAACACACTAAATCAAGCAAACCATTTCGAAATAAGCCAAAAATAAAAAGTTTTACCATGGATAAACAGAGATTTCAAAGACCTATTACCTCAGCACTTGATTAAGCTCGGATTGAAGAGTCACCCTTCTTGAAATCCTTGAAAACACAATGAGTTTGAATTAAACTCTAATAGAAATCGATTTACCCAAGGAATCCCTAATTAAATCTTAGATCTAGGGCTTGTTGGTAGTAAAAATCGAATTTTAAATGTTAGGGTTTATAGTAAAACACAAATTAGAAGCTTTTGATGGTCAAAAACGAATTGAATCAAGGGGGAAATGGTAGATTTGGAAGAAATAAAGAGAAAAGCTAAGGATTAGTGCTTAATTAGAGCAAGCTTACCTTCATCGGCTTCTAATTCGGGCCTAAGTGGGGATTAGGCCAGCCCTCCTTCCTTAGCCTATTCCCAAAAATGGAAATGGCTCTGGTTTGCCCTTTTATAGTAAGGGTTGGGGTAGGCATAGGTAAGTTTTGGGGTGTAAATATGAAAAATAGGCTAAAAGTGGGTATTTTGCAAATTTAAGCACAATTTAAGCCTAATAAAATTCTAAAAATTTTTGTGGGACCTTAAGTATATGTCTAGGTTCATTTGACACAAAAATAAAATTTTCAAGTGGGGCCCTATAGGTCCCGCTAAAACCCTAATTTTTGGGAAAATAGTAAAAATTCTAAAAAATCTCAAAATTTCACATTTGGTTTAAAATCACTTAAAACCACTAATGTTGAAGTTAATTTTGGTTAAAACCATCACAAACACTATTTATCTACGAAATCACCGAATAAAATCAGAAAACGCGTAAATCTCACGATAATCAAATAATTAAAGAAAACGAAAACCAGTTTAAAGATGAGGGTCATTTCACATCACCTCTTCAAAATTAAGCTCTAGAATAGATGGAAGTGCTCTTACGGATTACAGTCAAGGCTTTCTGGACATGTGGTGGCCATAGTGCATTTGCCCCCGTTGTCGAGGTACTAATTTTAGATGTATACATTGCCTTCTTATCTGTCAAAACTTTGATTTGATATACGAATCTTATGTAGATGTTTGAGTGTTGAATTTTTTAGAAACGGAAGTATAAAATTTTAAAATTAAATAATAAAATTTTATAAAATAAATTTAGATGTCGCGTCAAACTCAATTTTAAAACTTTAAACTAATATAACTCTATCTCCCGAACTCAAATATACACATTTATAGTACTATTACGCTCTTAAATTCAAACCCTATTAAATAAGATCTTACATGAGGTAAGTAATTTTAAACTTTTAAAATAAACTCTACCTATATGTTTTTCAATGCTTAAATCGATATGAAAGGTAATTAGTAAAAAATAACAAAATATATAATTTCAAAATAGGGAACTAATGAGTTGAAATCGACAAAATTACCTCCTAAGATAAGTAAGTGATTTTGGCTGAGAATCAACTTCCGAATTCTACACAAACATAATTTTGATAATTCAAGCCTAAATTAAAGGCAAAGTCGATAAAATCTTACAAAAATTGCATTAATTTTAAACTTTTAAAATAAACTCTACCTCTATGTTTTTTATAGCTCAAATCAATATGAAAGGTAACCGTTAAAAAATAAAAAAAAATATATAATCTCAAAACAAGAGACTAGAAGTCGAAATCAACAAAATCACCTCATAAGATAAGTAGGTGATTTTGGCTGAGAATCAACTTCCAAATTCTACACAAACATAATTATGATAATTCAAACCAAAATTAAGGGCAAAGTCGATAAAATCTTACAAAAATTGCATTCACAAACAGCCCCTATATCTGCTTAGAAGTTTTTTGTAGCTTTGAGGAGCTGTGATAATAGCCATTAATTCTGGATTCCAAATCTGCATTCAACAACTTCTTGTTACAGGCCTTCATTTATGAATTCACATTTAATGAATCAGACCTATTTAAAACTTTCCTCTATTATTAAAGTTGTTTATTCTACTTGAATAAGACACTTCTGCCGAGATGCATCTCTAGATCTAAAGATCCTGGCTCACAGAAGATGCATGTTCTAATGCAAAGTGCTTTGCAGTGATCCAAAACAGAAGATGCATGTTCCCTATTCAGAGTAACACAATTCTTTATTTTTTTTAGCAGCAGGGCCAATCGAACTTACAACACCCAATTTTGAAGTACTATTCTACTCGGGAAGTATAGGAGGGGCATCTTCAGCTTTTTGACTTCAAACTGATCCATATACTAGAACATCCAATCATTTCTACACTAAAGCAAAAGTCAGATGAGGGATGACAGACTGCGGCAGTGATATCAGTACATTAAAAGCCTTAAGCTTTGATCATCTAAGTAATTGGAAGCTAAGTGATGTCAGTATGCTTTCAGAACATATTTCGGAGAATAGAAGCATAGCATGTTCATTTCTGCTCAGTGTAGTTACTCTCCAGCTCTCTCCTCAACTGCAGAGAGAAGTCATCATTCACATCATCGTCATCCCAATCGTCCTCCCACTGCTGCACTGACTCTATTGCTTCTTCTTCATCATCCCAATCTGCAATTCACCCATGGGCAATGCCAAAAAACATGTTCATAGAATGCTAAAAACTAACGGCATCAAGAAGGAGCTTGCCAATTGAAGCAACAAAGCCAATATTTTAAAACGCTGAAAATTTTACTCGAGAAAACACATAATCAGGCATGCAGAGTCTGACAAAGAAAAAGAGGCTAGAAAACCATTTAAAAAACATCCAAACTAGAGAATATACGAGAGAATACAAGTAAATGATTCCACAAAAGAATCGCTAAGATAAATTTTCTTCAATTTTATATAAGACACTTATTGGTCAAATAATTAAGTTTTCTCTTTTAAATTAAACTTGCCAGCACATTAAGGGTTAATCCAATAAAAGAAACAATGACTAAAGGCCAATCCAGCCACTGGCGTGCTAGGTAGGACATCCCCAGTCGAGGGGGAGGTCACAGGTTTGAGTCGAGTCTGTTGGTGCGCCTTTGAGGGGAGGAAGAAATAAGAACATTTGCGGTTAGACTCTCACAATAAGAAACTAGTGGTCCAAGCAAATCAATGATTGCTTACAATATAAATTGTGAAAACATCAACTATTTTTTCAAATTGCATTGGTCCACCTGAATTCTAAAAACTGCAAAGATGAAAATCAATCAATGAGAAATAAAAGGATGAAAAATTCAGCAATATAAAGCCAGACAACATATACTGCTATTATCAAAAAACAAAAGAAGAAACAAACGTCAGACATATCAAATTTCAGTATAAAACACATTCAAATAAGTGAAGCATGAAATAATATATAAGGCAATCATCATAATCATAATGCACCTTATCCCATATATCTGGGATCAGCGACATGGACTCCATACTAAATTTGACAATTAGCAAAATCAAAATGGTGGTACAAATCCACGCAAAGAAACATAGTGGCAAGTTTTTTAGCACACAAACCTCTAAAGAGGGGACAATAGTACGAAGGTTCAAATCAAGTAAAGGTCATAGCAATACAAACAATTGGAAATGAAGCCAGTTCATTAACACTAAGTCCAAATTGAAACAAACACCATACAATGCTAATAATTTAACTGTCTTTCAAAAAGATTCTAAAGTTCCCTATGAGAATGGGGGGTCCATATCAAACAAAGCTCTTCAATGTGGAATATCAAAATCAGAAATCCAACCTAATTATGACGTGAAACAGACTAATTACTGAAATTGGTTCTAGTGTACTTGATAAACAACAGGTAATCTTATAAAATAGACATATGCAGACTAGTAAAGAATGCAAACAAGAACTTTAAAAAGTGAAAGCTCCTATACCAATGGTCAAAAACATAGATTATTGGCTCGTCATTGATCGCAATGATGGTTCCAGTAAAAGTTAAAACAATGGCATCTTATCTAACACAAAAAAAACTAAGCTTCAAAACTGCATCGCGCCATCGATAAGTACTTCGCAAACGCCAGTATCAACATCCCGGGTAACAAAATCACCGAGCAAAAATAGAAAAAATCGAAGATCAAACCAAGGCAGGAACCAGAAAAACAGCAGTTCACCTTGGCCGATCTCAAATTCTTCGAACTCGTCATCGTCCTCGAAGAGGTCGATCTTGGCCTCTTCCTTTTCCACCTTCGATTCCGTCGCCATCACTCTTCGATCGTTGCCCCTCTTCGATAGCTGAACTCGCACAACTTCGATCTGAGAACCCGCAAGCCCTAAAGTCGAAAAGCCAAAGGTTTATAAGAGGGGCGTGAGCTAGGCTCGTTGGGCCGTCAGATTTCAATCTGACGGTCCATTCTACTTAGACAATAAACACCCCTAATAACGTGAGCATAGTAAAAGGCCCTCAAATCGGAAACTTCGCGAAAAGCCGCTCGCACAGGGCCAGGGAAATCTAACCTTAACCGATTATCCGACCTAAGCCTGGCCCGCTTAACTTTATATCCAACTATAGGTTGGGTCAGGGTTTCAGCTCTTAGCTAGTTTTAAATTTAGGGTCAAGTTGAAGTTGACCCGTATAACTTGGCTAACCCGATTTTTACCCGATTATAAGCCCTATTAATTTTAAAAATATAATTTCGGAATATTAAATTATCGGGCTCATATATTGATTTAAACGGATAATTCACGTGTCCAATTTGGGTAAACAGGCTTTACACGATATATTCATTCAAATAGTTGTGTCTCCCTCATCTAAACTCCGATTTGCGCATTTTTGAAGGCATTTTGAATTTATTTCTGTCTACTTTCCATCCGTACCAATTCCAAGTTTTGAATAAGTTATTCCAACAAGAAGCTCAAGGGGTCTAATACCTTAATTTCCCGTTATCAACTTTGGGAATTTAGAAAATTCTTGGGCATTACATTCTCCCTCCCTAAAAAGGAATTGCGTCCCCGCAATCCTCTAAAGCCAATACTAAACAAGCTTGGCCCTGGAGGACATACTCACCCCTTCTAGGGTCTCACATTAATCCCACTCGAGCTTGAGCTTCCGCTGTGCACTCAAGTTAAAATAATCACCACTAAGTAACCTAACTCAGAGTGTGCTCGTAAAAATACCTCTATGTCGACCCTAATATTTATGTCCCATACCATGAGTCTTTGTGACGCCATAGAAGTAAATTTAACTAAGCACTAATGCAACGAACCTTGGAGTTATCCATCGACATAATGTGTCTCATACCGCAAGTGTCTAATGGTTTCTCCTCAATCATTCCATAGCTCTTCAGCCATGACCACCTATGGGTACTTCAGTTAGATAAATAGCTCTGATACCAATTGTCACAACCCGGATTTTTAAAAGTATTTTTAAATAGCACGAACGATAAGTAGACCCAAATGGTTGAGCAGATACTTGATTGGATGGAGATAATCAAGTCTAAATTTCAGATGTTTAGGGGAGTCAATGGTCATAAAGACCTAAAGTTTCTATAGATACATGAGTAATAGATACATGAGTAATGTCTTATAAGACATTTTCTCCCATAGTTGGGATGGTGAAGATTGCGATATGCTTCTTCATTGCTACGATGGTTTGGGTATTGACCAAAGGGTCTTTATCGCGGGTCTCCCGCAAGTCTTTCCATGACTATTTAGTACATACGAAAAGCGGAGTTCTATGAGCATCATAGAAGGCTTGTGCTTCTCGCCAATCTGTGTCCATGAGCATAGTTGGGATCCTCTTCTCCAGATTCGTGCTAGGCTATTATTGAGAGCCCTGAGGATTTTGGTCAAGCTGCTGTTAAGCAGTTTACTCTAAGGTTGGAGTACTATGTTTGGAGGTTTCTCGAGGGGTGAGTCATATCTGAGTTACAAATTTTAATAGTATTAATTATCAAACAAGGGATGTAAGATCATTAATAATATTATTTGTTATTGCTTGTTAATTAGACAAGTGAAACGATTAAATGACTTACTAAAATGTAGGTTGGTTAAAAATGTCTAAGCATTGCACGTATGATGCTATGCTTCTTTGGGTAGAGTAGTTTCTAGGCAGAATATGTCTGAATCTAATCTTGTTGGAAATATTAGAGATGTTGTCTGATGAGTACGTAGGCAACTAACATCGGGTGATGTTGGCCCGATCCGAAAAATATTAATAAAACTTTTTATCCTTTGGAAGCTCTTCTCCTGAAAGCGGAGAGGTTCTATTATGGTTGTTATTGTTGTTTGGTTTGGTTGGTTACAGATTCACCAAGTAACAACAAGTGAGACCTTTAGCGTGAAGTTTCTGCATTTTTGCAACTCCAATACATTAGTGTACCTTTAGCGTGAGAGTCAACTTGTTATTTATTTTCAGAAGGATGTTGAACTTGTACTTAGATGGATAAGCTATCGTTGAAATTTTGAGACGTGTAAATATTATATAATTTGATATCCGTATTTGTAAACCCCAGTTATTATGACCTAGACATTTAATCGAATAATTTGTTTTGTATTAAAGAAAAAAAAATTATCGCTACTTACCGTTCATGCTATTTAAAAATACTTTTAAAAATCTGGGTCATGACATAACCCAAATGTGTCCCTTAATAGGCAGACACATCCATTTGAATGGGATGTGTTGTCTTCAACAAAATTTCTACTGTGTTATATAAAACACTAAAAAAATCTTTTATGCATAATCCAAAACTAGAATTTCTACTATTTTTATGTGAGAGTGAATGCATAAATGTGGTTCGCTCCATATGTTGTGTGAAGGTGCATCTACAACATGTCATAGATTGTCTTATTATGGGAGACAAATGCCCAAGTGATCCTAAGCACTATTAAGGAGGTTTAATTATATCTTGAGGATAGAGTGTTTAATGTTTAATTCGATCTTTTTGTTAATTTTCTGTAAGTTTTCTTCATCGCAACAATTAACAAGGTACAAAAATAACAGTAGCAACTTCAACTGGTATGTAGTAGAAGCATTTTAGCGCACATAACCTTTCATATGTTTCATCCCCATCCATCTCAACTGAAGAAAATAGAAATTTAAATGACATATGAGATGTGGATATTACGTCAAAGGAACAAGATAGATATTCTTATACTGTGAAGATGACATGCACAATAAAACGAGTAAAATAGAAAAAAATAATTGCTAGTTCGAAATTCAAGAATACCCTCTTCCAAATAGCAAAATCCATCCCCTTACAATATAGCAAAATCTAATAGGCATAGAAGAAAAAAGGATCAACAATCTTCAATTCTTTTCCTTTTATCTAAAAAGAAGAAAATAAGTGGTGATAAAGATTTCATTAGTACATAAGAAAAATGAATGTGGATCATTAAACTTAATCTTAGTACTTTTTTATCCTTAGAATGCCAATAGGTTCTAATCTTTCCAATTGCTACCATAGAAAGAGGACACAAAAGCCATGTCTTTTTTCAAGTATTACCCTCCCAATATTTCAGTTAATGAATTCATTTTCCAATTGTCAAAATGTCATGGATTCTACACCTAAGGGCCTCTCTGTGGGCCCCATGAAGGATTTAATTAGTCTCCTAGAAGGCTACAAACTAACACGTAGCAGCCTAGTTGGACTCAAGACAAAACTGAATTTAGCCATCACAATCCTTCTTTAAAAGGTCAAATGACATAGAAAATTCAAATGAATTTTTTAATTTAACAAAATAATTTTAGTGAGGATAACAATTTTTGTATATAACTGTTCATCTGCTAAAATATTATGTCAAGTTTTGATTTGAAAGAGAAAAGTAAATTTTTTTATTGTTATATTAAACCTAGTTATCACTATCTAATCAAAACTTAATGTATAAATTTGTTGGATGGAAAGTGGTGTAAAGTTATTAACATCCTTTTAATAAATGGTTCCAAGGTGTTGTTAGTTGGTACATTGCACCACTAGACATGGAACTAATTCAAGTTCTATTTGCTGCATAACATAACATATCATGGGTCCAATAAATCTCAATAACATTAATTACATAATTGATTAATTTTCTTGTTAATGTAAGGTAAATAACCAATCAGGAAGAAAAGTTAAGAGGATGTTCCATTGTGATTCGTCCCATGTGGTAGTTTGAGATGCATCTTTTTAGGAGGAATAAAGTTTATAGGAAAGATAAGGTTTAGGTGAGCCTATGCTCATGCGCGGCTGCGTGAGCCCCAGATCTACAAGCCTATCCGATGGCTCACATTACTTTGGGTTGAACCTGTTGGATCTAAATCCAACAGCTCGCGTACCCTTGGCTCATGTAGTAGTGTATGCATGAGCAACTAAACAAGATTCTTTTAAGAGTATTAGAATTACAATATACTGAATGGTCCACCCACCGACTGCAAGCAAAAAAACAACAAAATAAATTAATAAATTATTATTAATTTATTTTTAAAAAATCAAAAGGAAGTATTAATATACAATAAAGGGAAGGGAATATATACCAAAATTGAGAGTTAAATTATTGATTTGAACACAGTTATTGACCTACCAGACATGAAGTTCTACTTTAATCCAATTCCAACCCTTCAGCCACTAGAATAATTTACATAAACTAATCATGCTAACAGATAAAAGCATACTTGTTTAAGCTACAGAGACAGCAAGTTGGTACCAACCAATATTTATTATCCTAGACCCCACTTATAAATTATCACAGTTGGCTTACGATATGATGACGCGCATTATGGACGCTTATGCTATCCCTATTTCATGTGGGCCCACGTTTCAGAACCTCTAGGGAAGCAATGATTCAGCCGTTGGCTCCACAAAGAACTGATCAACACATTGTTCTAGAAGGGAAATAAGATCTTTCATTGATAGGATGACATGCATTGATATTTGTCGTAAGGAAGCTTGTGTTTAATGTTGTTGGCCCATCTTAATTGATGGGTCAACTTCCCGTTTAATTGTGTGTAACATAAGTGGACGCCCAAAGTCCAAACCCTAATTTATAAAGAAAAATATTTTTACCAACATTACGTTTTATGTGTCAAAGAGTGGATTTCATTATCCACACCATTTTAAACCTTACTAATCAATCAATGGATCAATAGTACTAAAATAATAAAGTAGGTTATTGACGTATAAAACTTAACGTGGGTCTAACATCACTCATTCATGAAACATCTCTTGGGGTTTGGCTATGGTGCCAAGGCTTCAAATACTCCCCCGTTACCGGCTCAAATAAATAGTTCAAACAAATCCAAACTATTATTTTAAGACAGAGGGAATATATATTTTAGCTTTAGTAACGTATACAACAAACTAAACATTGCTATTTTTTATGTTTATTTTTTCCATCATTTTGGCTAAGCAACCTACTATAATTTTTTTATAGGTAAACGCATACATACTCTCACATTATAATGATTATATACACAAATGAGAATTAGCCCTGAGACATATTTCGCTACTGGAAAGGATCCAATCAACTCACCGAAGGCTAGATCGGCATAAATATAACCACATGCAGTGCAAGTTTTAATTGCAAGTAACATCATTCAAAGAGCAAGCAACAAATAAACACTAAGAAAATGACTTGGCCCATTTAATGGTTACTTGTGGAGGTCCTTCACTCTTTCTTTTTGTCTATCTTACAAGTGGTAGTATGTTGGACTCGGACTGCGGAAAAGACCAATCGAAAGCATCCATGTACTTATCATACACTTGACTCCTGTGTCCACTAGCCATCTTGCATGTACATAAGACTGAATGATTTGAACTCATCTTAGTTCTGTAGAGAAAGCTAGTTGATTGCCCTTTAAGCAGTGGTCCAACTCTGTCCAACAATTATCATCGCCTGTTGAAGATGTGTTCAGTGTATCTTGGCCACATGCATTGGAAGAGGAACAATGGTTATCAAACAATTAAAAGGGCGATAAAGGTTTTATTTTCTCCGTCTGGTAATAAATGTCCGGATTAAAAAACAAAAGTGAAATAAAATTAATTTATTTAATATTTTAATCCAAAAACCCGAATAATGGAATGTTATAATTGTTGTTTTGATTGGGATGTTTCAAGTTTTTTACCTCAATAGACATAGGATCACCGTCATCCTCATCCTCATAAACGTTCTTCAATTATTTGGCAATGGCTTCACATGAGATAATAGTTGTAGGAGATAAAAATCGATTCCATTACAATGATTGTACCGGTTATTTTTTTTGTGAACTATGGGAGACAACAAATGGAAAGATGAGTATCAAAATGGACATGGGCCTAGGACTGAAATTGCTTTCAAATGCAAGTACCCTTTTTGCCCAAGTTGAATTGTGTCCTCCAACTACCCATTTTGCTGGAGGAGGTCAAGAATGCTTGAAGTTAGGTACGCTGCCTTTGACAATGGGAAATAACCAATGGTTGGAAGGCCTGGTCGGTAAGTGCGCTTAGCAAGTGCCTTTTAAAGCATAAATTACTCACCTTTTTAACCATATACTCCCTCCATTTTAAAAAAAGTGTCCTATTTAATTTTTTAAATAAATTAAAATTAATTTATTTTAAAAAATTAAATAAAATACTTATTTTAGGACAAAGAGAGTATGTAAATAAGCACTAAACATCTTTAAAAGAACTTCAAATAAAATGGCACTGGCCTAGGTTATTTATGATTGAGCCTAATTGATCAAAGGGTTTTACCAATCCCTCCGTTGGATAGAGGAAGTGTTCGGTTCTGTAATTTCTTCACCACTTCAAAAAAACGTTTGGATTCTAATTGAAGATGGCTACCTACCACTAATGAGCTAAAGCTTCCTGGTCATCGGATCATGGCTAAGTGTTTGTGATCTAAATGGCCATGGGGCTCTAGTTCACTACTCAACATTGAAGCTACAACGCTGGGCGAGTAGATTTCTCCATTCAAATTAGCTTTTAGTTCTAACATAATTTAATGCTAGAGTGGAAGCATCTTTGGAGAGCCACAAAAAATTCTTTGCTTATACATTTAGTTTGTCATTGCTACAATTAGTCATGCTATCAAGTTGTTGTTACTTGCTCTTGTTCAGACAGCGAGAAGATTTAAAGAGAATTTGAAGTTGGGAATTAAGCAGAAGATGATCAGTAGTTAATTTTGAATGACCATTTTGTTCTGCAAAGGGAAGAACTTGATTCATGATGGGCTGTAAACGTGCCCAAAAATAGATGGGTCCCAGTAGTAATTGTAGCTGAGTGACCAAGATACAAAGATGGGCTTGACTTCTTCATGCTTGACCAACATTCACGGATGCACACGTGAAGTGGGCTCTACTTGAGCCCTACTCATGTATTGGGTTTAATCTCCTCTGCTTGAACCCAACCTTACTAGGCCAGATTATTGGAGGAAGCAATTGGGCCGTGGGCTGACCATGTTGTTGAGGAAAAATTTGGGCCTTACAGCTTCAGGAAGGAAAATAATTTTTTTATTTTATTTTTTTGATATTTTAATCTTACTTCAGCTTTAATTCGGCTAAGAAAAGTGACCCTCTATTGTCCGGTGAGACTTACCTATATCAGTGTAATTGAAGGCTAAAGTAAGGTTTTAGTACAAGAAAATGGAATAGGACTACCGGCATGCCATCAACAGAATACTTAATCAGTTCTGTGTTCCATACAAGCAATTTCAGTAAATTGAGACAATAGTTAGTTTCTATAAACCATACCATCCATTTGCCAGCATCACTTCAAAAACTGATAGAAAGACTTCGTTAACAATGTTGTAGGAAATGGCCGCTCTTCCTGTGGAGGGAGATAGGGAGAGGTCTCGAGGTCGAATCCTTATGGGATTGAAAGCATATGTTATACTCTCTATCCTCCTATATTAATAGTTATGTTTAGAAAATAGTGATTTTCATTAAATGGTAAAATTTACATCTAAGAAAAAAGAAAATAAGTACCTAATCATTTAAATTAAATAAAATAATATTATTAATATAGAACACACTTTTTTTTCTCTAAGTGAAGATATTAATTTGGGATAGAGTGCCAAGATTCAGGAGCCAAAGAAGATGTTGGCTCATGCCAAAACTTGACAAAGCAAGAAATGATGCCCCTACCTGATATGGCCAAAGAGAAGGACAAGCGGGCCTGGGGAGTTGGTTCAAGACAACATTGGGGGCCTAGGGCCGGCCTAGGGCCAAAGTGCCAGTGACCGATTGGGCCGACAAAGGGGGAGGTGGTGTAGGTGTTGGTGCCAAAGCCACACACCACCATCGATGTCTCCACTTGTGACAGAGAAGAAGGGAGAAAGTGAAGATTCTCATGGTTAGGAAAAAAAACTTTTATGGGGCAGGACTTGCTCTACAATGAGTTAAGTAATTAAGCAGTGGGAAAATGAGAAAAAGTTAAACGTTTTAATAGCATTCTATAGGAATATACTATTGTAAGAGTTCATTTGAATTTGCTCACCGAAGAAACTTCCTACAAATCTGCGTATTAATGCACTTGGATAATCGAGCACTCAAGTTCTATAGAAATTAATTAGTAGATGATCTCAGTCTGATTATCTAAAGTGCTCTTTTACTTTCACTCCAATGGCTATGAGACATAGGAAGCACTAATCATCAAATAAGAAGATGATTCATTTCACTCATTAAACACAATCTTATTAGGTGTTTGATTACTCCTATGTTTTTGAAAGTGTGGAGAGTTCTGCCAAACAAGTAAGGACACCAAAGTACCAACAACAAAAATTTTATAAAAATTCAAAATATCACCAAATTTGTGAAAAAAGTTGCTAAAAAAAGAAGTTACAACCAAAGACTCCATTAGATTCTAAACATTAATCTTGCTTTAGTTCATTAGAGCATAAATATATGCAACATATACTAATTTTTTTAACTTATTTATATAATTATCGCGATAACAAGGGGCGTACGATACGTTAGGACCCGATTAGAAGGACAACCGGGCTCTTAAAACATAGTATCCCACCATCAATTTCATTGAGCATATACAACACCCACACATCACACACACCAGCTAAGTCTTATGATAGATTAGCTTCCTTAAAATGCAACTTGAGTAGAGGTTGTCGGTGGATCATTGGGCTTAAGAGGTTTGCAAACACAATGTTTTCTTAATTTGAAAAGAAAAATGATTTCAAGCACAATTACTGATTCATTCCTCTGTTTAGTGTTTTAAACCCATAAGACAAGGAAAAGGCCATGTGCAGCTACTCTCAAATTAGCCACATTAAACAAATGTGGAATCCTAGCTAACCAACCAACTTCTCCAAAACATGGTATTTTGCCTCTTTACAGCAACAATACCCACTGCATAACGTGCACGTTTTGTCCAAAATCACAAGCCACAAAGGCATCATTCTCTATGTGCATGTCCACAATTACGCCCATCATACTATACATGACATAGCCTTGAGCCCATGAGGCTCATGCATTCATACGCATGCATAAATAGGTTAAAGCGAGATTTGATTAAACTAATCACGCTACATAATGGTGCTTTCATGATCACATGGGGACTTGGGCAAAAGCCCCGGTGCTGCTGGTTAAAGCCATCACACATGATTAGAATTAGCAGATGCTAATCGGAGTTGTCAATTGATCTTTTCTTATTTGTTTTCTCTTTATAGTAAGCTACAATGTGCACAATCGTGGAGACAGACAGAGAAGGGCTGGATAAAACATACATGCATCACATCAACGGAGCAAAAAGCACTGGGCTGGAATCTCCCATGTCAAGATCTAGGGTTTGATACCCTACTTTGCTTGCTCTATGCGAAGTCCTGGCACATGGACCCCAAGTGCATTCACATCACATAAATCATATTTTATCCTATATTTGTTATTGGTGATGTAAAGTATTTTATATACTTTTTTTTACATGTTGTTCCAATGTCCACTCCTAATTGACTTCTCATCTCTTACTCAATTCAAATGATTATAAGTATTTTTCTCTATTTAGAGTTGATTGACCTAGGCATCACGGGCACTCGGATCACAGGCTAGTTCAAATCGCCCGCTCACCCCCTTTATAAATGTCCCATCAGATTTGATCGGATAACTCGCAATGTGCCATTGTGAGCTTGTGATATTTTTTTCCTTTCTCAAATAATTTTCTATTACTTATTACTCTCTCCGTCTCACATTAATATCTCTATGTATTTTTTTTAAATAAATTTATTTTATTTTATTTTAAAAAACTAAATAGAACTATCAACAGAAGATGAAGGGAGCATTAAACAACCTTTACACCAAGCGATAGATAGAAAGTGATGATGTAGGAATGTAGGAGCCATTTTCCGCATTCTCATGTAGTAAAGAGAATAAACTCACTTTTTTTTCCTGCTAAAGAGAATAAACTAGCCTGCCCATGTGACCATGTTACAATAATTTTCAAGGGAAAGAAGAAATCTTCAGTAAGCAAATCAAGATCACAAAGTCTATAGAGCAATTTTAGAGTTGATTCCTTTGACAATAAGGTGTAGGGTTATGGAATCCACATTCCTTTCACAATGACACATGATAACAATAACAAAAGAACAGCCTATGATCTGAGGCTAAGTATATGGGAACTGACAGCTCTTTCGATACTATATAAATGATGGGGATGTCGGTGCGTATTTTCGCAACATCCACTACCTTAGCCAGCTTGGCTTGCAATAGTCCTAATGCTGCAACCATTTGTTTATGTTTTGAAGAAAGTGTCAACATATGGGAAAATGATCTCATGCAAGTCATTCCATAGCATATATATGTGATCATTTGCAAACCCACCTTATGTGGGCCCTATGGTGTCCCTCCTAGGTGGGACCATATTGGTTGTATAGAGACCCTCACATACTATATGTCAATCTCAATGAGATTAAACTTACCAAATTTGAAAATATTACGTTCACACCGAAATGCTCCTAGTGATGTGTATGCCCTAGAGTGGGTCCTTGCATATTCTTATATATGGGGCCCATGCAACATTGGGGCCCACACACCCTTAGACTTTATATGCCAATGGGATTCAAACTTGGGACCTCTTCCACTATTGGAAGCCATTCAATCAGTGCAACTAAGGCTGGATAGGTGCCTACCGCTCATTTGAAGTCAAAAAAGGGCTTGAACTTTACATATTAAGATGGATGATGCGCCCCAATAGTTGGAATATGACCAAATTTGGTAAACAACTTTTTTGGGGGCCCACTTTCAATCCCAATTGGTCCCACTTTCATGGGACCACAAATGATCTCCCAGAGCTTAAGTTTTTTTTTAAATTTTATATATATATATATATATATATATATATATATATATATATATATATATATATATATATATATATATATATATATATATATATATATATATATATATAAAGTTTATATGAGCCCGGGCTCATATAAATCTACGTAAGCTCGGGCTCTATGGGCCGTCAGATTTATATCCGACGGCCCATAATAATTATGGGTTTAACTAATGAGTATAACCCATGAGTATTATGAGCCGTTAGATATAAATCCAATGGCCCACAAAACCCAGGCTCACATAAATTTTTATGAGCCGGGGCTCATATAAACGGGTGTATATATATATATATATATATATATATATATATATATATATATATATATATATATATATATATATATATATATATATATATATATATATATATATATATATATATATATATATATATATATATATATATAAGACCCTATGATTAAAACTCAAACATGGGACCTCTCCCCGGCTGGGATGTCCTAGCCATCACACCAGTGGCTGGATTGGAATCACAAGTTGAGATAGGAGTGGGATACAAACAAACTTTGCAGTGTTCTCTTCTCCAAGATGCCCTTGAAAGGAATGCGGTATACATGTTGTGATCTCAGACATCCGTGCCAGTGAAGGAAACAATTACAGATAATGATCAGTTTAAACTCAAGGATAGGCAAGCATTAAACCCAATTTAAGACCTCCAGGCCGTGCTGCAATCATGCGTGTCTTTTTCTTGGTCAGACTGGATTTTATTGTTACAACCAACAGATTATCACCTACTTAGTCCAGCCAATAATTTTTCTTTCGAGTCAGTTCAGAGTACATAAAGCATTTAGGTAGTCTGCCATCAAAGTAACGGAAGAGTTTGTAAGGTTGTTGATTATTGTTATTGGAGCAATTAATTGGACTTGGTAAGAAATGGAGCTTACTTTCTTTTTCATATTTAAAGACCGGTTGTTATGGTTGCCTGTTAGCTTCATGCGTCATTACATGAGAGCTAACTTGTGCAGCTGACAATGACTGTAATCTTGTATTGATTCCTGTATACATCTCTACATGCCCAATTGCCCATGCTTCCAGCTGTATCTTAATGTGACACTCAACCAGCTGTTTGAAGAATCTATGTAATTGGGACAATGGGGCAATGTCTTCAGTTGGAGAGGGGGAAGTAGATACATGGAAAATACTACTCAAGGCCACCACACAATAGTAAAGAAAAAGGGATGAAGGAGAGGGTCCCCACTCCATAGTGTGGTTGACATGAGAATGTTTAAGTAAGGCATGTGCAGGGATGGTAGTGCGGATAAAAAAGAAGGCAGAAGTGCTGTAGCAGCCAAGGTAGCTCATTGCTGGATTCATCTGTCAAGTAGTGGGAAAACCGAAACAGCTAATTCACTTATCACGAATGAACAAGATGGACCTTTTATCTGTACTCCTCTGGATCCCATTTCTCGGTAGATCGGAGACAAATGGAATCTCACCTGACATTGTTGGCACCTCATAAAAAATTTATTTTGAGAGAAAATTAATAAAAAATGAAGGAGATAAGAAAAGGAAAAAGAGATAGAATCTCACTGATAGAAATTAAGCTGCCTCAAAAGCTTGAATTGTCATTGCATAACCAAGAACGTATATCGAGTTGCCCGAGCTACCCTCGAAATCGAAACTGAGACTTCTCGACTCTGATACCTTGTTAGAATATAAAAGTTATCAAGAAATGACCCAACAACGTAAATTACAGATTACTGGAGGCTCGCTTGTGATTGTTTAAAGATAGGTAATGCTTCTCTTCTTGTAAGAGCTCTTTGACCACCTTACCCATTGGGGTTTTAGTGGGTATTAAACTGCCCATATCTAAAAATCAATGAACTGTAATTAATAATATCTCCTTTTCTTTGCTAAATCTTTTCTAACCCAAAGAAAGCTTTATTTTTTCTTTTATTAAATTACTTTGAGATTATTAAAATACTTAACACACATTAATTTATAACATACGATTAAGGTTGCTAGCATTCTCCTCTTATAAAATTTAGCTTCAAGTCAACAATTTTTTTATCTTTGGTATTTCAAAAGAAGCTAGGGGAATCTCATCTTCCTCCCTCTCTCTCGTGGCCTCATTCTCTCATGGAACAGTTACTATATTCTCTCGGGATAGAAGATAAGATTACCAAATAAAGACAATAACCACAGGAGCGTCATAATCTCCACATCTAAGACGATAAATGGTTAACAAATTATCAATGCTGATCACCATTATCATTAGAAAACTCTTCCACACTTGTTTAATCAATATTGGAAGAGCTTTACTGGTGGCATAACTTGTACTTGGTCTGCTTGTCTGCGTGTTCATGTTGCAGCAGAGAAGGAAGAGATTGGAACCTAATCAACCTATGGGATTTTGAACTTCTTAGTGATGATAGAAAAGGTCCCTAGTTAGCCAACTTTTCATATTTTTTTAATAAGGCCACTCGTAAAAGCAAATGTTTGATTTAAACATGCACAGTGACATATCTCTAGGGATCCTAAAAAATGGCAGTGCACTTAGGTTCTTTCTGGTGGCTTAAGGTTTATCTTAAGAGGTTTGTAGGGGACCCATGTGGCCAGCTTATGATGATTGAGACAAAGACTTGTGGCCCTTTGCCAAGTGATGCCTAATCATGTGGTGGCATGCATGTCCAAGCCAGGTTGCAAGGGACCCTTTTTTTGTGGTATGCAATTCACACCCATGTGCTACAGCATGTGATTTCTAAGTTCTTATATGCCCTTTTGAAGCATGTGAATTGCCTTCTTGCATCAGAGTTCGTTATTTAGGTTCAGTAGGAATGGAACCCGGATATTGAATGAGTGGCAGAAAAGCTGAATCAACTCAGTTTGAAAATATCATGCTATGAATTTTGGTTTATGGTAAATTACTTAGCTTAATTGTTTTGAATCAGGGTACGTACCACTACTTTACAATTAGGCCCCAACTGCAACTTTTGGCCAATTTAAATTGGAGCGGCCGAGAAGTCTTTGTCAACAAATGAAAATGGGGGAGGCAATTAATGTCAAATTGGTGACATAATAATCAATTGTACTCTCTAAGTCCTAGATTAATATTTTTATTTAGTTTTTTAAAATAAATTAATTTAGTTTATTTTAAAAAACTAAATAAAGTTATTAATATGAGACATAAAGAGTATTACTTACGCTTAAAACCAAGCCAAGCTCAAACAAAGGATTTATACTTAAGGGCTCAAGGTTATCAATGTCCTTAATACAATTAGTAGAAGAGAATGCACTATGAGTTAGCTAACATCATCCCAATTCCCCAAACATATGATGATGTTGATGTTCCAGTATCTTCTCCTGAAAACCTATAATGCATTTCCATACCTCAAAGAAATAATTATTTTTTGGTTGAAATTGTGTAACTATGACCTTAATCAGTATTTTTAGTCAATGGGAGCGCACCATAAGTTAGATCACATCATCATGAAATAATTACTAAGTCAATATTCCGAGCACTCATGATGTTGATGTCCCCCATCATCATCTAACATGGACCAATTAAATTTCTATTAAATTGGGACCCAGATTTTAATGAGATGGCCGCAGGGTTAGCTTAGCACATTTAAAAAAGAGATGTAGATTAATACTTTTTATGTGAGGCTTAGATGAGAAGTGTTATACAAGTTGAAGATGATAAGTGGGGTCTTGAGTATATGCGTTTGGTGCACGTGTCGACATGAACAAGATGCTTTTGGGTTGCAAAACTTTAATCATATCCTATATTATTTAGGGAAGGATTTTTTATGTTTCACTATAAAAGCGATAACAAGCTCACCAAAAAAAAAAGAATGTGAACTTATGATGTTTGAGATCAACGATGTTGAATTGGTGCATGTTAGCACTAGTGATACTAGTGCTAATGTGTACTGGCAGTCTAGCATATACGCCGTCCATCTCATAGATGAAGGGCCCCCATGTATTCCTTAAAATGGGCTCATTGTCATAGTTGAGCATTAAAAACACTTCCATTACTTAGGGTCGTCATATCTTAATACAACAACGTTTAAGGTGCGAGACAAACTTTTTCCCTAAGCAAAAAAGTTTTATTATATACCTTCTTTGTTTTAAAATAAGTGGTCTATTTAATTTTTGAAAATAAATTATTTTTAGTTTATTTTAAGAAATCAAAGATTTTTGTCGCGTGTGAGCCCGATTTAATTGTTGTTAGATTTTGATCTGACAATGCATGTAACTCAGGGGATATATAGATTGTATGTCCCCTTGCACTGTTGGATTGAGATCTGACAACTCTCAAAACACGGGCTCATGTTAGTGCACGTAGGCCCATGGTAGAGGTGGAAAAGTGTCAGAATTAGGCTTGGACCTTTTTGACAAGGGCCATGTCAAGCCCAAGGTTTAAGGCCCTAGGTGCTCGGCCAGGTTGTGACACATGCCCAATTGAGGCATTTGAACCTTGGGCCTCCATTTATGAGTAAATATTTAATTTTCTTTTTTAGGCGAGCATAAGGGCAAGCCCGGCTTATTCCAAGCACATTGAGCCCTGAGGCAATGTAGGACCTTCTTTTGGAGATGAAGGCCAAACCCGGCCTCCCCTACATCCAGGTCTCTAAAGGGCCAGCCACCTCTAGCCTCAGAGTCAATATTAACTTTTTTCATAATCAAATAAGACAATATAAAAATAAAAAAAGTTAGTGTTTTTATGGCTCAATGGTGACGACAAAAGAAGGAAAATCAATCCCAACATGACACATTGCTATGTAGGACCCAGTGGCACTGTAGGGTGACGTCTCGTGCAGCACACAGGTGGGTCCCTCCGTTGTTGAAGTGCGCCAGTGTTGCTCCTTTGCTTCCAATTCTGGCACTCTTTATGTGGACACTATTTTCCCACTAAAAAATCACGTGCTTGAGCTGTGGGTCCGGTTGTTTCATTGTCACGAGATGTCAAATTGGGCTTCAAAACATGACAATTTTTTTTTGCTATAAAAGGAAAAAGAAAGAAAACGAAAAACTTGGTGAATATTGAACCAATATTTGAGAGTTCAAGGCTTGAACTTTTGGCTCAAAAAGTGTTTGAGTTGAGTCAACTCGGAGTCTCAAGAGAGTGAAAATGGAGTCACATATTCCAATGTTGAACATATTGATACCAAAACATACCAATTTTGGTTAAAATGAGAATAAAAATAAATTTAGTTTGTTAAATATAAAAATATAAATATTTGTACAAAAAATTTATTTATTTCTTTAACAAATAAAAATATATAATGAATATAATATCATCAAATCAACTAAGAGTATGATTTAAATCATAGTTGAACAACAGTAATTATACAATTGTATAAATATATAATGAACAGTCGATGAAGTCGCTCATGAAGTAAAATTATACTCCCTCCATCCTAAATTAATAGCTCTATTTAAATAAAATAGTTTGTTTCATATTAATAACTTTGTTTTATTAAATTTAAATGATTAGGTACTTCAAAAGGAGTATTATATGCTTATTTTTCCTTCTCTTACATATAGGTTTCACCCTTCAATAAAAATTACCAATTTTTCAAATATAGCTATTAATATAGGACATAAGAAATATTACTTTTAAGTGATCATTATAAAGTTTGAATCAAAAATTTATGGATAGTCACACAAAAAATTTAGTCAAAAAGGAATTTTAAAACTGCATATGCATTAAGCAAGAGAATTAAGATGTCTACGCTTTCATGCGCCACCAATTTAACCTAGATCTAGCCTGATTCTACTATGATTGGTTTGTTCTACTCTGATTTCCATCACAAGCCAACTTGAAAATCACCTAAGTTGGATAATCTGGCAATGAGTTAACCAAACCTAATTATTCCACTTAAACATGTTATATATGAGAGCAAGAAAAAACCTAATTTGTTAGCATGAACATTCATTTGTTTCCTGTGATCATATCTCTTTCGATCTTTCAAGTTTTTTTTTTCTTTTTGGTGTGTTCGAACTAGCCCTAATAAATCGAAAATGGAAAAAACAACATGAGCAGTTAGGTGGGCCTCTTAATCTTTGTTAAGATGATGGAGTTTTGAGTGTGGTTACCTCTCAAGCATGTTCTAGGTCTAAGATGGGCATGACTTTGGAGTAAATTTAGGTAGTGGCATATTTCCAAATTTCGTTTGTGGATTATTTTCTTTGGTTTGTTAACCATAAAAAATGCGTATTATACATATTTTTAGTGGTGAAGGATATTTTGGGCTTAAAACAAAAGAAAAGACTTGAAGATGTTCCCATATCATGCTTTCATACCTTAGGGGAAATGGGACAATGAAGTTACCTTTTAAATAGGAATGATAAGTATTTTTTTTATCAAAAGAGCATTCATCCTCCATTAAAATTTCCACCACATGAACTCCCACACAAATTGTCAAACACCAAAAATACCCAACATGAACAAGTTCTCTCAAAGAAACCTAAAGTGAGAGAAAACTCATGCAAAGTATGAAAAAGTTTAACATTGGATATACCAGTAAATTTATTCAACACCACATAATCATAGCACACAGCACATAATGGCCAACTTGGAAGATAGTGAAGAGATACACACAAGAATTATAGAAATGGTAAATGTGATTTTGAGGAAAGGAAAACACTAATATGTACCAGGTCAAATATCGAAAGATATATGCAGGTGTGATGCGAGCCATCAGATTATGATGTGAAACCTTATATTAAGTAAGGGGGCAGGGAGGTGATTCAAATTTGTTTACCCCTTAAATAATATAGGTCACATGATCAAAATTATGTAACTTGAAAGCATTAGTACACGTGCGTTCGCATGCGTATGGGGCATATAAATAAGAGCTGAGATTTGTAGCAAGTGGGGAACCATGGACTGCCACTATTGCCTAGTGATAGTGGGCCATGAAATTATGCTGATCTTATTAACACCATAGACCTAGGAATCTGGGTTAGTTCACCTTCAACCACATCAGTTGATTCCAACATAAAGGATATTTTAGTCATTTACTTTCTAGTTCTTAATACATGGTGCTTGCTTGATAATACTTCTGTGTCATAATGATTATATTTAAAAAAATAGTTATTTTTATTTAATGGTGAATCACACATGTAAGAAGGAAAAATAAGCTATTGATATTCTTTTCTGAAGTACCCAATTACGTAAATTTAACAAAAATAAAGTTATTAATATGGAACCAACTATTTTGTTAAATGGAGTTATTAATTTAAGAGGGAAGAGTATTTTTAATAAGGTGTTTAGGGATATGATTACGGCAAAGTTTAAAGTGACCATTTGGCTCAAAAACTCTGTGAATCGACTCCCCTCGTCTTGTCGAGCAAGATTCCATAGTGAGGCAAAATTAACATTATTTGACGTTTTACTCTATATAGTTCCGGATTCCAACTACAAAAAGTTGTAAAACACCATTAGCTGATGTAACTCCAAATTGTCCACGTTACATTTTTTTCAAATTATACCATATAATAACAATAATAATATATATAAATATTCAATTATGATTTATATTTTACTTTTTATTGAATATAATATAATTACACTTGGCTAAATTTCTAACTATGTTTAAATTTTTGCGTATTTGTTAATTTTGACTGGAACTAACAAGGGCCCACTAGATCCCGAATTATGTAAAAGGGCAATGCCATTTTTCTGTCGCTAAGTTTGGAAAAGGAATGAAATTTGAGTTGAAGATTAAAGTTCCTAAAAAATCCTAAATATATTTTCCTTTTTTTTTAATAATTTTCCTCTTTCCCCTCCATTTTAACTATAGATTCACCAAAATGTGACTTCATATCAAAATGTTTCCAAAAGCTTCTCCATTGTTTATTTTCTCCATCTTATATTTAGCTTTATTTGAAAAAAAGATTACCCTACATTAATAGTTTCATTTAGCTTAATTTAAGTGGATGGGTACTAAAAACAAAGTCTAAGACTCTTATTTCCTATTTTCTCAGTTGTGGATCCCACCATTCAACAAAATTCACGATTTTTCTATAAGACGGAGGTAGTAACATGTTAAACAATAAAAATTTTACAAACCGATTTAAATCAACGTATGCACGCAAGATGAAATTTTAGTTTGACGAGATAAGAGGGCAGCCTCCTTTTTTGACTTATATATTAAGGAAGAGATCAACTTAAATTGCTTTGTGTTGAGGAGAATAAAACAGCTTGAATTGTATTATGTGGTCCAAATTAATATCGAATGGAATCACTTTAAAATGACCCAAGACTTTAGTCTTTATAGCAATATCTATGGCCCGCTTATCACATCTGCTGGCGCGTGTACTTGGGGACCAAATTTCAATTCCATCATCTGTGGCAGTGCAATGGCCCAAATAAAGAGAAGATGCCTGCAGCAGACCACTGCTAGTCATGTTTTGTTTCATCTTTACAAATGTGTTATTTGCTTCATATTTCATGTATCAATTTCTGCAAGAAATCTTTGCGTGGGGTTGGATGCTGCAACTCAACAAAGAAAGCCATGGACAAGTATAACAAGATGGTGTTAAATCAAGCCAATGCTTCTGCTATTTACTGCTGAGCTCAGTTTGCAGCACCAAAGACATGCAGTATTAATGTTTGATAGTGGAGAATCAAACATGACCATGGGGACACCTGTGCACTCTGCTAACCCTGGATGCGCAAGGAATGTAGTCCATTTTAGGCAGATACAGTCTAAATTAAATGATTTACAGCAGAGGAGGGAAAAGGGGGGCCTGACCCTAATGACACTGGATGTTCCACTCTTCATGGCCAGAATTACTTATTGTTGACCTTTGCTCCATCCCCTGCTGTCTCCTTCTTTCTCCCCCACAGCTTATTGTCAGTTGGTTTAATTCTACTGGGGTTCACAATCGACAGAGATTATCATTGCCGACTGTGTTGCCATCTTAAATTTCCTCATCCAGTAAGTACCCTTTGTTGGCCTTTATTGCTTTTGGCCCAGTTGGTCTTATAACAGCACAGAATGGGCATCTTGCCTGTTGGGTGAAATTTTTCATTAATAGTACTCAACAAACAAGCCGAAGTGGGCATTATTCTATTCACAGAATGGCCATCTCCATTGGGCTGCCCTGACCCCATCAACTTTCCTGTTCAAGCAATGGAATATTACTCTGATATAGGGTGGTTTTTGGCATATTTTAAGGTTTTGTCTGGCCAGCTGATAAGCATAATTGAATTTAGTTAATATTTTAATTAAAATTTGATTGCGGCTCAACATAGGGTTAGGTGTCTCATTCAACTGTCCGTGACAACTTTAGGTGGATGACCAAAAGATGTTTACCCCGAACTTCAAGATATTCCTAACAACATGACTTTCTTCATTACCCTGTGGGGGGTGACTTGCTTATAAAATTGCTCCATCATTGCATGGATCAATCAGGCATTAGTGTCTGAACAATGACAGGTGCTGTCATCTTCTTCCTATTTGGATAATTATGATGGTTAATCAGTTGTTCTCATCTTGACCTGCATGGTAAAAGAGCGGCACGTTCATGGATGAGGACAAATTAAAATTTTCCCAACTTTAGCCGTAAACGCATCAAGATAGACATTACTACCTTTTTCAAATAACGGTGTTGTCATTATCTGTGTCATGTATCGAGCAAAATAATGCAAATGGTTTACTATCATCTACACTCTAATAGTCTTTTTATATAAAAAATAAAATTTTTATGTCACTGTTTTTACATTAAAATGATAGTCCAACCTTAGATTGGGGCAAGAAAAGTAAATCTTCCTATCATCTCAAAGTTGAGTTTTATATATATATATATATATATATATATATGAGTTCTTTTTATATGAGCTTGGGCTCATATATAAGTGTAAGTTTTATGGGCCGTCAAATGTATATCAGGTGACCCATAGTATTTATAGGTTTAAATATGTATAAATATTATAAGCTACTAGATATAAATCTGAAAACTTATAAAGCTTTGGCTCACGCAGACGTACATGAGCATGAGCGCATGTAAATTTTTTCATATATATATTAAATAATGCAATGGTTTACTACCATCTTCACTCTAATAGTCTTTTTATATAGAAAATGAAATTCTTATGTCATTTTTTTTACATTAAAATGATAGTCCAACCTTAGATTGGACTAAGAAAAATAAATCCTCCTATATATAAATAGATAGATGAATAAATAGATAGATAGTATATATGTATATGTGTAATTGATCATTTATCTTTTGAAACGATTTCTTTCTCCAGAAGAGCAATGAACATGTTTCGTTGCATACAAGATGCATAAAATACACAAATAACTAGTCTGTGAAAGTGTAGAAAGGCTACAATATTAAGATGGTGTCCAAGTGGTACCAGAGAATTGGATCCTACTGATGAAAGTGCCTTCGAAAGGCCACCTTTTGATTTCTATTCAATTTTGCTTCTTTTGGTTTTTTTAAGTATTCAATATATTATTTTATTGATATTGGGTTGAATAAACTTGCATTGAGCTGATGAGCAACCAGCCTTGTCTATTTCTGATTTTGCTCCTCTCTTGTGCCGTACATACTTATTCTCCTTTTTAGTAGTCCCTGTGAGAAGCATTTTAAGCATTTTCTTTGCTCTTACTGACAGTGAGCTTAGCATAAGGACATATGTGAGCCGTCCGATCCAGAAAATTGATGGCGTGATGCCAACTTGCTCTAACATATGCGCATTATCTTCTTCTATATCTTCTTTATAGAGCCATCTTTTTCAAACTAAAATAATAAATAAGAGCAGTCAAGCCTACATCAACTTTTCAATTGGCCAACATGTCCTCTCTTCTATTTAAACACAAAATTGTGGTCACTAAACTTACACACCACTATCAAACACTTTATCCTAAAACATATACTCAAACCATGAGATAATATCACTTTTTTAATTATCTCAAAGGTAGGTTTTTCATTCGATGTTGAAATTATCTAGAGAGTTTGAAAAGGTGTTGAAAGCAGTGCATAAAAAGTTTTTTTTTTTTATTAGAAAGTCTCTTTTAACCTTCTAAGAACGGATTGTATATTGGCATATGAAATTTTGGGCACATCTAATTGGAAGAGGATGCAGCGAAGCATTGGGCTAGAGAACCTACAAGATTTCTCTTCATGCAACATTTGCAGGAAGAACCTACTACTTACTATGCCAAGATTATTCTATGCTATTATACTAAGGAAGCATATATACGGATACAAATATGGAATATGGGTACAATACGATATAGATATAGGGCAATGCAATAATTTTCAAAAATCAAGATATGATATAAGAGAATATGTATATTGAAATATTATATTTATATATATACTCACTATCCCATATTAATTGTCTAGATTAGAAAACTAAAATGACTAAATTTAAGTACATTTTTGGTTAATTTTTGTATTAGTAGTTTAATTACAATGAAAATGTAATATGTCTGAAAAATAGTTACAAATGCCCAGTTTTTGTAGGTAAGTTATGCTTAAAAACATAATATATAGTTTTTGAACATTTCTACTTGATGTTTTGAACATAAATCAGATACTTCCAAGTCATAAGCATTTGTTTAATATTTATTTAAGTAAAGGGTATGAATAAATGATTTATATGTGGTGTGATATAATAAGTAGGAGACACAAACTATATACGATGTGTGCACAAATATGATACAAGTACATTTTAGGTTAATTTTTGCATTAGTAGTTTAATTACAATGAAAATGTTGTTATATGTCTGAAAAATAGTTACAAATGCCCAGTTTTTGTAGGTAAGTTATGCTTAAAAACATAATATATAGTTTTGGAACATTTCTCCTTGATGTTTTGAACATAAATTTGATACTTCCAAGTCAGATAACATTTGTTTAATATTTATTTAACTAAAGGGTATGAATAAATGATTTATATGTGGTGTGATATAATAAGTATGAGACACAAACAATATACGATGTGTGCACAAATATGATACAAGTATAGTGCTTGTTTTGGTGTATCTATAGATTATACATAAGGCTAAATAACATTTTCTAAGGAAAAGAGTAAAATTTATGAACATAGGCCAAAAAGGAGGCTTTAATCGACATCCACCTAAAATACTAGGGGAAATATATATCTGGAATTTACTACACTTCAAATTGGCTTATATTAACAATTACTATAACTTTATATATACCTTTATTTTATTTTTACAAAGGCTCCATATATACCTTGGACACATAGGAGAGATTATACAGATGCTTACTGTGTAGTGTAGTGGGCCTTTTGTCATGTGACGTGTAAAAATTCCATTAAGATTTCCTCTAACGCAGCCAAGACCAACTTGCAAAGGCTGGCAGCAAGGGCCACGAGTGGAGATTCCTCCTCCGCCAGCATCACTCATCGTTGTTCTTCCTTTCTTTGGGCCCACCCTCCAACCAAGAGGGCTCAACATAAGGATATATGTGAAAAGGAGATAAATGCAAAGCCTAAAGATAAAAAGTAGATTATATTTAAAGCCCTTATCTTTATTAAAACTAGGCATAAACCCTTTTATGTTAAAAAATATAATACATATACATCTTAGTTTTTTTTTAAAGTGAATATATTTTTATCATTCATTATTTTTATTATTTAAGTAAAATAGGTGGATACTTCTACATCTTAGTTCGATTCTTTATGACTCGACTAGAAGGGGCAGGGCAATCAGCCTCTTAGAGTATAAAATCCTACCATCAATCTCTTTGGACATATAGCAACCTCAAACTTCATACACAATGGGTAAATTGGAATATAATCTCATGTTGACAGCTAACATAGTAGGAGTGTAACACCACAAAAATTTTCCCAAAATAAAAATATAAATTGGCAGGGCACCGATGCATTGGTGAGTGTGCCAATAAAAAACATAGTCAACTGTCAGCAAAAAAGAAGAAACAAACAACCTTTAGCTAAGAGTGCATGACACTGACATGTTGGAGGAAGGAAAAATTAGAAGAATCGAGAAAGAATTATCAGGAAAACACAAGTATAAATTGCTAGTTTTAAACCAAAAATTATGCTTTGGAGATTTGATATGAAATGTCTATGATAGTATGAGTTATTTTGATGATTAAATATTGATCTTGTGTAGAAAATTATTAATGGGTAGTATTATAATCATGATTATATATTATTGTTGGTAAGCATAATTTATATAGTTATATGAGTATTAATTGAAGTTTTTATTGATACAAATATTGTGGCTAAATATTTTTACAAAGGTAAAATAATTGAGCACTAGAACGAGAACTTTATTTCTTCTACTCTAATCATTGACGTGTTCATTAACACATCGATGAGGTCGTCAATGGTTAGAAGAAGATGAACAAGACTCTCATCAACACACATGGGCGCGTTAGTATTGAACTCGGTAGTGAGATTGATGCATCGGTAATGATGTCAATAAATCAAAGTCTTCTTAGTCTATTCATTGTCAGAGATAGACACGATGATTGTGTAGATGGTCATCGACACCTATAATGATACATCGATGGGTTGATTGATGGTACATCAGTTCATACTTTTCAAGTAAAGTTTTTACCAATGTTTACACTACTTTTGAAATGTATATTAGTATAAGTTACTTGTATAATGAATATAGGTAAATATTGAAATACATGGTAGAATATATTCCTATGATTTAGGGGTAGGTAAATGCTATGTTTGGGCCTTTTAGAGAGTAAAAGACATCAAGTCATTGTATATGACAGTTAAAAACATATGGGTCAAGTCTTGGGTTATACTCTAAAAGTGGGTCCTTTAGCCATGTAGAGGAGCTTCATGGTAGCAAATATGACTATGACTTTCGACTCCCCTTAACATGTGAGTTTTTGTATATAGATTCTCTCTCCGAGGCCCTAGCGTGGGTTCAAATGGTTTGTAGAATTTAAATATACATGACCCCAACGCAGTAATTATGGAATATTGAGAATCTCAACCACTTGGGTCTCACACCCTCAATTTTTACAACTATTTTAATGAAAATATTTGCCTTCAATTAAAAATTTATAATGCACACCCCTTCTTACCATGAAATGGATAAAATCATATTATACATTTACAAAATATTGAAATATTAATTTGGGGACATGAGAACGATCTCTTTCACAAACACTTGTAGTGATAACATAATAAATAATTATTTAAATATTTAAAATATTAAAATATTCACATGAGCAATGGCTAAATATTTGTCTGTTACATATGCACAAGCTAAAGAAATGATAAATGATATTCTCTCATGCCTAAACATCAAATGTAAAGGGGAAAAATAAATCATCAAATTGAAAGTAGCTTCCTATTACCTCTAAGGTATTCTTCCTGGGAAACTTACACCACAAAGGATGTTGAGTATGCATGTGTACATAGTGGAATTACCATCCCAAAGAAAATAAATGGTTCGATAAATATACTAAGAGAGAATATGTTGTTAATATCAATACAAATGACATAGAGATCAAAGTTTACACATATATCCCTTTATGTGATGAGTATATTTACAACATTGAAATCCACTTTAGGGTTCTCTAAACATGATAGCCTTATCTATGACTTCTCACTCAACTAGATATTAGACTATCATGAATTTGACCTTAAGTCTTTGCCTGAAGTCTGCCTCACTTCATCAATGACATGAAGTAAAGGCTCACTAAAGCTCATAGACCATAATATCGAGATCTTGACTGTCATGATCATTGGAACCTCATGTATTACATTACACAATATCAGTCATCTTTTTATACTCTAGTCCATTCTAACCTAACTCCCGAGCAAGGGGAACAGTTTTACATAACTCCTATCCTTATAGAGATAGAAGACCATGATCATTTTTTATACTATACCTGAAACGACCCGACCCGAGCCGGGCCCACAAAATCACTGATAGGAATTTGAAATTTTCCTTAAGCCAGGAATCATCGTCTGTGTGCGAGAGGTACAACGTTCGTCTACGCACTACGGAGCTTTATGGCTTCCCCGTACGTAGACTTAGGTTGTAACGATCACATACACACAACGAAGCTTCATAGTTCGTCGTGTGTAAAACAGAATAAAACATATTATATATAATAATTTGGATCGGGCCAACGTTGCCTTGCCGTTGGTTGCCTACGTACGTATTGGATATTATTCCAATACGATCGGATCCGAACGTAGTTCTGCCTAACGGCTACTACACACAACAAGCATCACAAAATCGTATAACATACGTATTTCCGAATATTTAATCGGAAGTATAAATCGGAGTCAGCGTAAGTTAATAAATTAACGGAATCATACGTCTCGCTCTACCATAGAGCGGGATTAAAATCACATACACATATCTCGCTCCATTACTGAATCGAGACTGAGCACAACAACCAGCTCGCTCTATCACTGAGCCGAGACCGGACACACACACACACACACGTCTTGCTCTACCCTAGAGCAAGACATCACACTTCACAGCCTATAAGCGTACATCATAGCATATAAGCTCACATCATGGCATAGCACACATCATGGCATAGCACACATCATGATATAACACACATCATGGCATATAAACACGTAACACGGCATAGCACGCATCATGGCATGACACACATCATGATATAACACACATCATGGCATATAAACACGTAACACGGCATAACACGCATCATGGCATAGCACACATCATGATATAACACACATCATGGCATATAAACACGTAACACGGCATAGCACGCATCATGGCATGACACACATCATGATATAACACACATCATGGCGTATAAACACGTAACACGGCATAGCACGCATCATGGCATGACACACATCATGATATAACACACATCATGGCATATAAACACGTAACACGGCATAGCACGCATCATGGCATGACACACATCATGGCATAATTAAGACGGGAGATCAGAAATGCTTACTCCCCTCATGTCTTGCGAGGTAGTAGAATTCGGAGTTGCTCGTATGAGCATCCTCCCCTTCAGATCCGAAGATATAAAAGAAGCTTCCTCTAGTCTCCATACGTTCTTCGTCTTGTGTCGAAAGATTACGTATAACGTCTTTCCTCGTAGGAGACTCTTCTCGTTTTCTGTGCTATGAGCGGTGGACAGAACCTCCCATACTCTGGATTACTTCTCTTGATGTAGCCCGACAACTTTGGACAGAACCCTGTCTTGCTCTAGGCCCTTACTTCTTGTTCGGTGCTCGAAGATAACGGGCGGAACCTCTCCTTGTCTTGAGGCATTTCCTCCTTATACGGTTGCCAAATTAAAGAACGGACCTTTCTATCGTGTAGAACATACTCGATTTAGTCAAGAACGCCTCTTGGATGGACTAAATCGGAGTTAGGATGCTTAAGAACGGGGAGAAAGAAGTTTGTCGATGCTCGGGCAGAACCTCTCCTTGTCTCGAGGCATTTCTTCCTTATACGGACTCCGAATCGAAGAAAGGACCATTCCATCGCGTAGAGCACACTCAATTTAGTAGGAAACGGGTCTTGAACGGCCTTAATCGGCCTCAGAACGGTCGTAAAGCAGGGCAAGAAGTTCTGACTGAAAATTGGAACGAAATGGGGTTTATAAAGACCCCCGAGCCGCCGAAACTGCGGCACCGCGCCGCCAAAACCGGCGGCGCCCGCAGAAAATGCGCGCGGCTCGCGCCCGCGCGTTCCGGCTGGAATCATGTCGCACAGGAATCCGCGGTCCCGCGCGGGCGCGCATCGCGGTGAACGTGGCGCTGTCATACGCGCCATGTGGCCGGCCATGCGCAGCGTGTGCCAATCGCGCGCCGCCCGCGCCGGCTCACCCATTTTCCATTTTCTTATTATTATTTTTTAAATACTTATCTACTTCAAACGCGCGTATCTCCCCACCCCGGAATCATATTCGCACGTTCTAGGTACCGTTGGACTCGTATCGACGAGCTCTTCAATACAAACCCACTTAAAGTAGCAAATCACACTATTTCTAAGTGGGTCCCGCCTATTTTCTACACTTGTCGAGGTCATAACTTCCGGTCCCGACCTCCGTTTCGCTCGTTCTTCGAATCGTTACGCTCGTTTCTTTGAGCTCAACTTATATACAGAGGTTTCATCCTCTGAAATCCTCTAAAATTCATCACAAAATTATCCAATTAGGCCTAACCCTTGAGGTTAGACGTAATCGAAAAGCGAGTCGTTACAATACCTTTCTGTTCTTCATTGCTAAATGACTCACTTGAAGAGCCAATAAGACAATAAAATTCTTATACCTTATGTACCAAATGTATAATAGTTTGGGGTGACCAAATCATCAACTCACATTGTTTCATAAACATGTATTAGGGTTTACTAACCCTTACTTACTATATGCTTACTCAACATTTTATACGCATCACACAATCTTTAAAAATCATGCAATTATATGTAATTGTTATATATACCTTATTCCTTGTTATAAAGCACATTAAAAATCTTTACTATGAGGTACCAACTGTAACCTAATTGACAAATTAGTTAGACGTCAATGACCATCCGTAGATCCACCAATATGTTGAACACTAATGGATAGTAGGATGGCTTGATAAGTCTATTTCATCTACATGTCAAGTGGATCATCGATGACAATCGATAAATCCACCGATGGCTTACTGATGTGTTTGACTCATTGTCGATGACCAGTCAACATGTATGGTTCTACATTTACACAAGAGCACCTTTCACTTGTGTCGTCACCGACATATTTGTGACCTCACCAATGGTCGAAAAAAACACGATCAGAGACTCCCCCTCCTTTACAAACACATTTTTCTTACATCAAAACTATTGGAAATCATTCCAAAATCAATTATAAACCATTTGAGTTACAAATAAAGTATTAAACTATTCATAATTTGAATTCACCATTAAAGCACTTTCATGCAAAACTCGGCTTAATGAACAACATAAACATGAGTTCATGATCATTAAGAACTTGAAGAAAATATGAAATTAGAATTCATTTCTTAAAATTCAAGAGGAGATTTTAATGCAACATGTATTAACATGATTTTTCCTTTCTTTAAAGCAAGTCTTCCTCCCGATTTGCACCTGAACACAAATCTTCCGCCACCAGGACTCCTATGAGACTCCCTTCTCTCTCCCAATTCTGGATTTTATTCTGTTTATATTGGGATAACTATTTATAGAGTCTTGTAACCACATAACTACCATGTTTTCTTAGATAACTAATGAGTATATATAGTTATCATCGGTGGACCATCGATGCTTCGATGCATGTCAATAGTAAATTGTAATGTATTATTGGTAGCTCAGTGACATTTAGTATTTGTCGGTGATTAAGAATAAATTTTTAATTAAATAAAAAATAACTTTCTTCTTGAAAACACGAGGTGTCACATGGTTCTATCAGGCCTTTCGGGTCTTAACTTCATAGTGTGAATGGAGTAGGTGATAGTCTTCAATAAGAATTTGAAGCTATTTTGTGGAGTGATATAAATTTCAAAGAGTCATGCAATTATCCTTGATATTGCCACAAATTTAGTGACCACTTTTATTTATTTTTTTATTTTTAAGCTTGAGTTCGAGCATGAAATATTAGAAATTGATTCTTTTTTCCCTTGCATTGTTAATTTACTTTGGTTTTTGTATTGCCATTTCACTAGGTATGCAATATACTCAACATTTTTGTGGCGGAGTAGTTGTGCTGTAGGTAGAAGACATTTGCGACCGGGGTAGGGATGAACATAGTAAATAAATTTCATAAAATTCTTTTTGATCATTGATAGAAGGATAAATGTAGGCATGAGAATGTGTCAATTATTTTAACTTTTTTAAAATTGATGTAATGACAGACAAGTGCCCAACTAGTGGGTCATGTGTTATTTTTATTTTGATCGAGTTAATTAGCAATATAATTACTATAATAGTCAGTTGCATTGGATTGCGCAAATGGTTACTCATGGCCCCAATAGTTCATAAACCAAGATTTGACAATTTCTTTGAGAAACATTTGTCTCCTCTTGATTTTATTCTGCGGCGTCATTTTAGAAAATGGAATATATTTTTCATGTAAAATTGGGGGCATGACAGAGTGGAGGTCCAAACTCATAATCTTGCTTCTTAAGGTGCATTATTCTTTGTTTCTATCTTTTTCCGTCATGATTTAGTCCTTCCTAGAGAAAACAAGAGCTCTCCCAACAAGGACAAACTAACCCCCTAGTATCTCCGTAGTAACATGAAGTTCCTACTTTGTGCCCTCACCCTGCAACCCATTTTCATCGTAGTGATAGATTGGCCATGGTCGAGGCCACCATAGGTGTCGGCACTAGGTGGTGGTAGAAAAAGAAGGGTAGCAATGACTTAGTGCACTTAACCACCTATGTCTTTAAAAAAACTAATAAAAAAGAGTATAAAAGCAATGGTTGAAACATAGGAGGGTCTATATACAATTACACAAAAACTAAGGAGTATGAATAAAATTCACCCCAAAAAAAACCCGGCCTATTTCGTCCAGACTCGGGCCCTCGTGGCGCGCGCAGTATTGCACATGGTCTCCAGTATTTTTCTCGCTACAGTCTGTCTGCTTATAACTTACCCACCGTATTACCATTTATACCCCTACAATACACATCTATTTCCACATTCATCCAGTTGAAAAGGGCAGCAGGCCGGCAACTGCCAGGGCGGTATCTGTCATTACGCCACAACAAGGGATAAGAGAGGAAGTGGGGGCAACTGTCGCCGCCCCTCTCGAGGGAGGAGACACCCAAGACGTGGCGGTGGCGATCGCCTCTGAGTCACTCTCTGAGTCACTGAAACCCTCGAAACGCCCTCCCTCTCCCCTCAGTCACTTCACCTCCTCCCCCCTCATGGTGGGAGCTGCGCATCCCTTCTCATCTCGCACAACGTCCACACCAAGCAACATACAGAGTAGAAGAAGATGATGGAGATAATGGAAAGGGAGCTGATCAGAAATGATACAACATTATAGTACAATTGTCATACTAAGATTTAGCACTATATTTGCCTGTAACAAAAGAATAATGATCACTAGTTGGAACAAAAACAAAGGAGTTTATTAATTGCGTCTCCAGCTCAGGATTGCATCTGGGTTTTCACTCGCCACCGCCGAAGAACTGTCGTTCGTTTGCTTCATCTTCCCTCCCTCCGTGGGAAGCGTTTTTTGTTACTTGTGTTTTTTAGCAAGATTTTCTTACTGGTTCACTGTTCATGGCCGCGAGCACTTATTCCCGGCGTGCGTTTCTTGTTGGGTTTGGACTTTGGAGAAGGATCTATTCTTATTCTGAAAACCAATCAAATAAATAGGTAAAAAGAAGAAAAAAAAGGATCGAAGCAAGACCCGACCCCGACCTGATCATGACACAATTTGGATCTCAACCTCGACCGAATGGACTCCAATACTCGCTTACTTCATCAAATAAAACCTTTAACCGAAATGACTGAGAATAAAGAAGAAGCAGAAAAATGAACTGAGAAAGAGTGGAAATTAGTAGTTTCTGGGGAGATGGGGGGATGAAGATTGATGGGCATGCAGCAGATTCAGCTCGACTTCTTCTTTCATGTCTTCTTCTTCCTTCCCCCCAGAGGGATATCTACTCAGAACATGGAGACATATTGTACAAGCAGAAAAGAGAAGGGAAGAGGAAGATGAAAATGCAATGAAGAGAGACTGAAAGACGGGGCTAATGGGTGTGCGGATCGATGAACGAATTGCGATTTGTGTGTGTGTGTGTGTGTTTTTACTGAACCATGGTCAAGAAAGAGTCGGCAGCACTAGCTGCTGCGGCAGCCACGCTGCCGCCGGCGTTTGATGAACCGGCATTTTGCCTTTGGAACTGGATCTCGTACCCCATCTTTCCGTCCACTTCTTCATCCTCGTCGTCGTCGTCTTCCTCGTCCTCCTCTAGGTTGTCGCTACAGTCTGGCTCGTCTAGCTTATCATACTCGTCCATGACAGCCTGATGCTGCCGGTGGCGCCCGACCATCAGCTCCTTCACAATGTCTTCTGGCTTCAATCCAAAACCAGAATCAATTCAATGCTGACCCCAAAAAAGGTGATAATGGTGGACAAATGCATATCCTCACACTAAAGCTTACCTTCTTCGTGGTCGCTTCTTCCCCGAAGAAGCTCGGTGGAACACCGCCACCATTGCTGGTCGGCACCTGGGAACTCGAACATCCTCCGCCGCCACTGCCGTCGTTGCTTTCGCCGTCGTTGTCATCGTTCCCCTTGTTAGCTTCAGCCTGCGGCAGGGACTGGCCACCGACATCGCTCCCTTCCTTCATATTGGTAATTGGGTTTTGAACCAATTCTTGCTCTTGTTTCTGCTGTGCCCCTGTGGAGCTGCTGCTTACTACTCCGCCGCCGCCACTACTTCCGCCGAGTATCTTCTTCCGATACAGCGCGTCAAGCTCATGGAAGTACGGGCAGGTTTTCGCGTCTTCCGGCCTCTTCTTGTTGCTCTCCTTCACCTTCTTGAAGTACTTGTTGATGTTCTCCCACTTCTCCTTGCATCTCTTCGAGCTCCGTTTGTAGCCCATCCGCTGCATTCCGGCCGAGATCTCCTCCCACAAGGGTCCCTTGGGCCCCGCCTCCTGATACCTCGTCTCCAACCCACTTCTCAGCTTGATCAGCGCGAGCACCTCCGCCTTCGGCCACCGCGACGACGTCGAGTCGAAACCGCCGGTCGATGCCGCAATTTCCTGTTGCGACTGCTGTTGTTCAACTGTCACCACCTCCGACGACGAGGGTGCAGTTTGGTGCCGCCGGGCCATTTCGGTGATCTGAGTTTTCTGCTGCGGAGGCTGCTGTTGGTGGTGGGAATGCACAGGCTGAGGAGGCGGTGGCGTGGGGGCTGGCTGCGGAGGCGGGGCAGCTGGAATGGTGACGGCTGGAGGCAACTGGATGGTCTGACCGGTGATCTTTTGGAGGAAGGAGATGACTGCGGTATCGCGGGAGGCAGCCATGGCCCGCTCCTGGGCCATGAGCTCGTGCTCCCGGGTGAGCCGCGACATCTCCTGCCGCCGCCAGGCCTCCTCCCGAATCATCCGGTCCTGCTCCCGCTTCTCGATCGCCTCCAGGAAGCGCTGCTGCATGGCCTCCTGCCTCTCCATCACCTGACTCATCACCCCCTCGAAGAATGCCTTCATCTTCTTGCTCATGCTGCCGCTCCGCCTGACGGCCCTCTTCCGCTTCCGGGCAGCCTCCTCGCCGCCCTCCTCCATCTCCTCCTCCGACTCTTCCTCCTCCTCGTCCTCCTCCTCCTCCTCAGAGTTGGACGAGAAGCTGATCCCAGCCTGCCCTCCAGCCGCCTGAGTCAGGTCGGGCATCCTGACGGGAGCAGGAGGGGCGGAGGAGACCGGCAGTGGAGCCTGTATCCTCACCGAGCTCGACCCTGCCACCACCGTGTTGGCGATGCCGACGGAGATGGGAGTCGCTGCCAGGGCGGCTGCCGGCGGCGTGGAAGACGGCCCAGCAGACGCAGCTCCGGCGTGGAGGGCCTCTAGCTGGGTGAAGAAGCGATAGCTCTTGCCGTCCTGGCGGCCGGCGCGGCCCTCCTTGGTGCGCTTGTAGTACTTGTGCACGTTCTCAAACTTCTCCTTGCACTTCTTGGCGTTCCGGCTGTAGCCCAGCTCCGCCAGCTTCCTGCGACACACAGAGAGACAGCCACAAAGACGACGAGAAGCTCAATGCCAACGATCTGAATGATTGCGCCCTACTCTATGCGACTATTTATATCAGATCAAACCAAAACCAGCATTAAAATAAGCTGAAAAGAAAGCCCAAAAGCAGAACAGGACCAGCATCAGCATGCGAGTGTATCCATTTCTTTGAGAGCTTTATTCTAATGGAAGAAAGAAGGAATTGGGTTGGCTGGGCCATGATGCAGTTGGATCCGGGCAGAGGCTACTGTAGCGGAATTGGGGACGGAAATGAGCTTGGGAGATGTCGTGTGAGAGAGGAAGAGAGTGTTCAGGAGAGGGGGGGACGGAGGATTGCGGGAAAGAAAAGCAGCAGAGACCCAACAAAGACAGCGTCACTAAACAGGCACTGCAGTTCTCTGCAAATCCGTGGTACGAGGCTCAGATCGTTAGCTGGGGTGTCTGCAATTTTGTTAAGGAGCTGAAAACCAAGCCAGACAAGCATTTGGGCATTCGACTCCACTGGCCTTTGCGTTGAGCTTATACGGATCTGGCATGCCGACTCGAAGAGAGGGAGAATTGGGGAAGATGAGCAATCTGGGCTATGCATGATGATCCCAATTGTGAAGTGGTTCTGAGTTCTGTACCTGGAGACGTCCTCCCAGAGGGGGCCCTTGAGCGTGGCGTCGCGGAAGGCAGCGTCCATTTCCGACCGGATTTTCAGCAGCGCCAAAGTCTCCTGGCGGGGCCACCGGTTGCCGGGCGGCCCCCGTTCCGCCTCCTCAACCGCCAACGCTTCCTCTTCCTGGAACCCACCCGCCACCGGCACCAATTCCTCAAATCCCCGCTGCTGCGGCGCAGGCGGTCGGCTGCTAATGGGCGAGGCCGCCTCCGCCAGCACCCCAGCCTGCGGCAAGTGCTCAGAGCTCGGAATTCCCACCATGCGTCCCCTGTCACCAGTCGACGCGGAAGCAAACTGCGCCATATCCGGCGACACCCCGTACTGCGCCCCACCCCCACCTCCGCCCCCTGGTTGCATAATTGCCGAGCTCACAGTTCACTTCCTCTCAAAACCCACCTCCTCCTCTCGCCCTTACTCATGAGAGAAGGCTGGGAACCGGGGCGGGGGGAGGGGCGACTGGCTCAACGCAGACGCTGGAAATCGGAAACAGAAACCAGTACAAGAGAAGAAGGTGAAAAAAAAAAAGATGGAGACAACTGGAAAGAGAGACAGAGACAGAGAAAGCAAGAGAGAGAGAGGAGAAGCTGAGAGAAAGAGGGGCTGTACAAGTGCTTACTGGGAAATTTTATACACATGTAAACAAATGAATGAACTTAAAAAGAAGGTTGGGAAAAAGAGGAGTTAGAGAGAGAGGGAAGAAGATGGATGAGCTGAGGTGAGGAGGGGAGTGAAAGAGAGGAGATGGGATGATGGTGATGATGATGATGGTGATGATGGGAATGATGTGATGATGATGGGTGTGATCATTATGGCCATGGCAAGAGGGGTGGGCTAAATAAATATATATGAGAAGTGGTTATAGGGAAGAGAATATATAAATTAAAAATGCAGATGTGTAAGGAGGTTTTTTAAATAAAAAAAAATTCTGGGATAGATGCTGCGTTGTCAGCTGCTAACTTTGCAGCTAATAATGGTTTAGAAGTTGGATGGGAGTGATGAGGCAAAGGGGGGGTGATGAAGTGGGGAATATCTTTGAGGGGTAAATCAACCTGGTTTCCTCCTTGTAGATGCTGTGAGATGCCCTTGAGACGCTTTGGAAAAGGAGATCATGTGAACAAACCGGTACATATAGGTCTTTGGAATATGATACATAAGAGGGCAATTGTGCGTAAAAACCGTTTAGGCTAGATAAGCCCTGAGAGCGTTTGATTACAATTTTCTATTTTTTGTACTTTTTGGAAATATTATCACTAATTACATTTCTTCTCTCATATTTTAATTGTTGATTATTGATAAAATATGATATTTAAGGAAACTTATAATTTAATACTTAGTAAAAAATTTACTTTATCCTATAATTGCTATAAAAAAGAGTATGAAATGAGATCAATAATATGTGACAAATGTTTTATTATACATAAGCGGAAAATTTAACTAAATACAAAAGGTAAGTAAATGAATGTTATTTAGAATCCTCGCAACATAAACAGGTGAGATTGAACTCTGTCCTCCTAAGCATTGCCTAATGCTTATTGTAGTTGAAATATTATATCCACTAATTGTTATGATGAGAAGGAGAATATAAATAGGACAATTAACTTGAGAGAATTATTTTATCAAAGACAAGAGCAAAAAATTTAATTAAATACAATCCCTTTCAAGTTCGTGCAGAAAGAAAAGCAAATGAATTTAGTAGAATCATAACAAATTGAAGTTAGTAGTCTTCCCAAACATGTATAAAGCTTCTTGTGATTGTGTTACTTGCTTTACAAACACACTCATACTATCATCAACTTCATAAACATAATTTTCTAGAAATTTTATGTACGTGCATTGCTTCATACTTCCCTTTGGATTATGTAATAAAAAAATAAAGAAAAACGTCTCCATTCTCTTAATTCTTTTTGTTTTCCTCTTTCTATTAGCACTTGTATGATTTTAGAAAAATACTTTTGTGACGTTGAAAAATCAACGTTAAAAAGCTATTTCATCATTTCAAAATTGTTGATGACTGGGACTAATAAAAATAGGCCCCACCCATCAATAGTTTTGAGATGAACTCAACGTCAAAATAGCAGTACTCATAATTTTATTATATCTAATCTTATATATTAATATTTTATGTCATAAGCTTCTCACATGTTCCAAGTCTCAGTTGGCAGTTTACGGTTAGCGAAAGAAGCAGCACAAAATTAGGTTTCCGGCAGACAAGAACACAGTGTAACAACTGTAGAGTGGGCCCCGCACATGGGATAGGAGGGGAGGACCGGAACGTGCCTGGGCGGGTCCCACATACCCTAACCGCCATGCAACTCGGGGGAGGGCCCGGCCCAACGGCGCATTCTCGCCGTTTAATATACCGCGAGAAATCGTTGCATCTGCGATTGCCTTATTTCTCATGGTGTGTGGGTCCGACAGCTGCTTCTCTATTTCCGCAGTCACCATTGGCTCGTACCAGTGGAGCCCACGAGCCATATCCAATTGAACTTCTAATTTTGCCTGATGCGTCACGCAAGATGATGTTGGGGCATTCGAGAAGCTGGATCTTCTCGGGAAGGGAAAGTAAAAGACGGGATTTTGTCGTGGCCTCTTTAAAATTTAAACCCCGTCCAGGCCGACGTGCCGCCCTTCTCCGCCGCGTCAACAACTACTTCCATCGGATGTGGTAATTTTTTATTTTTTGAACTAACTTGTCGTGATTGTGGTAAATGTAAATATGAGTGTAATAAAAGTTCAAATCAAGCTCTGACATGAATTCTAAGATAAAAAATGTTAAGACATGAATTAATTTTATATTAAGATAACAAAATTAACTTATTTATTAACCAATTGAGCGATGGCAGGATCCTCGAGGGATTATGTCACCGTTAACCATGATGTGTGGGTGTTACACGTACCCTAAAAGATTGATAACGAGATATTTTGTATAATACAGTGCTCTAAGATGTCCCCTTCAAGTTGGGTCCTAAGAACTTTAAGACATCCTTTCTGGAGAAAGTCACCTTTTTATTATATCTACTTCATAAATGAAAGAAAGAAATAATGGCTACAACTAGCCCAAGCTTAAATTCAACTCAAAGGTAACTTCTTTCTTTTTCTTTTCTCTTCTTTTTCTGCGTTATGAGAGAAGGCTTCCTTATGGGGACAGAATTAGATATAGACTAGAATATACAAAATGCTTGTTATAAATAAATATATAAAAATTTGTGGGTGGCCTACTAAGGACCAATTATAATGCAACTTAATAGTGATCACAAACATAAGATACAATTTTATTAGACTTCCTCTTTCCCGTGTTAATAGCTCTATTTTATTCTTTTAAAGGATGAAGAGTCTACTATCCTCTATCTTAGCTTGCCTACCCGGCCTACGCAGAGTCGGTAGATATCTACTGTCTAAATATAAATAGAAGGTGGATATTTACCCACACTACAATAAAATATAATATTAGCAACGCATTTATTAGCGATGCTTAGATAAGCATCACTAAAAATAATTATTGGTGATGCTTAGTTAAGCTTCGCTAATACTAATCATATTATATTAACGATGCTTTATTGTAAGCGTCGCTAATAGTGCCCCTATGTACAATGTTTTATACAACTGTCGCTAAAAGATATATATTTTAAATAAAAAAATATGACTATTAGCGACGCTTTTCGTAAGCGTCGCTAATAGCTTTCTTAATAGCGACGCTTATACGAAAGCATCGCTAATAATGCTACTATGTCACTAATAGTTATAATTTAAAAATAAAAAAATTAAACTATTAACGACGCTTTTACATAAGCATTGCAAATACCATTTCTAATAGTGACATTTGTTGACATACGTCTCTAATAGCTTTATTAATTAATTTTATTTAATAAATAAATATTAAAAAATTATAATAAACTTCCTAAATATAATATATTTTATTCAAAATTTACTATTTATATATACAATAAATAAATATTAAATTTTTAATAAAAACTAGTGTTAATAATAGATTAAATTTTCACTATTTATATATAATATATTTTATTTATTAAATTTTATTATTAATTTTAAAAGATAATTTACACTAAAAGAAAGAGTGAAGAGAGTGCATGGAGAGAAAGAGTGAGAGTGAGAGTGAGGAGAGAGAGGGATTGAAGAGAGAGAGTGAGAGATGAAGGAGAGAGAGACAGGGGAGGGGAGAGAGAGAGAGGAAAGAGAGACGGAGGAGATAGAGGAATAAGGCGGAGAGAGAGGAAGAGGAGAGGGAGAGAGAGGTGAGGGAAGAGAGAGGAGAGAGAGAGGGGGGGGGGGAAGGAAGAGAGAGGAATTTTATTTTAATTTTTAAAATTTTTTTTATTAATTTTTTATTTTTAAAATAAAATTAAAATTAAAATAAATACTAATAGCAACGTATGGTTTTATGCGTCGCTATTAGTATATGTATTAGCGATATATAAAATTATACATCGCTAATAAGGGACATATTAGAGATGTATAATTTTATATGTCACTAATATTATTTATTTTAATTATTTTTTATTTTTTAAAATTAAATTTAAAGAATGAAAAATCTTAAAAAATTAAAATTAGAGGAGAGATAATGTGCAGGGAGAGAGGAGAGGGAAGAGAGAGAAAGGAGAGGGAAGAGAGAGGGGAGGGAAGAGAGAGAGGAATAAGACGGAGAGAGGAAGAGGAGAGAGATAGAGAGAGGAGAGGAAGAGAGAGAGGAGAGGGAGAGAGAGAGAGAGAGGAAGAGAGAAAGGAGAGGGAGAGAGAGAGGAGAGAGAGAGAGAGAGAGAGAGAGGGAGGGAGAGAGAAGGGAGAAGAGAGGAGAAAGAGAGGAGAGGGAGAGAAGAGGGAGGAGAGAGATAGAGAGAGGAGAGAGAGAAGGGAGAAGAGAGGAGAAAGAGAGGAGAGGGAGGAGAGAGATAGAGAGAGGAGAGAGAGGGAAAGAGATGAGAGAGGGAGAAGAGAGAATAGAGGGAGAGTAATTTTTTTAATTTTGTTTAAATAAAAAATAAAAATATAATTTTTTTAATTCTTTTTTATTTTTGAAAATTAATTTTAATGAATACAAATCTTAAAAATTTGAAATTAGAGGAGAGAGAGAGAGAGGAGAGGGATAAGAGAGGGAGAGTAATTTTTAAATTTTTATTTATTTATTTATTTATTTAAAATTTAATTAAAAAATAAAAAAAGTATTAGCGACATATAGGTACGTCGCTAATACCTTTGAGTAGTAGCGATGTATATGCATACACGTCACTAATACCCTTAAGTATTAGCGACGTATAAGCCTATACGTCACTAATACCCTTAGTAGTAGCGACATATATACATATGTTTCGCTAATACAATTTCATTTGTTATTTTTTATTAATTTTTAAATAAAAAATATAAAATAGAGAAAGGAGAGAGGGAGATAGAGAGAGGGTAGAGAGAGAAGGGAGAGAGATAGAGGGGAGAGAGAAGGGTGAGAGAAAGAGAGAGAAGAGGGTGGAGGGAGGGAGGAGAGAGAGAGAGGGTAGAGAAAAGAGAGAGAGAGAGAGAGAGGGTAGAGAGAGAAGAGAGAGAGAGGAGAGAGAGAGGGGAGAGAGAAGGGAGAGAGGGAGGAGAGAAGGGAGAGAGGGAGGAGAGAGAGATGAGAGAGAGAGAGAAGAGAGGGAGAAGAGAGGGAGATAATTTTTTTAATTTTTATATTTTATTTGTTTATTTAAAATTTGATTAAAACAATAAAAAAAGGTATTAGTGATGTATAGGCCTATACGTCGCCAATACCTTTGCGTATTAGCGACGTATATGCATATACGTCACTAATACCCTTGAGTAGTAGCGACGTATATACCTATATGTCACTAATATATTTTTATTTATTATTTTCATTAATTTTTAAATAAAAAATATAAAATAGAGATAGGGGAAGAGAGAGAGGGAGATAGAGAGAAAGGGTAGAGAGAGAACGGTGAGAGAGAGAAGAGGGTGGAGGGAAGGAGGAGAGAGACGATAGAGAGAGAGGAGAGAGAGAGAGGGTAGAGAGGAGAGAGAGGGTAGAGAGAGAAGGGATAGGGAGAGGAGAGAGAGAAAAGGGAGAGATGGAGGAGAGAGAGAGGGTAGAGAGAGAAGAGACAGAGAGAGGGTAGAGAGAGAAGGGTGAGAGAGAAAGAGGAGAGAGAGAGAAGAGGGTGGAGGGAGGGAAGAGAGGGGGAGAGAGAGAGGGAGAGAGAGAAGGGAGAGAGGGAGGAGAGAGAGGAGATAGGAAGTGAGAGAGGAGAGAGAGAGGATAGGGAAGAGAGAGAGAGATAGGAGATATGTTGAGAGAGGAGAGGGAAGAGAGAGATGGGGGAAGAGAGAGAGGGGAGGGATATGATTTTTTTAAAAAAAATAGGAGTATTAGCGATGTATATCTTTTTACGTCACTAATATTATGTTGTATTAGCGACATATAAGTTTATATGGCACTAATGTTTGCTGTATTAGCGATATATAATTTATACGTCGCTAATATAACTTTTTTTAAAAAAAACATACCGTAGGCAAAATTCCGCCCACGCGGGGAAATTTTGCATGTGAATGAAATTTCCCCACGTGGCCAAAATTTCTCCCACTGCCTATAAAGAACTCCGGCCCCCTCCCCCATTTTCCCCCCCTCCTCCTTGGCATCTCACCCCCGCCGCCCACGGCACCCTGTCCCCCACCCCCTCCATTGCCCCCTCCTTCCTCTTTCGCTCTGCCCCGTTGCTATTTAATTTTTTTTAAAAAAAATTAATTTCTAGTGATGCTTAAATATTAAAAAGGGTCATTATTTGATTTTAAAAAAAAATTAATTACTAGCTACGCTTAAAAATTGTGGCTATTTATTTTTTTAAATAATTATTAGCGATGCTTTATATATATGTCGCTAATAAGTTATTTTTTAATTCTTTTAAAAAATATTTTTTTCTATTAGCGATGTATACATAAGTGTTATTAATAATTATTTATTAGCGACGTATACATAAGCATCATTAATAATTCTTTATTAGCGATGTTTATAATATACGTTGCTAATAATTTATTTTAAAAAAATTATTTTTCTTTTAGTAGCGATGCATAACTATACGTCGCTAATACACCTTATTAGCAATGCTTTTAGTTATATGTCACAAATTGGTAATAGCGACTGCAGTATTTTTTACGATGTTTATTATATATCGATAGTAGTCATTTTTGTTGTAGTGCCACTATGTTAAGGGGGTCGGCTGGCTAAAAGAAAGGGTATGAGACTTCTCAACCTTGTTTAAAATAAACTAATTTTAATATATTTTGAAAAAAAATAGAATTATTAAAATGAAATGGGTACTAAAGCCATGATTTGAGTAGAAGTTGCAATAAAACCACTATTGCAAAAGTGGACAATGGACCCAAATGCCATTGACCAATGTCTCCAAATTGGGGGTCTATCAAACGAGAACTGGATACACAAAAGTACTTCCACCAAGTATTGGAAGGCAACATTGGCCAAGGTGGGGCCTGGAAGGAGTAGCCATGGACGTTCCTTCAAGCCACACATATGACATGAACTAATTCATGAAACTTAACCAACATATTCTCGGCTGCATGTCTAGGACCATTACTTTGGAAGCCGAGGTCATGAACCCTCACTTTGTTAGCCATCGACGTGTATTATATCCTAACTTACCCTATACTAATGATGTTTCGGTGTTGCATATGTTCGAGGGAATAGGTGACAAGACACAATGCTCTAAGTGACTGATTGCCCTGCCCCTTTCAGTCGAATCCTAAGGATTTGGACACCACCTATATATGAAGCAATTAAAATAATCGAGAACAAATTCGAAAAACTTTTTTAGTCTACCATATTTGAAACATATAGGGATAAAAAGCTACAATTAGGTCAAAGAAAACCATTAAGAATGTACTTTTAACAACTGTAGCAAAGTCATATCTTGGATTGGAGCTTTTATTCAAGCCGAACTCACAAGTGAAAGCTACCTCGACTACTTGCATTTCCAATGCACATGCCATAGGTTGGACCTTAAACATGTCTCAATGTGCAACCGATTTAGGTGGATAAAAGAGGACCACCGGATTAGGGGGCTGTCAAATTTAAGTTTTTGGCCCCTTTGATGTGCAATCTTGTTTCCGTCCCCCATCTCATATTTTCACCCTTATAATCTCAATATTCAATGCTTTGAACTTTGAATTTAAGGGTCAAGGAATAAATTTTTTTTTTAATAAATTAATTAATTAATGAAGCTCATATGAAGGTGTATTCCCCTACACATCAATAGTGGTCAAAATTTGGTGGGCCTCCATCAAAACGTTGATCCATCACCCCATGAGACCACTTCAAGCCCCACAGATGAAATTGATTGCGGAGAACTTTACTAGTGGATGTACTTGTGATTGAGCCCCTCTAGCCAAATAGGCAAGGCGTGCCCGCCGGAGTAGAAGGGAGTGAGCCGTTCCATACTCGCCATCACCATCGTCTTCTTCTACTTCTCTTTTTCCCCTGTGTGCAATACTTACGAAAAAATTATCAATAACGGGGGTGGTATTTTAAGAGTACCCCACCTCGCCTTGCCCCGCCCCGCCCTGCCCCGCCTCGCCTCGCCTCGCCTCGCCGTGCCTCGCCTGGACTCATTCATCTCCGATCTGATGGCCGTTTCCGCAAAAGTTCCATAAGGAAATGTAGCGTCACTTAATTGCTTTCCTACCTTGGCATGCTAGGGCATTATCGTAAATTTAGGCACTGTATTGTCATTATCATCTTTAAATATGGGCTCCATGGGCCGTGGACGTGAATGGTTTGGCGCTTGGCAATGGCCCAACAACTTGTGACGGCTCAATTTTATGAATTAATCAAGAGAAAAGACTTGATTTATCCTCATGTAAATCATCCCTCTGCATTGTCTGCTGCCGTTAGGGATTACGACTACAAACTTGTTGCGTGTCCATTTCACAGCCCCAATTCCTTATCTTCATCATCTCTCTAAGGTTGGCCCAGTGCCGAAATTTTGCTTGGATTTTTCCCTGTCAATTGTTAATAATTGTTAATGGGTGTTAAAACACTACAGAAGAGACTAAAGACGTTGGCTTGGACTTTGCTCTTTTTAGTTTTTACCACGCCTTATGAGACGAGGACATCTAGCCTGTGTAGTTGCGTATGCTAAATGGTACGCCTAATAGGGATGCGAGCCGTTAGATGAAGATCTGATGGCTTTCTCTCTGGCATTCTTGAATACCCCACGAGGCTCAGTGCTAAGCCGGAAAGATATCTTCTATAAAAGTAGCTATGTGTATAAATTATTATATTTTAATATATTTGATACTTGTGATTTTTGGCCATTGCCCAAAAGGGATGAGAGCAAGATATGGTGCTCTAATGGGCCCAGTTACCATGCCATTTCTAGTAAGGACCTAGACACTAAACACACCGAAAAAAATATATATTATTTTGCCATATATAACTATTAGTAAGAATGCACATATATTATGCATTTATAGAATAAATAAAAGTTAGGTGAGGAAGAAAAGAAATTAGAGATAGGTATATATCAAACAAAAGTTAGCATTTCATGTTATAGCTATAATACATGTTTTTATTATCATTATAATTATAAATAATATACACATATAATTATAATTATTATACTAATCCAAATGCATTCCTAGTAAGCGACTTTCACAATTATCACAAGCTTATTATTAAGCTATAAGTTGGTAACAACAATAGTGTCGAAAGACTTTGTGTCAATGACCAATGTGACCATGGGTCTTAGTTGATAGAGCTCATCAAGATTTTTTCAATAGTGTATAAATATATAAATACAAATATATATAATATAGGCACAAATACAAATTTCTTTTACCAAGATCTCGTTTAATAGTGTTGTATGAATCAAGTCTTATAAAAAAAATTTGAGAAATCCTACTCATATGAGATCTCATTTAATAGAGTTCATCAAGTGCTTCCAACAATATTAAGAATGCATAAATATGAGTTTAAAAGTACAAGAAATAACCTTATAAAGTTAAATTTTATATAACTAAAAAGTAAGGCCCATGTTGTGTCAGCTACCACTATTTGGTTAACATAGAGAATTTTATTAAAATACACTTAAACTATAAGAGGGCACTTGAGGTGAGAGCCTGGGCTCACGCAGCCGAGCGTGAGCCCAGGCTCTCACCTCAACTTTTTCCAAACTATATACCAACTCAGACTTGTATTAAAGAGTATTATAAAACATAAGTAAAATAAGAATTGCATGTGAAAAGCATAGGTAAAATAAGGAGAATTTGAAAATCTTAATCACTCAACTTACTTTATATGTAATACATGTAAAATTGGATCTTGAGAGTCAGATAATTTGTAAGATATAAGTGGGCTGAATTTGGTGGACTTCATCAGAGCCCACTTCACCCGGAACGGAACATGAATTTTATGCACTAGTTGGGACGATTACCCACTTGTCTGGTATGCAATATGACAACAATCATTCCTGGTATGCCATATTGCTCATTGAAACTTAGGAATTTTAATCAGACACTTTGTTTTGTTACAAATCAAACGCTTACTTATAATCGCTATCAGACGTTATTATGCTTGACACTGATATCAGTTGATAGATGGGCTCTTTTTGTTAATAGCTACACATTCGACAATATCAGAAACCATTTGTCGTGTTGGCGAAGGAAATCCCAAAAATGGCAGATACCATTTATTTGCTTCTGTCTAAGATTAGATCTTTGATTGATTCATTAAAACAAAATTTCACGTTACACATTGCTTGAGAACTGATTCAGCCACCATACAACTTTCTTTCTTTCCGTCTCTCTTTACGTGAACGATGTTGAATTGGGCTTCCCATGATCTCAGTTGCAGAAATCCCTATGTCTTGAAATAAGTGTGTTATTTTATTTTTAAAAATTAAATTAAAATTAGTTTATTTTAAAAAACTAAATAGGAAACTTATTTTAAGACGGAGGAGGGAGTATAAAGGAAGCAAATGATTTCCTTCTTTAACATTTATAAATCAGTCATATTAGCCTTAATATTTCTTAGATAGCCTTCAATTTGGTACTCATTTATATAACTAGACTAAACAATCGATACAATTTTTTTTTGCTACAAAATACCATAAACATGGCCTATGGAAGATCATGAACATTGGGGATGGAGAGACCAGGAAGGCCCCACCCGATTGGAAGGCCTCATATTAATATTCTATCATACGTGACCTTATAAACAAGAATATGTATAATATATGAGAGATGATAGAACCTACATAATCCATTAAAAAAATATAGAGGCTCTATTAGAAATTTTATCCACTTCACGTCCCATCATCTTAACCCTTATATTGTTTATAAATTTTCAAGCCTATAAACTTATAATATATGATTTATAAGTTGTAACTTTTAAAAAATTTATAATATATGATTTATAAGTTGTAACTTTTAAAAAATAATAAAATAATAAATGGGACAAGCAACAATTATTTACCTTTGCCAAAAATAAATCTAGTACTTACCAACTGAGGCTTTAATTAGCCATGAATATTTTATACATTAGCACATAATATCCACTGAAGATAGTCTCCTTTCTCAATTTATCCCTACTACATGGCCATGATAAAATCAAGTTCTTTCCATTCCCCAGTAGTTTTTCATCTATTCTCAATTCTACAAAACTAGATACACTCCCTCATCTCATTTTCTAAAGACAACACATTCTCATCTCTTAAGCTCTCTCTGAATTAGAAAAACCAAAAGTTGGTCATATTATTCTTTTTAGAATTTAATCTATATACATTTTATTTAGCATAACCTTTACTTATCAAGGTTTTAAATTTTTTTTCAAATATTTTTGATAATATACCCTTCATCCCATATTAATAGCTCTATTTGGTTTTTAAAATAAATTAAAATTAGTTCATTTTACAAAATTAAATGAAGCTATTTATGTTGGATATAGGGGGTATATATTTAACTTTTTTATGTGAAAAAGGAGTTAGGATATGAAAAACTTTTTAAAAGTAGATAAATTAATTCAATAGTTTTGTTACAAGTAATAAAATTTTTGCCTTAGGCTTCTACTTATTTCTAGCCGGCCCTGGGGAGACATCCCCTTCAAGTTTGCTCTACCCTAAAGATTTTAAATTGGTGCAATAGGTCCAAGGTTCATAGTATAAGGGCAATGGGTGCTCAAGTAGGAATATCTTGCAAGGTAAATCAACTTTGTTTCCTTCTTGTACATATAGGGAGATGCCTTTGAGTCAAGGGCAATGGGTGTTGGAGCATACGTTTTGTTTTCTAGTTTTATCCTTTTGAATATATAATAATAATAATAATAATAATAATAATAATAATAATAATAATAATAATAATAATAATAATAATAATAATAATAATAATAATAAATAATAATAATAATAATAATAATTATTATTATTATTATTATCAATATACTCTCTCTATCTTAAATTAATAACTCCATTTAGTATTTTAGAATAAATTATTTGTAGTTAATTTTAAAAAATCAAATGGAGGGAGTATATTTTCTTGGATTAACAAGCTCCACTAAACCAAAATGAAACAAAAGTGGAGAAAAAAGTTTATATACTCTCACATCTAAGAGAAGGGAAAATAAGCCTATGACACTTATTTTTTAAGAGTCCAATCACTTATATTGAACAAAATGGAGTTATTAATATAGAACAAAGTTTTTTGTCAAATGGAGCTATTGATTTAGGACAGGGAGAATATTTATTTTGGCAATGTGCAAAAAGAAAAGTTTACTTATCCACATCAAGTTTGTAGTCCAATAGGAGTAATGTATCATTGTTTAAAAATACGAGTCATTCCTCCCATATATGCCTAAGAGATAATTAAGTTTTCGAGTCCCCTCATTACGAGTCTTCTCTCATGCTTGCCTACCCCAACTTGCTCTTTGTAGCAGCAAAATAAAGTTTTCAATATCTCTCAAGGAGAATTAATAGCACAAGATTTTATTCTCGCTTTGGACTCTTGGAGTAAATCCTAAGTCGTACCACACTTATTTCTCGTGTCTAGGCTTTTATCACAGGTCCCACGTACCCTAACCCCACCCCAACATGCCCTAACTCCTTAGCAGGACCCAACCCAACCGAATGTCCTACTTTAGTCATTTAATATACTCCTTACATTCCAAAATAAGTGCCCTATTTAATTTTTTAAAATAAATTAAAATTAATTCAGTTTAACAACTAAATAGAGCACTTGCTTCGAGACAAAGGGAGTATATCACAATAAATTGTTGCCTTTGCAATTGCCTTCTCATGGTATGCGGGTCCGACTGGACTTCCGATTTCCATCTCAGTTTTTGCAGTCACCGTTGGCTGCATAGCAGTGGAGGCCACATTCAGATAATTATCACAACTCCGGTCTCCATTTTAATTATATAATTCGTTTGTCTGACATTGATAGCTCTGTTTGGTTTTTAAAATTGCACTAATTTTAGTTTATTTTTAAAAACCAAATGGAGTTTATTAACATGTGACACAGAGAGTATATATTTGAGGACTGAGTGAGTAAAACAACCTTCGAAAATTATTTTGTGCATCTTATTCTAAGAAGGAATTTCCCCCAGAAATTTGGGTTGAAACTTTAAGGGAGCGTTGAGACAATTCGCCCATGAGGCTGCTGGTGGTGCTGCTGTTTGTTATTGTAAGGGACGATTTTTTGTTGCATTTTCTCCTCTCCATTCTACTCAGCTTCGTGTCTTGCTGAAGCTGCTGCTTGTTTGCTTGCTCTTGGCTATATGCAATTTCTAAGAAAGTCTTCAAGGCGACTCAAGACCATTGTCCAATTAATCAAGACGCCGTCTCAAGTTCCACGGAAGTGCACGGTTTCCTCCAAATACAAAACCTTCTATCAACGCAGCAAGTTAATAGGCTTCTATTATCCATATCTACCGGGAAGCCAATACAGTAGCATATACTCTAGCTAACTTTGCTATTGATAACTTATCATGTAATAGGTAAACATGCCACCTTCATTTATAAAACTTGTATTTTTACCCCCCCAAAAAACAAAAACAAAATCATTCTACACGCTCAGCATACACCTAGCAAGCTGCTTCAGCACACACCACACAGCAGGTTGATTTTCAAATTTGTGAAATTACCAGTGTGCAATTACCAGACGTTACATTTCCCACAGATTAACAAATACAGGGAAGAACATAAGTAAGAACAGCCATATATGATAACGAAGAACCAGTCCTCTGGCTGCCAAAGTAATAGCGAAGAACTAGTCCTGTGGCTGCCAATGTTTTATAGCTACTTCAAAATAACCAAGACGAGCCCGTTTCCTGACACTCATAAACGCCAACAATAACTACAATACCATGCAGCTTCCAAATTCAGCTTCTTAGATGAAGAAAAATTAACTAAAAAATAAATAAATTTTCCCTCCCATATTTTCAAGAGAACCAAATAAGAAAAAGTGAATGATACCCAAGTCCTCCTTCCTTAACAATAGTGGCAGTTCCCTGCCAACGAAGTTGGTAACATCAACCAGTATCATATAAGGCAAACCGGAAACAAGCAGATAGTCTGGACTCTGGAATCCTTAATTATCGATCTCACAGCAACAATCTAACTGTTTCTAATAGTTTAAAATCCCGTACAAATCTAAAAGCAAACAAAAGTTTCTCTGGAAGAGACAGAGGAATTGTACAATTCTTTATGTTGCAACACAGCCATAATAAATAACACACCATAGCAAAAACGCCAAATGAATTAAAGAAAGACAAACACTATCTTTTTTTCCTCAATGGAGAAAAATTAGATACGACTAAGACCAAAGAATGTAGAACCAACTAGATAACTTTTAATTGGCAACAAGCAGTCAAAATTTAAAATAATCATTGTAAATGACAAATATCATGTTAATATTCCTGCATCCTTAAATGATTCAGTACCTACCGGCCATAACACGCTCAAGGTTTTTGGCCTCTTCATCAACAATAACAAGTTCTTGCATAAGCTTCTCCAGCTTCAAAAGATTTTCCTGCTGAATATGACTTGGAACTTTCTCCTTATATGTGGAACTGCTCACCTTCTGTTTCAAGGTATCATGTTGCCTGCCAATACACGTGGAAGAAAAAGGATAAAACCTCTCAAAGACAAATGGAAACAATCATCTCCAGAAACATAACGAAATATTTTTATGTACAATGATTCACACAGTTCTAAATATTGCAGCCATACTTAATGCACTGCTTTATAAATTAGTTAGCAAAACTATCAACTGCACTGCTATTGAACCTTGTAGCATAAACAATGCACTTTAATGTCCATGATTAGGTGCAAATCCATCCATGCACCGCAACGAACTAGATACAACATTGATGATAATCAGTAGTATGATGCAGACTGATAATCATCAGCTTACGACAGAACCATAAGGACAATTGAGAGGTCAAAATTCAGTCAATGGCCCAAAACCTTTAAGCACGTTATAAACCATGAGCAGTTTCCGTCTACCTATATAAAATTCACCCGCTAAAGTAAAAAAGCAATGAAATTTACAAGCACAGATGGAGCAGACTCGCATCAAAGTGAGTTTTTAAGTAAACAGCAATCTTCCAAGAATCTCCAGTCCCAGATCAGCATAATTTACTTCCAATCCACACCATTTTCCATGTGTTTTAGCAATCCCAAGATCCCAATACATTGATTTCCAAAGAGACTGGCATCAGTTATATCATCATCATGACATTTGTTTGAAGTAAATATTTTAAAACGCCCAAAGTTATTGCAAAGCCCCAGATTATGGAATGCCCAGTTAGACCCAGATGGGCAAACAGGTAAAATCCAGATCCAAACTAATGACCTGGCCCCCTGTGGCTGAACACGGTCAATCCAAAGCAATCATCCTCCTTTTCAGCACCAATTTTTTTACTTCTGTACCCAGTCAACCCAGTCCCCACAGGTGGCCCTCTCCAGAGTCCCATCTTCCATAGGTAACCCTCTAGAGAGAACCATGTCCGTTTATATCGACCATTAGCTTTGACAGATTTCACTCTCACTTTGGTCTGGACCGCTATATATGATCTGACCCCTCAGATTTGAGCACATAATCAGGGTTAGCACTGATAGCAAGATGACACTGACCAGCAAAGATTAAAGTAGTGGCAAATTAGTACAGAAACAGAGATTGGGTTGTTTCAAGGGACCCCAAGCAAACTTTAGGTATGTATTTTTGTTTCCTTACTACAGAAGACGAAATCTGCATCTAAAATTGAGGAACTTATCCACAATGTATGTTAAAATATTTTTTTCATAATCATAATCATGATCATAATGAATGAATGAGTATCTTTTCCCAACAATTTGGGGTCAGCGACATGGATCTTACACCTCCATTTTAGCATGTTTTGTGCCACCTCTTTCGTAAAGAGATAGCATAGTCATATCAATGTTTTATAACCCAGCCCGGTCACTGATATGGAATGGTGGCTGGGCCTATTCAACCAGGGGTCAACCCAGTTGATATAAATGTTTTTTTCTCCTCTCCCCTTCCTCCAACCCTAGCCACCACTCCAATGGCCACTTGGCCCTTCCCTCCCTTCCTCCTCTCCCCCCGGCCTCACCCCAACTGTCGTCATCACCTCCGCCTCTCCTCCCTTCCTCCTTCCCCTCCGCCTTCCCCGGCCTCGCCCCAACTGCGGCCAACACCTCCCCCTCTCCTCCCTTCCTCCTTCCCTTTCGCCGCTCCCCTTGGCCTCGCCCTAGCCGCCGCCAACGCCTCTTTGCCTCTTCTCCCTTACCTGAGCCGTCTCCGAAAGAAGAACCCCACCAACAAAAATCATGGCTCCAAACCGACGTCCGGCGCCGGGGATTTGCGGCTTGGCTGCCCCTCTCTCCAATCGCCCCCTTCGGAATTTTTTTTCTTGCCAAAAGACTCAAAATTGGATTTGCCGGGTTGGCAGTTTGTTCGGGATGGGCGAGAGTGACCCGCCCAGCAGCCTAGAGAAACCGGTCTGGATTTTTTACCAGCCCAGTTGGACCCAGTCAAACCAGCCGGGCCTGTCCAGGTTTTAAAACACTTAGCCATATCCTTTCTTATTAACTCAAACCAAGTTCTCTTAAGTCTCCCTCTTTTGGTATATTTGGTATGCACCACATGATACTCCCGATGATGCCCACTATTTTGCCCACCCCACATTTATCCTATGTACTACATTATTATTAATATCTCCCTCTTTGCAGATAATGGAACCTAAATATTGGAATTGCTTACATCTTGGCACTCCTTGCCTATCTATTTCGACTAAGGCTCTACTTATGCTTCTACTTACCTTAAATTTAAATTTCATATACACCACCTTAGTCCTGCTTATTTCAAAACATTTTGATTTTAGAGCTTCCCTCTACAATTCCAGTTCGGCATTTACCCCTCTATAGTCTCATCAGCTAAAATTACATCAATAAACAAGCACCAAGGTATCCTATCTTGTATATGTGCAATTAGCTGATCTATAACCAAAGCAAAAAGATACAGGCTTAAGGCTGACCACTGGCGTAGATTTACTATGACCAGGAACTTGGTTTCTCCCCAATTGTCCATGTACTAATCGCTACCCCATTATACATATCTTTAATAATATCAATATAACCTCTAATAAATCATTTCTTCTTCAAATATCAATATAACCTCTAATAACTCTTTTCTTCTTCAAGACACTCTAAATGAGCTCTTGAGACACTCTATCATAAACTTTTTCTAAATCTATAAAGGTCATATAGAGGGTCTTGTCTCCTATCCATGTACTTCTACTAGTTGGAATAAAATTGGAAAACTTGCCCACAATGCACGTTAAAATGTTTTTACTCCAATAAAAAAGGTCAATTTGTATAAACATAGAAAAGATATCCTCATTGCGTTAATCAAGATTCTTTTAGTGAAGTATGTAATAGCCATATACCTTTGAATGCCCGAAAGGTAGGGGTATAATAGCAGCAATTGATTCCTTGGTTTAGCTCATCTCTCTTGATTTCAAGATTCATTTACTTGTATCCAGCCAGGACAACTCATCCGCATTGCAGAATGCCCTCTGACCAGTTAGGCCAGGTTGCATGGAAGGGTTCGAGTTTAGCCGTACAACCAGGTCAAACCAAATTCAAAGAACTTTTGATCTACTTCTTATGCAAACTAATTTGAAATCGTAACTCTAAACAGGAGGATTTAATGCGTAAGACTGAACATGAACATGTAAAAATATCAAATGTACAGGTAATCAATCCTTCAGCTTTTGTTTTTCCTTGTCTGAGTTTGTAGTTTTCCAATTTGAAAAATAGAGAAAAAATGCATGCTTATCTTGGTTAATTACATGTATCCAGGAACTGATAGAAAATCTGTTTTAACTATAACTTACTTCATATACTGGAGAAGACAATATAGCTCCTCTTCTGGCTACTATAATTAACTTCATTTTCTAATAGTTTAGTTTACTTTGTATTTCTCTTCCGTATACTAAAACTAAATTTTCTAATGGTTTAATTCACTTTGTATGTATTTCCAATCTTTCAAAAACAGACCCTGCAAATAAAAAGAAAAAAGAAAACCGACCCCGGCACCACCCATTTTTGTGGTTGGGTTGGGTCAACAGGCCGGGCCAACTCAAGAGAACATTATGATGATGTCATCCTTCATCTTCCTCCATCATCGCCCACCTCCTCCTCCTCCTTCCAGCTGTCTTTTTCTTTCTTTCTTTTTTGTTTGGCCTGATAGACCTAACCTGGCTGCATTACCAGGCCAACCGGCCAGGCTGTTACAGGTCTCAAAAGGTCAAAATCCCGGACGTACCAACCTGAAAGCAGGCAGGCACTGATTGGACCCATTAGCCAGCTGGGTCAGTCCGGCTTTTAAGAAGGCAAGTCACATTGCCTGGTTGACACAGACAGGTCACTGGTCAACAAGGGTCAACCAGCCAAGCTATACTGAAGTTAACATAAAATATAATAAAAAAACATAAAACACAATCTGAAGAGAAGCTTTTCATATAAAGCAGCAAAACCCTATATTTAAATATTAATTCACTAATGACATATGACTAGTTCAATAACTCACTTTCGCAGCTCCTCTTTCTTTTTTCTTAGCTTATCAAGCTCAGTGTCAGCATTGAGGGTCCCTTGTAGCTGTAGATAGACTGATAGATTTTCATTTACAACTGACACTGCACACCCAGGTGGAGCAATATCCATTTCATTCAGAACCTGCATAATTTTTCAGTCCAATCATCAAAACTGAACTCATGCATGCTGAAGAAACAGAAAACAAAAAGAATGCACAGCATTGGTCATCCATCTAGAGGAAGTAGACTATAAGCACTCACTTCACAATTTAATATCACCACAAATTTAAAACTTCTCACAATTAGCAAAGTTTGTATTATGTAAAACACAAATATACATGAATCAACCAACTCAGCCTTGTATAGGATAACTGATACAAGACAGAAAAACTCTGGACAAGGCAATTTCCAGTACTAACATCATCTAAGCCAAAACAATAAAATCAGAGAAAATCAATCTTACCTTTAATGAAGATAATGAAGCCAAAGTAAGAATTTCTAATTCATGGCTCCTGATTAACTCAGAGACAGCTTGTGTACGAGAAAGCACAAATGCAGGCCGCCTGTAGTGGAAAAAAAAAGTTAAAATTCTCTTTTTAAAGCACATAAGATCTTCAAAATGCTGTGAGTTTGATGGCCTATAAAAGCCATTCATCCGTCTCCAAGAAATATGTGAATTGTACCTCTCATTCCTTTGATTTGGAGGCAATGATGTGCGTAGAGATCTAATGGATTTCACTGTGGACTCAACCACATCCATTTCATACTCGGACTCTTCATTCGTCCATTCCTGTTGATCACAAAATTGAGGATCATGAGCAAATTTATTGTCATGCCTAAAGGGAAAAGTAAGTTTTCTTCCACATAACAAAGAGATTCTGACCTCTACTATTGATGGATAATCTGATATCATAATTGACGCTTTCTTAGTACAGTTTTCAGCAGGTTGAGGTAGCCTCTGCCAGAGTTCCTCAGTTACAAATGGCATAAATGGATGTAGTAAACGTAAACCATTGTCCAGACAGACCCAAAGTGTGTCTCTAGCAGCTCTTTTCAAAGACTCATTCTCAAAATTAGCAGAAAAATAAGGCTTGATAGCTTCAATAAAGACATCACAAAGTTGGAACTGCCACCAGGCATAAACAGCAGTAGCTGCATCTGAGAATTCATAAGATTCTAGAGATGATATTGTCCTTGAAATGGCTTTGTTCAAAACTGAAAGGATCCACTTGCATATAAACGGCATTGATTCCACAATCAAATGTGATGGAGCAACATAATCGTCTCCAAGTTTGCTCATGGCAAAGTGTATGGCATTCCACAATTTGTTACACCACTGGCGATAGCCAACAACCCTCTGAATGTCCAAATTTATCTTATCAGACTGGCCAAAATCAAAAGAAAACAGTAAGTGATAAGGAAGGAAGAAGGGAGAGAGAGTGGCGAGAGAAATAGTTTCACGAAGAAGACCTGAGCAGTGTAAGAGACAAGAGCAAAGCGAAGAGCATCAGCCCCACATTCAGCAATCCCATCAGGAAAGTCCTTAACCTGTCCTTCCTTAGCAACGCGCAACTCTTTGGGATCTAAATTGCCCTCCTCCAGCCTTTTTTGAAGGCCTTCCAAGGATATACCATTTATCACTTCTAGGGGATCAATCACATTGCCAAGTGATTTCGACATTTTCCGACCATGGGCATCTCTGATAATTGGATGAAGATATACCTGAAGATGATACACAGAAAATCCACTTCTAACAGCTTCAAGTACAATTTTAATGAAGTTATGTTATGGGACTTACCACTGTAAAGGTTACTATACATAAAGATTACCTTTTTAAATGGAACATCACCTCCAAGCTTCATCCCAAGCATCACCATTCGAGCAACCCAGAAAAACAAAATATCATGACCAGTTTCAAGGACAGACGTTGGGTAAAACGTCTTAAAGTCCACTGTATCATCTGGCCAGCCAAGCACAGATAATGGGAAGAGGCCAGATGAGAACCAAGTATCCAAAACATCAGGATCTTGTTCCATACGAAATCTCATTCCGTGGAACTTCTTGTTGACCTCAGCTAAAGCTTCTTCTTCATTTCTTCCAACAACCCAGTGATCATTGTATATACCAAATTCCTTGCACTCATCATCCTCCAGAGTCACGTACCATGCAGGAATTTGGTGGCCCCACCAAAGTTGCCTCGAAATGCACCAATCACGAATATTTTCCATCCATCTGTAACAATCAGGAAACAAACAAAAAGATAACAGTCGAATTGCAATCATCAGAAGAGAAGTTGTATTTTCATTTATCAGCTATGCATTCTAATCCTGCTATTCTGCACTATTACTGGCCATTTTTCTATAACTGGGCATCTACCCTTTGTAGCGCACCACAGCCTAGTTCCCTTCAGCTTAACCTTTCAGGTATACAATCCCCAGACACATACATGGTTTAGAAAAAAGTCTTTTCATTAGGAGAACTCGCATGGTATCTTTTTTTTTTTACTCGCACTTTCTCATGCACCTCGACATGCACCGCAAAACAGCATAACTTGGCACTGTTAAAGTTCATCCAAAAACGCTGCTCACTTTCTCTCCAAAGGCCCAAAAGACCCACATCAATTCAAAAGTAGCACAACTCATCACAGCAGTTCTAATTTGTTAAACATAGGAACATCTATAAAAACCAAAACAAATTTACTCATCTAACTCTCAGAGAGAAGTGAAAACCTCTTCCATTCAGCAGCATATTGTTTTGGGATGATCTCAATCTTAGGATTACTCTCATTCATTACAGCATCAAGAGCTTCTTTGGCAATATCATTGCAGTTAACAAACCATTGCAGTTTGATCATTGGTTCCACAACGTCACCACTTCGCGAACAAGTGCCCAACCGCATTTCGTTGTTCTGAGAACCTCTATAAAGATCCTGGTAGCAATCATCAAAAACTTAGTAGATATGTACTGAAAAAAATAATAGGAAAACATAAACCACCACGCATTCAAGAATTAAATGGGAGTAAACACCAACATATTTTTTGACATGGACTATCATTGTTTGGCAGCTATTAAGAGATAAAGTTCCTTAATTAGTAATAACTAAAGGCGAAGATATGACAAAATTTACAGAAATTTAAAACAAAAAAAGGAAAAAAACATGGTAAAATAATGATGCACATTTTCTTGAATTACTCTCAAAACAAATATAATCAGTAAGATATACATACACAAGAATAACAGGATATTTAAACTGAAGTCGGTAAACACACAAATCTTTTCTCCTCAAATGACAAAGAGCAAGACACTTAATTTCTTTTTGCTCTCTCGCATTCTTCAGTGTCCATTGATGCAATACAAAATTTTGAAATCACAACGGCTAAAAAATTGGTATAGTATATGACTCTTGCTGAATTGAAGACTCACCAGTAACAGCTTACAGCTCGGAAAAAAAACACTAAAAATGCCTTTAATAATGTCTAAACCATATAAGAAACTGTCAAACAACTAACTTGCTTTATAAAGATAATAATTCACTTGTTTAACAATATGTGAAGTGCCATAATCGATTAAAAGCTATAAAAAAGGTAAACTATCTGTCTAAACCTTCTTCAGCAATGCTTCAATGACAGCCACACGAGCTTGAAATCGGGGCATGTCTTTAAATTCAGTTCCTCCATTGCCATTTATCTTCCCATCATTGGTAAAGATGTTGATAAATTCAAGATTGTGACGCTTCCCAACTTCAAAATCATTTGGGTCATGTGCTGGAGTAATCTGTGTTAGTCATGGAATAAACAGCTAGCTTTATGGTACTGATATATACGGGAAGTAAAATTTAAGGCTGATGATTACTCACCTTCACTGCACCAGTCCCAAACTCGGGATCCACAAGTTTGGCATCACATATTATTGGCAGCCTCCTTCCATTGAACGGATGAATAGCAAATTTTCCATGAAAGTGAGTATATCTCTTGTCTTCAGGATGAACTGCAATTGCTGTATCACCAAGCATTGTCTCTACTCTGGTTGTTGCAACAACAATTTCGCCTAAATTCTCTTCAAGTGGGTAAGCAAATGAGGTCAATACCCCAAACTCCACAGGATTATCGTAGCCAGGAACCTTAAGTAAAGTTCTTTCCTTTATGTCCTTGTAATCAACCTGAATTGTCGAAAGCAATTTGATAAGTGGGGTAAAGTAAACTCAATTAGTGACCATTCATATTCCATGTGTTTTTTTAATCAATGTAATATACAATCAATCCTTTCTTTGAAGCTTCAAAATTTTTCCTAAACTACAATCGCTATGAGCTAATAACATACCTCAATATCAGAAATTGCTGTTCGCAAGATGCAATCCCAGTTGACCAATCTGCTATCTCTGCAGAAAAAGAAAAAGATAAACTGAATCGTGTGATCCTTGTATTAAAAAGTCAAAGCAAAAATATAGGCTTAGAAGCATATGTATGTATGACAGTAACAAACAAAACATTTGGTTATCAGCCAGTGTAAATTAAAATTTGGCCATTCCTATTTGAGCATACCTATATATAAGACCTTCCCTGTACAGACGAACAAAAGCCTCTATTACAGCCTTCGATCTTTGCTCATCCATTGTAAAGCACTAAGAAAAGATAACATAACTAGATTCATTAAACTTATATTGTCAGGGGAAAGCTTCGCCAAATTGTTAGTCATCAAAACAGAAGAATGAAATAATAATTCATTCTTAATAAAGATACCAACCTCACGAGACCAGTCAAGTGATGCTCCCAAACGACGCTCCTGCTGTAATATTTTGCCTCCATAATCTTCCTTCCATTTCCAAACCTATGAGCAGTGGCAGATGGATATACAAATTGTACAACAATTATAGCACAGGAAAACAAGCAATTTGGTGAGTATGATTTCAAAGACAAAAAACAAGCTATTACAGATGGAACTGGGTTGAATGTAAATTTACTTTTTTGACAAACTCAACTCGGCCGACATCATGCCTTGTCTGTCCATTTTCACGCATAATTTTCTTCTCCACAACCACCTGAAAGTACAACAATCCAGACACATGTAAACATCAGAAATAGATAGTAAAAGAATCCAGCAACACTTCATAACAAAAAACTTATTCTAGTAACAAAATGCATATATGATATTGTTTTTATCGTTAAGCTTGGGGCAGGGCCCCAATTTCATTACTGATTACATAAGACTAATGAAGAAAAGAAAAAATAAAAAATTCAAATTCTCATTTCTCTGGGTGCAAAATGAACTAACTACTTCAACAAGCAAATACCTAGACAGCTAGACTTCAACAGAAAACAGAGTCAGCTATTCATAGTAAGAACCTGTGTTGCTATTCCTGCATGGTCCATTCCCGGTATCCACAAAGTATTGTAACCAGACATTCTTCGCCACCGTATTATTGTATCCTGCAAAACGAAAAAAATTTGGAGATTGACATGGATAGGATTGCCTATAATATTATTAAACTAAAAAGTGAATCATTTGAGCACCTGTATGGCAGCAGTAAGTGCATGACCTATGTGCAAGGCCCCAGTCACATTTGGTGGAGGAAGAACCTGATGAAGACAGACACATTATGCATTGTGTCAGAAATTCCTGATACCCAGAAGCAGTAGAGGATGGGAAGTCAAAATAATTTTCTGATGGTAAACAGATAACGTAACAGTGACAGGGAGAATTTTAATTTAAAGAAGCACAGGAATGTGTTCCTAAAGACAACAAACATGTCTTCCATCCCTTGGAATTGAACCCAATACACAATACCTTCTAACAGGAGTATCAGAACATGACAAATAGTCAGGATTTTTAACTGTGGGATAAAAAAAACAGAGCCCTAATTCAATCTGCATGCACTTGTAGATATAATAATTCAATCAGATGGTAGAAGAATACCATTATTATAATTTGCACACAAAAAGAATATCACTACCATATAGAAAAAGAAAAATGAAAATAACAGATGCACAGGTATTTCTTACAAACTTTAACTTACAATAGCAAAAGGAGGCTTAGAGCTGCTTGAATCAGCAATGAAGAAGCCCGCATTCTCCCACCATTCATACCATCTCCAAACCAATAGCATTCCAAAGAGAATATAAAATTAAGTACAAGAGGGAAAAAGAGCCCCTATAAACAGTCAAAAGTCAGAACTTACGATTTCTCCACTGCACATGGAGAATATTGTTTTGCCATTTGAGAAGAAAGTTTCTTTTTCTCTCCAAGAGGAGTTTCTGGATCCAAGAAGTCGACAGCATTTTCCTCCTCTTCGACTCGCTTCAAGCTCTTCTTCTCTGGTTTTTTTACTTTTTGAGCCTGTGCAGAACCATCACTCATGATGATGAAATAGCAATTATAATTCTGGAAGAAATAAGACTACTTGCAGCCTTACCTGCAACTTGGCCGCCTCTGCTTTTTGTGCAGCCTTCAATTTTTTGAGCTCTTTTTCTCGAGCCTGAAAGTAAAAGAGAGATATTCTTTTTGCCTTTAATTTAAATAGTTTTAAGAGTCTATAAACTTCAATACGTGTTATAAAAAATAACTAACCTTTTCCTCCTTCTTTTTCTTTCTTTCAGGATCTTCTTCCTCCACCTGGACCAATAGAATACATGGATTCCATGTTAAAGTCACCGCAAAGACGATTGCATATATGTAAGTAGTTGTACAATCATAAGTAATTAGAAAAGGGATATGACAAGGCATATGATGATAATAATGGAATAAAAATGGTGCGGGACCATGTTCACAATAGAGTGATAATAAATATAGTTGCAGAAAATACCACCACTTTATTTCCCTGTTATTTGGGGGCCAGCTACATGGATGCTGCTCCAACATCCATTTACATTACAGTCAGTTGGATTAATAATAGCAGGAGGCCTAAAAACTAAGTATCTTACAGATGCATAAACCATACGGAAGCAAATATAAAAAAAAACTGAAGATAAAGTTGAAGAGTCTTACAGGAGGCATGCTGCGCTTTATGAAAAACCAAGCAACCACCATGCAACACAACAAAGAAAGAAGTAATCAATATATAAAAATAATATAAAAAAGTTTTTCTACATATTATTAAAAAAAAAGTGGCTTAGACCATTGATGCATAATCTATATCTATACTACTATTAAAACCAAAAGAGAGTCCTAAAACCAAAAGAGAGGACTCAGACAATTTCGAGCTCAGGCCAAATATGCCCTTCATACTAATTATCAACTACCTATTACATTGAAGGGTAAATAATAAACAATATTTTCTTCTCTCAACCTTTTTGTTTGCTAGCTTGGCACGGTTTCTCATCTCAGGACAATTTCATTACTCTACTGACTCCCACCAAAGGTTCCTCCATTTCTCACTTTCTACTTCTCCTCGCTGCCTGTTTTGGCCAGTTGAAGGCCCCCACTTTTCAGCTGTACATCTTTTCTTTTCTTTTTTTTCCTATGTTTCTATTCAAGCTGCAACTCGTGTTATCATGTCTGCATTTGTTTCTTTTCAATTCAATTCTAGTTCTTAACTATAACTTCTGCTATGACTAAGAGACGTAGCTCACTATCATGAAGACATCCTCCTTATTCTTTGTCTTCTGGGTTGACAGCTACAGTCTAGATTCCTGCAACAGTATCAAGTGCATTCACACATTCCCTGTCAATGGGTGCCAATCGGGTGAATTTTTTTCTAATTTTCCTTGATTGAGCTTCTCACTCAAAATCAAATATTTTCATGTAAATTTCTAAAAGTTTGAATTGCATATTGGATTTTTTTATGTGGCACTTTGTTTTACGCCAGCATTGTGGTGGAAGTGTAGAGTGGACACCAGATAACCAGGGGCAACAACATGGATACTGCTTTGTTTTAACTAAGAGATGGCATGAGAGTCTCTAACTTCATGTTCAAGATAAAAGATTACCCCAGATGCCACGTTATTGAGATAAAGGTGGAACCCAGCCTTTGGCCAATTCCCTCCCGGATTTTTACATGGTTATACCTAGTGCACACGGTTGACCAACTCAAGACACTCTCGCATCAGTGCAAACCACAAATCACATAGTTGTCTCTCTTTGAGGTTTAAGGGGGAATGGGCTGTTCATGTTATTCATTCAAATGTTATCTTATATCATGGCATTCATATTATGGATAGGTACAAAATTGTTGTGCATTGAATGACATATGTATGAATTATTGCTACTTTGTAAGTCTTGTGATTTCGTCAATATATGTTTTGCTTGAGTTATTATTTCAGAAAGCTATGAGATGAAATAGAATAATTACATCCGTGATTGGTAATCATCCTGTTAAGCATAATTAGTCTTTTGCTTAGTCTGTGTGCATGCTAGATTAGTTGAATAGTTAATGACGCACTTTACATAGTATCATGCTAGGGCATACACAACTACGTATGGATTAGATCCCGTTCTACCTTTAAGAGGTAAGCAGGCAGTTGACAGAAAGCTATGAGATGAAATTGAACATGTGTGATTGGTAATCATCCTGTTGAGCATGACTAGTTGACAGAAAGCTATGAGATGAAATTGAATAATTGCATGTGTGATTGGTAATCATCCTGTTAAGTATGATTAGTCTTTGTTTAGTATGTGTGCATGCTAGATTAGTTGACTAGTTAAATTATGCATTTCACGTAGTATCATGCTGGGGCATACACAACTAAGACCTCTTCTACCTTAAAATGGTATGTAGGATCAAGTCATAGGTTGCTTATCTTTTCTTAAAAGTTGCATGTGTTTACACATCTTCATGATTCAGTTCGCCAGAGCATGGTAATCATCCTAACCAAAGGTCACGAAAAATGAATGGCCATATTCTCTTGAGGAATGTTGTGCATTAAAATTATTTTAGTATGAATTGTACTTTATTTCAATACGGCAAGACATTTTATTTATGAAAAAAAATCCTCTAAAAAATCAGGTCGTTACAAAAACGGGTTGCAAAAAATGCATGAACAGTTAGTGTCCGACGTAACATCGGAAATAATGCAGAATCTAGAAGAATTCTAGCATGAGATGAAGCAGATTTTCAAGGAATATAGAGACCAATTGTATCAGACCCAATGAGCCATACTTGACAGGATTAACCACGGTTTACAAAGGCTGCAGCGAATTTCCGGTCGAACCTGGCGGAAATCCGGAGACGAACACAGCCTATGCGTCAGAGGAGGCGATTGTCCGGCAGGCGAGAGCTCGGCCGGCCGGTAGGCGAACGACAGTGGCGGCGGCACAGCTTCAGAAGGTGATAGGAGTAGGACTTTACAGAAATGCGGAACGACGAAGAAAACCTGAATATGGAGGGTCTAAAGCGGGTCTAAGCGGACCCGGATACTGCCCGCGGCCAGTTGGGGGCCTTGGGGCTATGCACACAATGTTGGCGCACTCTGATGGTACTCCACCCTGGAGACAACGCATCAGAATAGTGCTTTTGAGTGGTGGATTACACTAACTTAATGCGCCAAAAGGGGATGCAACGCACACCTAAAAAATTTTCGGTTTTTTTTTATACCTAACCCCACTCGATTTGAATTGGGTTTGATATTTTTAGTTATACGGTAAATTGAGCGGGTTTGGCTTTTAAACATTTATCGCCAAGTTGAGTTGCGTTTAGGTTTTACTTGACCCGACCCAAAACCGACTTGAGTAGGGTATAACGTTTTTTTATAAAGAGGTAGGTCATAATCAATATTTTTATTTTTGCTAGAAACTATATATTATTTTTATTATATACATGATTTATGTGAAAAATCTTGAGTCAATAAGATAAGTAGATTTTATTATGAATGTGTCTATATGGAAAACCCCAAAGTACTATGTAAGTGAGGAAATTATGAGTATTTTCCTATTTCTCCTGCATCCCATTTACCCCATGAAATTTCCCATCTCATTACCCAATTAAACCCATAATAAAATAGTGTCTCTCCTCCCCTGTATCTCATTTCGCGACTTCAAAGCTTCATAGAGGTGTTTTTCCTCCCCTAATCTCATTCTAAAGTGCTAGCAACATATTTGTGGAGGATTTGTTAGAACGAATCCAGGTCAAACCCAAAAAAATCAATGCCACTTTAAAGATTTTTTGCTTAGAAAAACCATAATGCTTTGAAGATTTTGATTACATGTGCCCAAAAAAACCCAAAAAACTTTGAAAGTTTTTGTATGCGTTATTTGCATCATTAATTAGGTATTCGCATTCACCTTTTTTCTCTTGTTGTTTGTAGAAAGTTTTTAGCTTTTATAGAAATGGGTGTGGTCATAGTATTTATTCTTTAGTTCTTGAGTTTTAGTCACATTCTTGATCAAATGTTAATGCTCACAATATTTTTTTATGACCAATAAGAAACTCAGTGTAATTTATCTTATGGAACTTAAGTTCTTTGTCTTTTTTTTTCTATCTTGTATCCTATGATGTGTAATCTTATAAATTTTATTAAGTACCGGGTCCTTCAATTTTTGATGTAAAATTTTAGCTCATAAAGCATTTGTGGAATAATAAGAGACTCTACAGTATCATGAGCATGATAATTTCAACGTAAGAACTTTTGGAATGGCATTCACGGTGGGCACCCCTCGACAAAGTATGAAGTTTTATATGATGGACGCCCATCGTAAGGGAGTAAGGCCTTTGCATTACATAGGATAACTTCTGGAATGACTCTCACGATGGGCACCCTCAACAACGTATAAAGTTATATACAGGCGATGCCCACCGCGAGGAAGTAAGGCCTCTATGTGAACCACAAAGAAACTTCTAGACTATAGCTCATAGTAGGCGCCCCCCGATAATGTATGAACTTATATATGGGGGGTGCCCATTGGAGGGGGTAAGGTCTCTATGTAGGCCATGAGAGTACTTCTGAAACAGCTTTTACGGTGGGTACCTTGACAAAGTATGAAGTTATATATGGTGAGTGCCCACTGTAAAGGAGTAAAGCCTCTATGAATCACTAGAAAACTTCTAAAATTACACTCACATAGGCACCCCACCCCCCAACAAAATATAAATTTATATACGATGGGTGCCACTGTGAGGGTGTAAGACCTCTACACATTGCACAAAATAACTTCTAAAATGGCTCTTATGATGCCCCCCTCCTACAATAATATATAAAGTTATATAAGGGGGTACCCACAACAAAAGAATAAGGACTCTACAGGGGTAAACAATGAGTAAGAGGGGGGTTTAAAAAGTAAAAATAAAATAAATTTTTAGTTTAGTGTATATTAAGAAAATTTTGTTAAATGCAATAGGGTAAAAGAGATAGGGGGTATTAAAGGGTTTTCCAAGGTATTATAGCCGCATTTTTTTATTATATGATGAGATTTATCTTTTATAAAATACAAAAGATATGTTAGAAGGAACTTAAACTTGTTTGATTCAGCAAGTTCCAGTAAGATAAAAACCCTATCCAACCCAACTTAAAATAGGTATAACTTGAATATTGATAGGATTTTTCTAAATGATAATGGGTTTAAATTTACCAAAACTTGATCCGGTGGCAACGGTATCCGCAATGCCCATTCACTTTGTTTTCCTTTCTTTGGTCAACCCAAGATGGGCTACAGGTTGGGCCATAATAGGTTCGTTTAGAGTGTCCTAGACTGGTTCTAGTCAGACAAAACCAAGCCCGGTTGGATTTTATGCAGGCCTCTTGGCACTCGGACAGTATAATTATTACAATCATCCTGAAGTAATAAAGCAACTAAAAATTACCAACTTCAGCTACCATGGTTTCTCTCATACGTGTTATTCATCTTGCTCTCAGCTCTCGACATTAAGCATCCGTAGACTTGAAGATATATACGAGTACGAGTACATGTAATGAAAAATCTATGTAGAAGAAAAATTATATGTGAGTTAATACCTAAATAGAATTTTTTTATATTACCTGACTAAAGAACCTAATATTCCATATTCCTTGAATTTTAAACATAAATGTTATATTACTTATTTATAGATGAAACTGCATTTAAGTTTTAAATAAATCCACTACTTATACATATTAAAATAAATAAATATTAGAATAGTATGGTGTCATTCTAGTGGGGAGGATTCATCAGCGGTAGTAGATAGTCACCGGTGGGAAGTGACATGTGATGACTCACCAGTGAGTGTTGTTCTTCAATAAAAACTCATTTTTTTACTCCATAAGTTGTTTAGGGCTCCAAATGATTCATTTCGACATAATTTGTAAGGACCCTTATTTCTAAATCGGTTTTGGTTTTCTTTAATTATTAATTATCGTGAGATTTACGCGTTTTCTGATCTTATTCGATGATTTCGTAAATAAATAGTGTTTGTGATGGTTTTAACCAAAATTAACTTCAATATTAGTGGTTTTAAGTAATTTTAAAATAAATATAAATTTTTGGGATTTTTTGGAATTTTTACTATTTTCCCAAAAATTAGGGTTTTGGCGAGACCCCTGTGGGCCCCACTGTCGAAAATTTTACTATTGTGTCAAATAAACTTAGACATCTACCTAAGGTTATACAAAAATTTTTAGAATTTTATTAGGCTTAATTAGTACTTAAATTTGTAAAATATTCATTTTTAGCCTACTTTTCCTATTTACACCCCAAAACTTACCCATGCATACCCCAACCCTTACTATAAAAGGGCAGACCTGAGCCATTTTCATTTTTGGGAATAGGCTAAGGAATGAGGGCTGGCCTAATCCCCACTTAGGCTCGAATTAGAAGCCAATTAAGGTAAGCTTACTTTAATTAAGCATAATCCATGGTTTTCTTCTTAATCTCTTCTAAATCTACCCTTTCCCCCTTGTTTCAATTCATTTTTAGACCTCAAAAGCTATTGATTTGTGTTTTACTACAAACCCTAATATTCAAATTTTAATTTTTACTACCAACAAGCCCTAGATCTAAGATTTAATTAGGGATTTCTTGGGTAAATCGATTTCTATTAGGGTTTAATTCAAACTTATTGTGTTTTCAAGGATTTCAAGAAGGATGACTCTTCAATCCGAGCTTAATCAAGTGCTGAGGTAATGGGTCTTCAAAATCTCTGTTTATCCATGGTAAAACTCTTCATTTTTGGCTTATTTCGAAATGAGTTGCTTGATTTAGTGTGTTAATGGTAAGATTAGAAAATAGAATTATTTAATCCCGATTTCTTAGGGTTTTGCATTATTATGATATGGTTTGATGTTTTGGAAGTAAAGAAGGACTTTTGATGATGATTAGGGTGTTAGATGTGGATTTGGAGTGTTATCAATGGTGTTTCGGTTTGGATTTGCGAAAGGAAGAAGATGGACTGTTCTGCCTTGTTGGCGTTCGAACGACAACATTGCCGGAACGACACTTTTCCAGTTCAGCCGATTGAACGGCCTGCTGGGCATTCGAATGACATAACTATGAATTTCAAATTTTTACGTTTAACCGATCGAACAGCCTGAAGGGCGTTCGAACGGCTACACAACAGATTGGTTTTCCAATGCATGATGTTTATTTTGATAATTCCACTTTAGCTTGCCAATTTCATATGAATGTGGTGTGTTTTAAGCTATGCTATATTACTGGAAAGGCATGCTATTGAGGTTATGGAATTGAGATATATGCTTAAAAATTTGTGGAATGACTTATGTTTGTGGCATGATGTTGGAATCGTTATCTTAAAATTATGAATGGTTGATTCCCTTTAGTTAAGCATATTTTCAGTAGGACTACAACCTATTATTGGACTGATTTGTCATGATAGATTGTGGTTAGTTGTGTGTGGATGTTGGTGAATGTCATGACTCAAGGATGAAATGAATGATCTTATATGTGTTTAGCCTTTGTGGTCGAGATTTGAATTGGGATACGATTTTAACGATTCTTCTTCTATGATTTCCGCTGGAATTTATGTTTAGATGGAAATTCACATGTGTAGTGTGGTAGTGAGTCTAATTCCAAGCATGTTGGCATGCATTATATGAAATGCTTCGACTAGTTACACACACACATGTGGGGGTTTAATGATGATGATGTTGAAGCTTGATATTGTGATTATAAATGATGCATTAGGGGCTGATGAAAGCACTTATCATGGATTAGGATTCATGTATGCTTTGCCCATGTATGTACCATGCTGCATGCATCATGAACATGGATTTCCAATTGAGGCTTTATTGAGGTTAATCGAATTTGACCGATTGGATGAAATGTGGTGAAATTGTGTGCCAGATTGATCGGTCGTGGATTAATCGAAAGTTGATTGGTCCGAAAGGACATGTTTTGATTTGAAGTTCCTGGGTGGAACGAGTGCACTCCCTGGGTTGAGTCTTGTTAAATGGAATGATGTGGGGACGAGTTGTGTACTTGTCTTGCGGATTGTGAGAATGTTATTATATGTGTCATCTGGACCCTGAGAATCCAGTGTAGTATGTCGTGTGCACCCCACTACCATGTGTTCTAGGGTTCTATGTGTGAGAACTCGGGCTCTTCCCTCCACAGGAGATGTCCCTGGGCGAACACCCCTGCTCTAGATTCTATGTGTGAGAATGGGACATCCTTGGCCAGGATCGTCCAGGGCGAGCAGTATTAGGGGTTGACAACCCCAATCTTTCTTTAATTCTTGTGTAGAATTTTGGACCATGACACGCCTTCGTGGCCTTGTCTATGCTCCCGTCTGTGTGACATTAATGTGTGATTACTCCTTGATGGAGGTTGTGATGATACAATGCATGATGAAATATGTATGTTAGCGATACATTCATGTAGGTTGTGATGATATAATGCATAATGAAATATGTATGTTAGAGATACATTCATGCAGGTTGATTATGATATAATGCATGTGGGAATATGTATGTTAGAGATACATCCATGCAGGTTGATTATGATATAATGCACGTGGGAATATATATGTTAGAGATACATTTATGCAGTTTGATTTTGATATAATGCATGTGGGAATATGTATGTTAGAGATACATCCATGCAGATTGTTATGATATAATGCATGTTGGAATGTGTATATTGGAGATACATCCATGCAAGTTGATTTTACACCATGATGCAGTGTTAGGTGATATGTATTGTGTGATCAGAAAATGATGCATCATGTTAATCTTTGATCTAAACGACTATATTGCTATGTTATTGTATTTTCAATGTTGCTAGTGATATTAAAAACCATTGTTGAGTTTGTTAAACTCACCCCTCTTTCTTGTGTTTTGATTTGGGGCTGCGTGGTGTGACACACAGACAAACAAGATCTCCTCTTTGACGAAAGGTCGGAGATGGCATGGATGTGATCGTGGAGATCTTTGTGTGGTTTATTTTCCTTAGTTATGTTGTTATTTGGAACCTTTGTGTAGGGTTCTTGTTTTGGATTTATGTCACATTTTACAATTGTGATGCTTATGACCTATTTTGAGCCGGTGTGGGCTTTACTTAAACTAAGCTTGTGTGTTTGAGATTGTTGTTTACTTTGTGATAAGCAACACTTTTCTTTCCTTCTTATTTACTCTTGCTCAAAAGATTGTGCGTACTCCGTAATTTCTGTTAATCGCCCGTGGTTAGGGTTAAGTCTTCCACTAGATCGTTTCTCAATTTTCCCTTCATCGCCCCCGCACGCTTGACCAGCCCTTGGACCGGGTTCGGCTCGAGTCGGGCATCGCCGGGGCGTGACAAAGTTTTTGGTATCGGAGCACATCTTTGTCCAAGAGTAAATAGGGTTTGTGTGACAAGTCTTGCTTGTTTGCTTGTTTGTGTGTTTTCTGATTGTTTGGCTGTGTGCTTTCGTGTTATTAGGTTGTACGATTTATGTCTGGTCGTTGTGTAGATAGCTGGTCCTAATCATGCAGGCGCTAATAACCATCGCGGTGCTCGTGACCCAAGGGTGGACGATGTGTTGACTTCTATTGAAGGGTTGACACAGGTGTTCCAGGCTAAGCACGCGAGTGGTAGCAGTTTTGAGTCTCTTTCACTCGAGGGATTCAAGAAGCTTAATCCCCCTAGCTTCAAGGGTGGATTTGATACTTCTGTGGCGGATAATTGGAGGCTTCATATGGAGAAGATTGCTCGGACGAGGAGAAGACTAGACTTGCAGTCTTCACGTTCGAGGGTGAAGCTCAGAGGTGGTGGTTATCGATGGAGCATCAGAGGTTCCATGGCCGAGCGGACATTCCTTGACTTGACCTCAACCCTATTATTTAATGATGTAAGATAGAGAGATTCAAAAGAAATTTTATGATAATTATTTTTTAGATTTTTTTATATTTAATAGTAAGTTAATATTTTTATGGGATTTTTATAGTTTTGGATGTGTATCTAATAAATGTTGAAATGCTCTCTCTCCAAACTCTCACTTTCTCAAATAATATGGAAAATGTTTAACATTTATTTATAATGTGGCAATGTATATCTAAAAATTCTTTATATTTGGCCCATGTAAAGATAATGTATAAAAAGTAGGGTTAGGGTTTGGGTTTTCAACGCGATTAACAAATAAGGTCAGGTCAAGACCCGACCAAATTTAAGCGTATGTCAAGGCTAACCCGGCCCTATTTGGCCTAACCCAACCTGATTTCTAGCCCTACTTAAAGGAAATGACTTAGGCCACATTTAGGGAAGAGTTTTGATGTTTTATTATAACAATGAGCTCAACGTAAGAAATGCATAGCAATCTTTGATATTTGAGATCGATGGTGCATATGCTAGCACTAATTTGCGTTAATATGTGCATTGTTGATCTTAAGGATGAAGAGTTTTTATGCGTTTTTTACATTAGGCTTATTGTCAGAGTAGAGTATTAAAAATACTTCTCATATTTTCTATGTGACAAAGTACATTTTAAAATTAACGGGTAGCCAAACAAGCCTTTATGTTGGGAGTGATTATGAACTTGTGACTTAATAGGTAGCCAAACATGCCCTTTGCGAGGAGTAATTATGAACTCAAGGGAAGTACTAATGTGCGCTAACATGTGCGCTATTAATCTTAAGGATGAAGAGTTTTTATGTGTTTCTTGCATTAAGCTTATTGTCAGAGCGAAGTATTAAAACTGCTTCTCTTATTTAAATAAGAAAAGAAAGACCATTTCTATGTGACAAAGTACATTTTAAAATTAATAGGTAGCCAAACAAACCTTTATGCTGGTAGTGATTATGAACTCGTGTCTTAACAAGTAGCCAAACGTGCCCTTTGCAAGGAGTAATTATGAACTCAAGGGAAGAGTATTTATGTTTAATAATGAGGAAGAGTATTTATGTTTAACAATGAATTTAGCGTAAGCCATGTATAAAAACTCTTAATATTTAAGAATAATAGTATATTTGTTAGCGCATGGTAGCGTTATTATCAATGCACTAAACTTATAGGAGGGCTCCTCATGCGTAACAAACACTAGGTTCATTGTGCATGAGATCAGGGAAAACTCGTGTGAACTAGAGTATGCAAAAGGGGCCCACCATCCTTGGAATTCCATGTGACATAGGCCCATTTTCTCCCCTGCGGCCTTTGCCCTCCCCAAACCCTCTCACTATCGCCCTTGCCGCCGACCACCCTCTCGCCGGTACCACTCTCTTACTTCTCTTTTGCCTCTACTCACTCTGGCCTCTCCTTCTCTCTATCACTTTCTCCCCTTTACGTACAGATAGATTTTCCCCCCCATGTCCAAGGAAATAGGCTTACTTCCATTTCCATATGTGTGCTGGGCGACTATGTGCTGGTCGATGGAAGTACGGAAGCGTTCTTCCTGGTCCCTTTTTCGAGTACTGGAAAGCCCGTGAGTGGGCTTGCCATTCTTTTTATAATAATCTTTCTGTTTTATATTAGTAATTACATTTGAAAAATAGTGATTAAACCCACATCTTATGGTAAATAAGCTTATGATACTCTTTTTAAATATGAAATGAACAAAATAAAGCTATTAATACAGAATAATTTTTTTTATCAAATGGATCTATTAATTTGGGACATAAGGAGTATATGGACGTACCCTTTGTAATAATATCCTAGCTTGTAAGTTTTATTGTATTTACATAGACTTTCGCACTTGATAAATCTTTTGTGGTGGTAGTCGCCAAAATATTACTGTATTATAGTAAATATTTGAGTACTAGGTATGTTCCTTCCTCGTCTCTATGCTCATGTATCTGTTAGGAGAAGATTTAGATTGTCATTAACCTGCAGGTCTATACTACTACAGGGGGAGTGATGTATTTCTTTAATGCAATGAAAATGTTTTCCCGCGTGATTTGGCTTCCATTTAAGATTTATGTACTGTGATTATGGTGCTTTTTGGAGGTTCATTGATGAAGGGAAAAGCTTTAGTGATGCAAGTGTATAGCTTTTGTTAATTTTCCATTGGCCATACATCAGATACTGGACTTGTGCTAATGTCATACCATGTGCCAGTGGTTATTGTGGACAAATACTCCTAGTATTTACCAAAATTAATAAGCTGTGAATTGAAAAGTTTCAAAAGCTTTGGGAGTGTTTTATCATTTGCATTCTTTAACGTGCTTGCCCCACTTTTTCAAGTTAATTAAAAACTTCTGTTTGCTGTTGTAATGACAGGGACAATGATCAAGCTTTTTAAAGTGAAGGAGAAGCAGAGAGAAGCAGCTGAAAATGCTAATGGGAGGCCACTGGTGAAAAAGCAAACGCCAGGGGAGTTGCGTCTTCATAAAGGTTTATGATTATCCGCGTCTTTGGATATCAACTATACATTTTTGTATCCTGCATATCTGTTACCTATGGTATACAAATTATCATGTTAATTATCTTTTTTTTTTCAGATATGAGTGAACTTAACCTTCCAAAGTCAACTATTATTGCATTCCCAAATGGCAAGGATAATTTAATGAACTTTGAGGTTACCATCACACCAGATGAAGGATACTATTTGTAAGTGGTCTTAATTGGTACATGAATAAGAGAATGGCATTCACGATTTTTTCATGTGGGATTTTAGTTGGGACTATGACTTAAGATAAGTTTTCTTGTGTATTCCATAGCCATGGTACTTTTGTCTTCAGTTTCCAAGTCTCTCCAATCTATCCTCATGAGGCACCCAAGGTCAAATGCAAGACCAAGGTACTGCATTGTTTTGAAGAAGCTGAGAAATTTATATTTTGTTATTATTTTTTGTTTGTTTATATTTTGTTACTATACCAGAGTGGACAATTAGCTTTTTGTTGTCATTGTATTGGATGAAGGTATACCACCCAAACATTGATTTGGAAGGAAATGTTTGTCTCAACATTCTTCATGAGGATTGGAAACCTGTCCTCAATATTAACACCATCGTTTATGGCCTACACCATCTTTTTACGGTATGACTCTTATCTTTGCAAAGAGGAAAATCATCCTTTTGGAGTCCTTGCCTAGGGGATAATTTGTGAACTCGCGAATTGTGGAGCCCATGCAAGACCCACGGAGGTGGGACGGTTTGGAATTGAAAGAAGGCCTACCAAAGAGGGCCCACCAAATTTAATCCTATTCGATCATGGGGGGGCCTCTCCATCTTAATGTGTAAAGTTGGATGAATTTCAGCTGTTGATTAAAATCTAAAATGGTTGAATTATACATCCCATGATGGAAGGGGGCCTTCAATCTGAATGGGACCAAATCTGGTGCCCCCAACACCCCAGCCCTATATGAATCCCAATTGTTCTCATGGTGTAGGGCCCACAATTAACGAGGTTCAAACTGATCCCCTATCTGAGCGCTTGTTGGGGATCATTTTGCTTCTTCTTTTTTTTCGTGCCCAACAAGGATCATTTTACTTGGAAATCAGTAGGGAAAACTGTATGTAAATCACAATATACTTAGAGAACATCGTTCTTTATGTGTTGTAGCAACCAAATTATGAGGATCCCTTGAATGCCGATGTTGTTGCAGTACTGAGGGACAATCCAAAGATGTTCGAGACAAATGTGAGGAGGGCAATGGCAGGGGGCTTTGTGGGCCAGACTCACTTCACAAGATGCATATAGATTGCGCGCACGTGTGTGCGGAGGGAGAGGGGGGGTTTCTGCTCATTATATTTCTGGTGTATTACACAAGCTATAAATCTTGCTCCTAAAATGTTTTAGAAGTTCCCTGCATGTGTTTCTATCTTGAACATGTTCCTTCTGCTGGGCACGCTTCCTAGTAAAATAGTAGCAGAGGCAGTTGGTGCAAACCTGTATTTGTACTTGCTGCTTTGGGCTTAATATGATGCCCAAAATGGAAACATTGCGCTTTAAGATGGCCTTGATATATGCACGATGAATGTTGTGGTTTCTTCATATTTGCTCTGAAGGAATTGACTATTAAATGAAAGACCATACAAAGCTAGTGGAGCTGCTAGAAGTTTCAACTCTTTGATAGAGTGGGGATGTTATCGTTTTTAAGAAATTTTGAAAGGAGAAATTTGAATTGAACTGTTGGATCTCTTTCACCCTTTCACCACTTCATTCGTGATGCGGTAGCTTCCCAATGTTTGTCATTAAGCCTTGTTCATCAAAATTAGTTATGCTAGAAAAGTGGCTCCTTTTATTGTTATGGGACAATTCTTTTTTAAATGGTGTAGGATTATCAACATCTTTATCCCTATGACCACCATAGCATGGTACGAGTATGTAATGGGACCAAGCCATATCTAGTTGCCTTAATTGGGTTTGTTTGTAGTGATATACAAGCTCTCAAGCAATTGGTTCCCCTAATGGTCTATTTGGATTGGTGGAAACGGGGAGAAAGAGAAAAAGAAAGAAAAAAAGAAAGAGAAAGTGAATCTACGTAAAAGAGAAACTAGGAGATTCTTAAATATTTTTCATTGTTTGGTTACACAAATAATGTTAAAAAAAATTGACAATGACAGTGGTGGTAGCGGTGGTGGTGGTTGTGGCGGTGGCGGTAGTAGTGGCGGCGGCGGCGGTGACATTGGGGGTGGTGGCGGTGGCAGCGGTGGCGGGGGCAGCAGCGGTGGCGGTGGCAGCTACGATGATGATGGTGGTGGTGGCTGTGGCGATGGTGATGGTGCCAAAGATAGTGGTGGCGGTAGCAGCGGCGGCGGCGGCGGTGACAGTGGCAATGGTGGTGGTGGCGGCGATGGTGGTAGTGGTGGCAACAGTGGCGGCGATGGTGGCGACAATGGCAGTGGTGGTAGTGGTAGTAGCAGTAAAACATAAGTGTTTAGTACAATATTTTTCACCCAAAATCCATGGGTTGATTGGTGAAAAATTTTTGGGCCAAATTTTCATCTATTTTTCCTCATTTTTTACGCTAGTTTATCTTTCCCCGTTGCACCAAACAGTGGAAACTGAGAGATTTTAAGAAGATTCCTTTCTTTTTCCCCGCTTTTCACCAATCCAAATAAACCCTAAGAGTACATGTTCTATACAAATGGTTGTCATTTGATGTAAGGTCCCTGATTTTTCTACGATTTTCTGGGATTTTTTTGCCATTTTTCTAGTCATTTTCGGCAGGAAAATGTGACATTTCAGCGTATGCGTATCTGTGTATTTCCTTCGTATTTATACCCGTAGAGTCGGGTGTGGGGCTTAGTCGCGGGCCACGGGCCTCGCTGCGCGCTTACGGCGCGAATTTTGGAGGTTCGACGCGTAACCAGTGGGTTAACGCGCGTTGGGGATACGTTTGGAAAAAGAAAAAGGAAATAAAAAATAAAAAGGAAAATGTGGATCGGGTCGGGATCGCCCGATCCAGAACCTGGGCGATGAACAGTGGCCGCCCCCCCCTTCCCGTCTGCTTCTCTGTCCCCGCCGGCCACCGGCCGCCGGTGGGCCAGTGGGCCGCCGCACCGGCTCCGCCTCGGCCCCACAGCCGCTCCGCCCCGACTTTTCTGGTTAGCCTCCCCATTGTCATTTTTGGATTCCGCCGCCGCCGTAGGCCGGCGAGGGCCGGCCGGCCGCCCACGGCTCCGCCATGGGCCGGCGACGGCGGGAGGACACTCCCCCCGGCCCCGGACGGCCTTAGCTCCGCCGTCCCGCTTCGATTCCCCACTGCCCCTGTTTGCCGCCCCACTGTATCGTACCATTTCGCCGCCGCCACAGGCCGGCACGGCCCGACCGGCCGGCCACGGCTTCGCCCTGGGCCGGCGACGGCGAGGAGCCACCCCTCCTGGCCCGGTGGGCCTCTGCTCCGCCGCCTTGCTTACTTTCCCTTTCTCCGCACTGTTCCGCCGACGTACTGTGTTGGGCAAACAGTGGCCGCCGGCGGTGATTTGTGGCCGATTCGGCCTTCCCCCAGCCTCGCCTTGCTCCGGCGAAGGTAGCGGACCACCCTACCCAGCCCGGTTCCATCCCCTCTGTCGTCCTCTACTCCGCCCAGTCCGATTTGCGCGGTACTGTGGGTGGATTTTCCAGTGGGCTGGCACCGCCATCGTTGGCGGGTGAGGGTGACTTGACTACCGTGGGCTCCGCCTCGGCCTAGTGATGGCCGAGGGACGGTCCCACCCACCTGGACCGATTTAGCCTCCGGCCCCATGGCCGCTCCGCCCTTATGGGTTTTCCCCGGTTGTCCCCTATTTTTGGCCTACGCCCATTTTGGACGTGGTGACTAACGTTATCAGTCGGGCACCGGATTTGATTTAGCGGACCTTAGTTCGGCTCCGCCCCAGCCCGGTGATGCCAATGGGCCACCCCTCTGGGTCTTGTTCAGCCTTGCGGCCCGTAGCTGCAGCTAGTCCGCCTTACCGGCACGTTTGCCGTTGACCCTTCTCGCCCATTTTACGCCGTTGGTACCGAACGGCCTCGGGCAAGAATCTATATGTCTTACCTTGACAGAAGGTGGACAAGTTCACCTGCACAGGCCTTGGCCAGTGACGGCCTCGTGGCCTTTGCTCGACCTTGAACCCTCCCCCTGCTCTCTACCGTGCGAGATGCACAGCCGCCCGCACCATGGGTATTGGCTGTGGGTGGCGATCGGCGACCGCTAAGGGCCTTAGCCCTGTTGGCTTTTATGGGCCTTGAGTCGCCTCATTTCAGCCATTTCCCCCGCCCTTTTGGGCCGCGTGTGCATGTGGCCACGCGTGTACTTCTGGGTTTAGGCGCCGCATTCGTGCCGCCTAACCATCGGATGGCTTTGCCACCGATTGGAGTTGACCACTAGAGCCGTCCTCCACCTCTCCTTTGATTCTCGAGTGTTGCCCCACGCTCTCCGCCCTTATGTGGGCCTTTGTTGACCGAAATCGTCGCCGTTGGGTGCTGTCCACGGCCGATTTCGACGTCTTGTGGCCGGCTGTGCACGTCTTAGCCACCGGCTGATCTTCAGAGTGTACACCCTTGACTTCTGGTCGCACCGCCACTTATGTTGGCACGATATTTCTCCCGGCTACCCTAGGGTGTCGCCGTGGATCGCGGATTTTTACCGCATTGATTTCTGACACTCTGTTTGGCCGTGATAGTTCCGGCCCATCCTAAAATCCTCGGGACAGCAGCTCTCTCAGCCAGGCAACGGTTTTGACTGCCAACTCCGCCGCCGATGCCGCCACCGTCGGGTGCTCGCCATCGAACGTCATGATTACGATGTAGGGGAGTTTTGAACTCGTAAATTCATGAAGCATGCTTTGAATGAGTAGCAGCATGCTAGGATTGTATGATTCCATGCTTGGATGTTAAGTAATGATCCGATTGCACGATGTGCGTGTAAGCATGATTGTATGGTATGATTGATATGCATGAGATGTATGCACGTTTTATGGATGTGGACTATGTATGCGCTAGCGATGGCTAGCAAATATGTCAGTATGCTATGTATGTGTTATGCATGTGCTAGTGATGGCTAGCGTGCATGTTTGAAGTATGTTTGATGTATGCATGTGCTAGTGATGGCTAGTGTGCATGTTTGATGTATGTGTGAATGTATGCATATGCTGGTGATGGCTAGCGTGCATGTTTGACGTGTGGATGCATGTGCTAGTGATGGCTAGCGTGCATGTTTGTAAGTTATGTATGTATGACCGTATGTGTATGTTATACGTATGTGTGGGACATACGTATGTATGATGGCATTTTGCCTATGCTTTGGATGTGCGTATGTGTTTGTGGGCAGAGGTATGGGCGATGGACAATAAGAGGTGACAGAAGCTTTGTCTGGATTTGGATACAGTTGTGTAAGCGTATGACAGAGGATGTGAGTGTGACGGGCAAGGATTAGAATGGATCAGTTTGGGGTGGATTGTATGTTGGGCGTTTGTCAGACAGTAAGAGTGTTCATAATTGTACAAGCATAACGTACATATTATGAAGTAAAAAATAAGTATAATAAGTGAGATATAAGTAAGAGGGCGACAACTGGGTTGGCTCTGAGGAGCGTTATTTGAGGATGTCAGTGTAAGAGGATTTGGCCATAAGATGGATGGCGAAGTGTAAGACTGTAAGGGTTTGTTGTACGATGAGTTTTGTCCATGATGTGGACGGGTAAGTGAAGTCTGCTGCCCTGACGAACTTGGGTTTCGGATCGGGCTCAGCTTCAGTTTGATCAGTCGAGGACTGTGAGTTTGTGTGGCATAATTGTACCGCATAATATACTTAATTCAAACTAAAATTATAAGCACAGCTAATGATAGCGTTGTGAGTTTGAGACCTGAGGGTTCGACGGATTAAGTTCCGTGTTTGAGCTGGCCGCTAATGAGTCGGCTGAGCATTTATCATGTCTTGCCATGGTGTTTATCCTGCGGGATGTTGTCTATGTGCTGTGTAGAGCACCGGATGTCTGATGCTCTGCTGAGAGCGACGTTGTTTCTGATTTGGTCTGTGTGCTGTATAAGCCCAGACGTTTGGTGCTCTGTTGAGAGCGATGTACGTTTCTGACTTTGTCTGTGTGTTGTATGAAGCCCAGACGTCTGATGCTTTGCTGAGAGCGATGTACGTTTCTGATTTGGTCTGTGTGCTGTGTAAGCCCAGACGTTTGATGCTCTGTTGAGAGCGTAGTATGTTTCTGCCCAAGAGTGGCACTGTACGTTTCTGCCCAAGTGGCACTGTATGTTTTCTGCCCAAGAGTGGCAATGACACTATAAGACCCATTATGGTGGGCAATTCTCTGGCACTATAAGACCCATTATGGTGGGCGATTCTATGGCACTATAAGACCCATTATGGTGGGCGATTCTATGGCACTATAAGACCCATTATGGTGGGCAACTGTATGACCCCTTATGTGTGGGTGTTTATGTTTGCGCGCTCAGGTAAGTAGTATCATGGATCTACTCTTACCTGTTTGATCCAGTGCCCCATGAGCATTGGTGTGCCTTACCTTCGGAAAAGTCCATGGCGTCTAGTCACTCCCCGGAGGTTAAGGTGTTGCCCCAGTGGCATTCTTTTCCTTTTCGACGCTGGAGCTTATTAGTTGTAATGAGCTTCAGTGGTCGTTGATATGTGTACGATTATGAGTACGACTGTATGAGTATGAGCAGGACTGTAAGTGTATGAGGATGAGTAAGACTGTAAGAGTGTGTATGAGCACGACTGTAAGAGTATGAGTACGATTGTGAGAATATGGTTCTGAGTAAGACAGTAAGTATGATTTTGTGCAGACTGTACGAGTAAGGTCGTACGAGTCTGATTGTACGAGTAAGGTCGTACATGTATGGGTAAGCTGTATGAGTGAGCATACGATAGTACGAGTAAGATCGTACAAGTATGCGTATATTGTATGAGTATGCGTACGGTGGTACGAGTAAATTGTATGACCCTGGATAAGGGTGCTTGTGTAAGTTGATTGGATTGTACGATTTTGGCACGATGGTGCCTTCAGTATGTTGGTGGCACGATGGTGCCTTTGATATGATCGTATGTGTATGTGCACGATATGATTATGATATGCTTCTGCTTCATGTTTGAGTTGCATGATGCATGTGTTTATGAACTTATGGAGTTCATCGTTTGGGATTTCCCCTACTGGGTATTTTCCTACTGAGTATGAAAATACTCACCCTACTATTTTTAGCCCCGTTGTACGGGAGGTTTTGCAAGTTGTGCGGAGAGCTCCTGGTGATGGACGCTCGTTTCAGCGGTGGATTGATTCCCGTTGACTCAGGTATCTGTTTGACTCTCTGCGAGTTTATTTGTGCCACGATCTCCTGTATTGGGTGAGATGAGAACATAAGATGTTTATTCTGGACTTTCATTTGGATCAGTCAGTGGACTGTTATGGGACTTGTACTCAGGGATGCCTGGGAGAGTGATTTGTATTTAAAAGTCTATGATCATAGCAAATTTATTCGTACGTGTGTTTTCGAGTAGCGCCTGATGATATTTGCTTTGGCCGTACGATGATTGACCGTATGTGGATGTTTAATGTTTTAAATTATAAACTGTTTTATCAGGTTTTGGTTTCGTCATTTTTCCTCCGATTTACAGACGTTATATTGAAAAAAATTTCCGTGAATTTTAAGGAAAATGTGTGAAAAATCTCGGGCGTTACATTTGAATTTGTAAATATTCTTCGGAAAAAAATAATAAAAATGAAAAGATGAAATTTAGCAAGGACTGAACCAGGGGGCTAGTAGGGGCCATATCCGCCCCCCTCTCTTACCCAAGAAAGTTTATTGTTACTTTATAGGTGGGACCATGTGGCCCAATATATATTTTTTTAGGCAGGACTGCATGGCCTCCTTACAATTTGAGTGACCCCCTTATAGATAGATTCCTAGCTTTGTCCTTGAAGCCTACATCGAGGTGTGATAACCTTCATATGGGGATGTGCCGACTATCATGCTAGGGGTCATTGCCACATTGGCACCCCTGTGGTGGGATGTGGGTGTGTTACCCCAATTTTACACATGCATTTTCTAAACATTTTACTTTTTGAAAGATATGCTATAATACTTTGAATAATATGCAGTGAAGAAATCCATTTGTTAGGAGTATTAAAATTACTCCAAATCATATTTAAGACATGATATTAACACTTTTCACAAGTTAAGGTTTATAATGATATCATAAATTATACCTCTAAAATATCTATATAACATTAAAATAGTCGCATGATCTAAAGTTGGGCACATGCTTGTTGCTTATGATCTAGATAATATAAACAATAAATGACAATGTCACAACCAAAACAAAGATTCAGACAAAAATGCATTGACAAGGATTCATTCAAGTAAATAAATTGGATAAATGTTAACCAAAAATAAGTGTACCTTTTAGTGTCACAACCATGCTTATAAGAAAATGGTACCCAACATCAAATGGTTAACTAAACATGATAACCTTATTTAGGAGTTCACTAAATATTAAACTACCACAAACTCAATTTTAGTCTCTGCCTAAAGGCTGCCCCACTCTATATATACCATTAAACAAAGGCCCATTAGGGCTTATAGACCCTAATGGTTGAGATCCTAACTTCTATGATAATCACAACCTCATGTATTCTATCATGTTGGACTAATAATCTTTTTATGCTCTGGTCTATTCAAACTTAACTCCTATGTTAGGGAAATGACTCTATATACAACTCCCACTTTTGGGGAGCTCAAAAACCATGATATTGTTTTATACCATACGCTTTGTCTTTGAGTGCTAATCATCATAAGGATTCATACATGCATTACAGTTTACTTATCCCTACATAATATGTACTTAGCAACATCCAAATATGCATTTAAATACAAAAAAAACTATGTTATTATATAATTACCAAATATCATAAAACACTGGTACTAATCATGCTAGAAATATTATATCTCGAGGCACCATTAGAAACCTCATCGATGTGTTAGGAAGGATGTCGATGACCATCACCACATTGACACTTCGGTCTCACTGCTACCAGTGAACACAACATGACCCTACATGCAATGTAGATATTATTCATCTTCCTCCATTTATTGACACGAACACTGACATGTCGACAATCATGCCCATGATCGGGAAGAAAATAAACATAGACCATATTAGTTATTTGAACACTTTTTCCAATCAAAATGGGTAAAACCCTCATAAATTTGAAGTTCTACATATTTTATTTACAAAAATGGATGATAAAAATATCCCAATTTGAAATCACCATTATAGCACTTTGATGTGTAAGATATTTCAAATAAACCAACATGCACACGTTCAATTGCAATTGCATCAAGAACTTGAAGAAAATTATTTTTATGCAAATTAATCGATAAATTAAGGAAGAAAAGTACAATCCGATGTGAAATTCACATAAAGCTTTCTTCCTTGTGTGAATCCTCGACACTTGCACTCTGGAACACTCCACTCATGCTTGGATTCCCCATAGACTTCTCCCACACATGAAATCCTGATATTTACTCTCCTTAAATAGAGAATAATTGTCCCCATAGTCCAAAACCGCAAAGCCACTTCATTTTATAAAATAATTGAAACATACAGTTTCACCAATACAATCATCGGTGTGTCAATACGTACCAATAATAGAAAATATTGTCACTTGTGGAGTATTGACATGTCAATGGCTTACTGGTGAAAAAAATAATATATAATTTTTTTATTTTTCTTTAAAAATACTAGGTGTCATAAACCTATTTGGTAAATATTACTTTCTCTCATTCAAAATATTTTTTAAATAATAATATTAAAAAATTATCCCTCTAATCTTTTAGATATTGGAAATAACACATATGTTTGGTTTTGCCTAAACTTTTATCTTTCTCAAACCTGCAAGATTGTCAATCAAAACATTCCAAGATTTTCTTACTAATAATGTATTATAAGAGGCCATTGCCTTCTAAAACACCCTAATTCTCCTTAAATCTATGATTTGGTTAAACTTTCATTATGAAGTACATTTTTTATACAACATTCTCACATGAATTTACACAAACAAAAGGGTTATGTTAAAATTGAGTCAAATAGTCAAGGGTTTGTAAAAGAAGGGGCTTGAATGTACTGGGTTTATGGAAGTGGAAAAGTGACTTTTTGTATTCCATCTTCCCCCTCGCAATGGGTAGTACGGACATTAGCTTTTTGAGAAGAAAAAAAAATCTCAGCTAGCTCATTCTCTTTGTGTCACATTTTTATATTAATAAAACTCCATGTGCTCATCCGTTTTTCTATGCTATTTCTTTAGTTAAAAACCTCTATATCTTATTTTCACTAATCTACACCAATAATTTTAGTAGATGAGGCAATTAAGGAAACCCATAGGGTTATCTAAAACATCATGGCTTCAAGCTCAAATTATTTATTGGAGAAGCTTATCTTGTCAATGTTCGATGAGAAAAGTTATGGTTTTTGGAGCATACAAATGAGGACATTATTCATATCTAAAGATCCATGTGAGTATATTGAAGAAGAAGGTTTTAAAGAACTACAAAATGAAGAAGACCTAGTCATGTAGAATGAATAGAAGAATAAAACATAGTAAATAGAAAATTAAGCAAGATGTGAAAACACTTTTTTACACACAACAAACAGTGGGCAAAATAATTTTTTTTAGAGTCATGGCTTGCATAAGATTTAAAGAAGCATGAGAAATCTTGAAATTTGAATTTCAAGGAACGGATTATGTAACCTTTATAAAGCTTCAAACTTTGTGGAGAATTTTTGATAACTTAGCAATGAAAGACAATAAAATATGCAATATTTCAATTGTAGAGTTGCTATAATTATTGATCAAATTAGAGATTAAGGAGATAATATTACATATAAGAAGGTTGTGCAAAGAGTCTTAAAAAGCATGTTGGCCATATTCAAGCATGTTATGGCCTCCGTTGAAGAGGCAATAAATTTATTAGCTTTGAGTATGTATTAGTTGATGACTTTTCTTAAAATTCACAAAACAAGAATGAAAAAGTTGACTTCCTTACTCCATAAAGCAAACTTTATGATTTTTTTTAAATAATTTATTTCAAGGTAGAGGAAGGGAAAACCAAATAAATAGAACATACTATGGAAAAGGTAAATACAAGAAACAAAATAATTGTTGTTTCATTTGCAAGAAAGTTATTTTAGATGCAAGATATAGAAGCATCACACTCATTAGGGATGCAAGAAACATGGGCAGGCCCGAAGCCTGGCCCGACCCGGCCCAAAATTTTGTACCATTGGGCTTTTAAAGTTTGGTGAATAAAATGGGCTGGGCTTGAAATTTTAAGGTTTATGAAATTTTGGGCCAGGCTCGGGCCTGGGCAAAAATTCTTAAAAGCCCGGCCCGTTCCAGCCCGTTTAAGCCATCGTCATTTGCCATTGTAATTGTGCAGACCTGCGTGGTTCGGTATCATCGGATAAAATGTCCATCTAGGTTTGGAGCCAGCAGCCCATCATCTTCCTACTTCTTCCGCAACTCTGCAGCCCTACTCCTGCTTCTTTTGCCGCTTTGCAGCCCTCCCTACCGCTCTAAAATCTGCATTCTACTTTCCCGATTGCTCTCTATTTGTGGGACTGACAGAAGACCTTTGCTTCGATTGCTCTGCTTCTCTTCATGGAATCGACGGAAGAGTGAAGACATCTGCTTCGACTACTCTGTTCTTTGAATGCTTCTTTCTCTTCATATTATTTCTCTTTTTTTGCAGGGCATGCCACCACCTAAAATTGGGTTTAAATCCATCCACCAACCCCATGATCGTCTATCCCAGAAAGCCCCAGCACCATATGATCATCACACAGTTCCAAGAAAGATTGTTATTACCTAGTATGTGAAAGATGTTCAGAGTTTAATGGATGATGACCTTGTTTTAAAAGACAAGATTGGCACATCTGTGAGTATCTCCTTTAAGTTAAGAGTAATGAAAACTTAACGCTGACTTGCTAATTTAATGAATCTACTGCCTTTGACATGTGGTTAATATCTAACCTACTTGGGATATGTTGACTCAAGGAAAAAGTTTTAAATATGCATATCAAGGCTCGTGGCTTAAATGTGCAGAATTAACTCTTATATTTGGGATTTATATGTCATTGAATTGTTTGTCATTTTGTCTTCCTTAGCAAGTTTACTTTTGGAGTCTTCCTAGTTGTGCTAGGAGCCAGGTAGAAAGTCTTTAATATATAATTGAAGGCAGTATATGATTTTTCTTTGGAAATACTTTTATCTATATTATCTTTGTTCTGCCATACTATATGTAGTTGAGAAATGCATGGAATCGGATCACTCAATTAGTAAGGAGCGCTTGGCAGAACTAATGGAACAAACAGATGCACTACAGAAGGGCAGAGAAGAATATGTAAGTGTGTTTGAGTTTATGCCGATTAGTTTATTATATTTCCACTCATGATCAAATTTGTTTTGGCATTTGACTCGGGTTCCCTATAGCTTGTAATGGAAATTGATTTCTTTTTTAGCTAATAATGTCTCTTAATATCTCAATTGAACAGGGAGGCCAAAGGCTAATAAGCACAACCTAAGCCTGAAGCTAACAGGGAAAATGCAGCTAAACTTGAACCTTCATCTGCAAAGCCAAAAGCTCAAGCAGGACCAAGTAAAAAAGAAAAGCTAGTTGAAGATGGAGGTGATGATGATGATTCCGATGAGGATGACTCAAATGCAAATGATTCTAATGAGGTGCTTTTACTCATTCTTCTTTATAATACTCAGTCGATAAAACCATACATGCTTCTCTTGAACTAAATAATTTATTACATCTTTAGATAGTGCTAGGAGTTTACTTTTTGATTCTTTTCTTTTGGCACTTGTACCTTATGAATGTGCTAACATGGAAGTTTTGTGAGTTTGTGTTTTTTGGTTTGCAGTCACCTTGTTCTTTTATTCCTCTCTATTCCATGTCTTGTGTCCAGACTTGTTATTAATCAATACAGGCTTCATGGTAATATAGTTTGCTACCTCCCAAACAGGCAGATGCAGTTGTCAATTCAGGATTGCTACGAATGGCTTATGGCCGTGATGGGTATAATGTTTCTAGCAGTGCTTCATTTCACACATTCAGAGGTGCAAGAGTGGCAATCTGAGTTGTCACTTTTGAGGTTTAGCAATTGCATTATGCTTGTTGCTTACGCAGGCAATCTTTACTTTGAGTTGAAGACTCAACAAAGCTAATATAGTCCCATTGATGAAGTGAAATGTGCTTTTGCACAGATTTTGATTTTTTTTTACTTAAGTTGGTTGAATAATTTCTAGTCTTATCATTTTGATGAGGTGATATGTACTTTTTTGCAGCTAAACACATTGTCCTTCACCATTATCCTATGTGTGGAGGCCACTTCCTCAATGTCCTCATGTAGTGAATAAATTTGAGCCCAATTTGTGTCACTCCCTGCCCTTAATGGAGACATCTACAAGATGTCAATCAGATCTTCTACTAGTGATGTAGTAAGATTATTGTTATGTTTTGAGATGCTCTTTTGCCATTGCTATAGTTTAAAATGGTCTATAAATTGGTTTTCTATTTCCCAACTTGTGATTGAGCTGAAATTTATGTCTTCACTGATGACTACATGGCAGACCTCTGGGCACATATAAAGGTTCCCTCCCTTTCTCTTTATGTGTGTCTCTAGTGAATATGCATGTTCGTTCTGGGTAAAAGCATACAAAGTTATCTCCAAAATATGGTTATGCTTTTTTGTAGTATAATAATTTCATTATACTAACTTTGTTTTATTTTAATTTTATGTAGGCTAATGGTGAAGATCGTCAAGATGCACCGAGGGATCAAGTCTTATTGAAGACTTTTTCTTCTTTATTTATATTAAATAATCTCACAATTTGTACTTAGATATTGTAAACAATTGGAACTATTATATTTGCAATCTTCATTTTCAACACTTAATGTATTAGATACTTGATTTAAATAATTTTTGTTATTATAAGATCTATATTTTTGTTTGAGGTTGCATAAAAATGAAGTTCAAATGGATGAAAGGTGTATTTGAGAATATATTTTTGTTATTTAGACAGTGCTAGGAGTTTTAGTGGTGCTTTTGAGACTTGTAGCGGGGGTTTTAAAACCCCATTAATAATTTTTTTTTGTAGTGGTCTCAACCTTCGTTTCTCAGTGGTAGAAATTATTGCACTATCAATGATGATATAACATTTTGTAGGTATATATAATTATATATTGACAGGAATTATAGCTCAAGATATAGATTTATCATCGGTAAGAAAAAATTTATATCATGTCAATTTCGGCCCGAAAGGCCGTGGCCTAGCCCGAGCTCGTTTTGGGCCAGGCCAAAATTTTGAACTCAGTTATGGGCTTTGGGCCCAGTTTTAATTTTTTTTTATGGGCCGGGCTTGGGCTTGCCCTAGCCCATCAGGGCCTGGCCCATTTGTAGCCCTAACACTCATGCCCAAAGGATTGAAAGTTTTAAGAGAAGGGCCAAGCACATTTTACCAAGAAAGTGGAAGATAAACAAAGTGATCTATTCTACTCTTTCATGAATACACAAAAAAAGAAAGAAAATATGTTTGGTGCTTGGACATTGGTTGTAGTAATCACATGGTGGGTAACCAGGAGAGCTTTGCAAAATTTGAACAAAATGCCAACTCTCAAGTAAAACTTAGAGAAGGAAAAATGCAAAAGGTTAAGGGAAAATAAATCATAGCTGTCTAAACAAGAAGAGGTGATTCTTAATTCATTTATAATGCTCATTTTGTTCTCATATTTACACAAAATTTTCTTATTGTTTAGTAACTTATGCAAAGATGTTATTAGGTGCATTTTAACAAAGATGAATGTATTATAATTTATAAAAGCATGAGGCAAGTGATAGAAAAAATTAAAACAATACCAAATAAGGTATTTCTATTAATTATGACTACTTGTGTAAATTATAAAATAAAGGCTATTCATATAGATGAATCTTTATTAAGGGACTTGAGTTTTGAACACTTAAACTATAGGAGTGTCACTTTGCTTGAGCGAAAGAATGTAGTATTTAGACACCCAAGAATCAATCAAGAAGAAAAGATTTGTTAATGATGCATATATGAAAAATAACATAGATTACCATTTTTTGAGTCAACTTGAAGATCAAAATCAACACTTGAATTTGTTCATGCTGACATATATGGACCAATAAACACGCTATCATTCAACAAGAAAAAGTACTACTTACTATTTGTAGATGATTTTACAATAATCTTATAGATGCCAAATGAGAGGCATTTTCTAAATTTGTGCAATTCTAAGAACTTATAGAAAACCAAAGTATGAATAAATTAAAAGCTTTGAAGACCAATCCTAGTGATAAGGTTACAACAAGAGAATTTTGGAATTTTTGTAAAGAACATAGTATCAAAAGATACCTAACTACTAGCTACACACTTTAAAAGAATAGAGTACGATAGAGAATGAAAAAAACAATTATGGAGATGGCAAAAAGTATGCTAAAAGGGAAAAATCTTTTAAACCAAATTTGGGCCGAAGTTGTAAATATGGCCACCTATGCCCTTAATAGGTCTCCAACAAAAGCAGTACAAAATACAACACTATATGAGTCATGACACAAGAGAAAACCACAAGTAAAATACTTTAAAATTTTTAGATGTATTGCTTATGCTCACATTTCTACACAAAAGAGAAGTAAGTTTGATAAGAAAGGAGAAAAATATATCTTTATTAGATTTAGTGGAGAATCCAAGGCTTAGAGACTTTTCAATCACAAAACAATAAAATTGGTGATATCAAAAGATGTGGTCTTTAATGAAAAATACACATAGAACTTTGAAGAAAGCAATGGTAGAACCTAAAAAATATATGTAGAAAATGAGAAAGATGGTACTTTAAGTCATCAAACATGAACTGGATTACAACCACAAGAGCATGAATCTCCTCACTCACACAATGGTTCATCACAAGATTTAAACATATGACAAATCAATCTAAATAATGTGGATAAAGATTCACCTCTAAGAAATGTACACTCACTTCAAGAAATTTACAAAGAATGTGATGTTGCATTCTTTTTATGTGATCCAATAAAATTTGAAGATGTTGCAAGAGAAGAAGTTTGGATGGAAGCAATGAATAATGAAATGAATATAATTGAGAAAAATAAGAAATGATAATTAATTGATAAACCTCAAGACAAATATGTGATTGATTTAAAATGGGTGTACAAAACAAAGTTCAATAAAGATGATTAAATTAAAAAATACAAAGTAAAGCTAGTTGCAAAACAGTATTAACAACAACCTATTATTGACTTTAATGAAACATATGCTCCCATTGTAAGAATTAAAACTATAAGAATTGTACTTACATTTGCCGCTCAATTGAAATTACAAAGATATTAATTTGATGTAAAATCAACCTTTTGAATGAAGAACTTGAAGAAGAGGTTTATGTTGAGCAACTACGCTGATACAAAATCAAAGATAAAAAAAAAGTCTTCAAACTTTGCAAAACCTTGTTAGAGATGTAAAAGGCACCTATATGTCTGATGTTTGATCTCATTAGTGTTAATCCGCATTAAAATAGACACTTATATTTTTTGCTTGCTTCTTAATGTGGATGACTACATACAAGGGATATCCATGATTGTAGTTGTTTGCATTTGTCAACTATATATTTTATTATTGTTATTATTAATTAGTGCTAAATCAATAACCAATGTCACATAGTAAGTCTTCATAAAAAGATTATCGAAAATACATGTCATACTCTCACATGTCTTTCATGTCATTACTATTTATTAGATAAAACCATCCCACTATTATTATCTTAGTTTTTAATTAAATTTTCATTAACCACCCTTAGTTTGAGAACAAAGTTGTCAATGTCAAACTTTCACCTTCATTTGGTTTGTGTTCGTCCGTATCTATCATGGACATATGCAGACAAACAAACACATAGGTGATAGACAAACATATAGTCTGTATGATCTGTTTGAAAATGAACGATTGTAGACATGCCTTGTATGCAATTATGTATGTCTGTTTACACCCCTATAACCTTTTATGGACTCAAACAAACACTAAGAGCGTAAGATCACAATATTAACAAGTATTTTAAACAAAATGGATTCCAAAGAAACCTAAGTAAGCCATATCTTTATACCAACAAAAAAGAATATATGATTTTATCATTATTTTCCTTTATGTTGATGATTTAATTTACATTAGCAATAGTTCAAAGATAATAGAAGAATTAAAGTATTCTATGAAAAAAGAATATGAGATAACCAATTTTTAGGCTCATGACATATTTTATTTGAATTTAAGTGAAACAAAGAGAAGATAAAAAATTCTCATATCAAAAGAAGTATGTGGATGATTTATTGAAAAAGTTTAATTTGACTAAGTAGAAATAAATGATTACTCCCATGACTACAAATACAAAGCTGTCAAAAGATGATAGATACAAATTGGTGGATGAATAATCTTATGGAAGTTTGGTTGGTTCATTGATTTACTTGATAAATACAATACCCTATATTGTGCACAATGTAAGCATTATTGCAAGGTACATGGACAAACTAAGCAAAATTCATTATGAGACGACAAAGATGATTTTGAGGTATGTGTAATAAATAAAGAATTCTAGGCTGGAATATAAATATGAAAAGGAAAATGATTTAATTAGATATTTCGATAGTGATTGGGCTTGATGGTAGAAGAACTACTTCCAATTATTTTTTTACATTAGGAAGCAAATTAATATCATGATATCAAATAAAGTAAGACATTATTGCTCTCTCTTCTGCCAAAGCCGAATAGATGTTATGTATAAGTGCATAATGTGAAATGGTTTAGTTAAGGAGAATTCTCAATGATCTTAAGTGTAAGTAAGTATTTATAGTAATAAATTTTTATAACAACATGTCAATCTCTTATTATGCCTAAAAAACTTATATTTCATGAAAGGATAATATATATTGAGTTGAGACATCACTACATTAGAGCTAGTGAAGAGTGAAGAAAAGTGAAATTAAATTTATCAAGATTAAAGATTAATTAGTCAATATATTTACCAAAGCTGTAACAATTGAGAAATTTAGATACTTTTTAAACCTTATGAAAATTATAAATTAAAAAAGGTGCTAAAAGTAGGTTATTAAAAATAGCAAGGGTTTAATTAATATTTTTTTATAAAAAAAGGGGCTTGCATGTATTAGGTTTATGGAAGTAAAGAAATGACTTTTGTATTTTATCTCCCCTTAGGACAATAACTTTTTTAAAAGAAGAAAAGCCTAACTCGCTCTTTCTCTTAACTCTATTTGCTCATCTATTGTTTTAGTATTTCTTTAATCAAAAAGCTCAATATCTTGTTTTTCTCCATCATTTTCACCCATCTCCACCAACACACTTAAGTCTCTTTTTGCCACACGTGAAGCTTCTTCCTATCATTTTCACCCATCTACACCAACAGATTCGTCTTTTCCCCCCTGGGGCTTGAATTCAATTTTAACCCACCCGAATCCACCAAACCGCTCCCGAAGCCCTAAACCCTCGTAAAAACATTTTGGGTTCGGGTTAAACCCTCCCCGCCCTTCCCTGCTTCTGCTCTGCAAGCTCGGCCATGGCCGCTCGCCCCTTAGCCGCGACGGAAGTCCCCATCGTCGGCGTCGACGAAATTCAGTGGCTGGATGTCTCCGTCCCTTCCTCCGCGGCTCCGTCCTCCCCGGATCCCTGCGGCCCCCCCACCGAAGACACTGCCTCCTGCCACATTGTCGAGGACCCTCATTCCTACCTCATCTGGTTTTGTCTCCAGTCCCATGTTACTATATCAATATGCTAAAATCTTCAACTTTTCAGTTTTGTTTCTTCATTTGGTCTTGCGAAAGTCTGATTCGGTCGTTTTGCTTGCTTTCTCCACTGAAGGCGGGTTCATAAGAGTCTCCCCAGAACGCTTGAGTTGATGGAGCTCGCGCCTTGTGAGGACCTTCCCAAATTTGGTTTGCGTCTTACGTTCCCTGATTTTCTCTGCCCATTTGCTTTCATATACAAAGATGAGGTTGGCCTGCTTCTACATTACCCCTGTTTTGAGATGATGTCTGTTCGCGGGGTAGAAAGTAATTTGACTTCACGTCCGTTTGCAGATAGAGAGCAACTTTGAGAAGAGATTCATTCTATACGCGATAACTGTTTCTGGAGTAGCTTATGTTCTTAGATTGAAAAATATTAGTACTTATGTATCCGGTTCTGTCTTACGACAAAGTGATGTTGAGGAATTCGACGTGCAAAAGCAACATCAGCCTGTAAGATTTAGAATAGTTGCGGCAACATTAGGTTGTCTGGCAATCGGACGACAAGATGGATCAGTTGGCTGTTTTCAGCTAGGTAACATCAATCAGGGAGATACAGGTAAATCCTGGTATGTTTATGCCAATGAACTTAGGTAGCTTAGAACATCTTAATTGAAATTTTACTGAGATGAGCGTTGATTGTGGATAAAATATCATGCGATTCAGTAAAAAGAATATATATATATATATATTTACTCCGCCCCAAAGAGTAACTAGGACTGCTATCACTGAAATCCATTTTTGTCTGAAGAGTCCATCTTCAACGGGGACTAGATGCTTTAGTGGTTACTAAGGTGTTGGTTGTTTGCCTGCCAGTAGGGGGTATGTAGATGCTCACTGGGTTTGGCTATATTTCAAAGCATGGCTTAAATTATCATGTTTTCGTGAATATCATTTTATGATGGAAATTAACAAAATAATGGAAGTGGCATGGCCAAACTTTATTTGGCTTTGCACAACTAGGATGATAAATATGGAGACTTGAACGATTTGGATGTTAAACATGTATCAATGCTGATGGTCTTGGAGATGACGACTCTTAGACCTTTTTTCAATGATTTGACCAATTATGAGGCATTGGGCATATAGGGCATATCCTCTGAGTTCCTGAACTGGTCAGAAATTTATATCAAACCCTGAATTAGGTGCCAACTTGCTTCCAATTTGCATGTGGCAGTTGAAATTAACTTTTCTTTTCTCCCTCCCTCTCTCTCTGGATTACACTTGGCGTTTGTTCTTTTTCTTATCTTTTGTTCAAAATTAATTGAGAGATATTTCCATGTTCATGTAGGTTTTATGTATGATCTGCGTGATGATGTAGGCATGGGTCGCTTATGGGGCCTGATGGCAAGGTTGTATATCTTCCTATTTAATGATCTAAGAAGATATTTTTGATCATTATAGAAATTAGTTACGAGTTTCAGTTATTATGTGATCCAATATTAATTCTGATAGTGCTGTAAAGTGTACAACATTAAGGTGTAAGTTGGAACAATCTATTTTAGTCTTTATTTCTGTAAAATGAATACTTGACAGCAATATACAGTACACTGTCTACACTTGTAATATTCGTTTTTATTATCTTAAGCTAATGCAGGATTTTTTCCCTTGACCTGGGCCACTGTGGGCATTGTGAGAGGGGTGAGGCCTGGCCCTTCAATCCTCAAGCCTATGTTACTGAGCTGAGCTGGCAACACCAATGGTGATGTATCTGCTGTGGGGAAACAAGCTATAACCCCCTTTATTTTTAAGCCATAGGCCTATAAATAGAGTCCTGTTTATATGAGCCCAGCGCATGCCCACGGGAGTGTGTCGAACACTCTTGGCTCGCGTGGCTGATAATACTCACGGGGCAGGTGGGTTTTGATCCTCCAGCCTGGCTATCAGACGGCGTGCGATGCGCCGGGCGCACTGCGACTCTTGTGCGACTTGGCACATCTTAACCTTTTCCCTATAAATATGGCTTTATAACCCGCATACTTATAGAATGGCTTTACTCTTGATATAGATCATCATAGTCTGGTCTGTATTATAGTTCCTATCTTTTTCTCTACTGGTGAGAACATTTCCGCTGTTCACTAGCCTTTCAGAGTCAGAAAGTCTTATTGCTCTAGACAAAGTTATGTACTTCTTATTAAGTTATTGAGTCTTGTTTCATGACTCTAGTGGAACAATGAGTCCTATTTTACCAAATTATGGCATAATAGAGTGACATACTCAAGTTCAACACATTATAATTTAAGTCAGATTACTGTTTGTCATGATTTTCACGTTTGTCTCATTTTTTCCTATCTTACTTATTCTATGTTTGCTATCCTCAAGTATCTGAGGGAAGGCAAGTTTCTGTCACATAGCTGTTTCTATGCAATTTGCCATAATTTTATTTTGTATTTCTTTGATCTTAATAATGTTTCCCTCTCTTATTGAAATACAAACTGCCTAATCTTTGAATATTAATTGGAGATTATTAAATCAAATATTTCATGCAGGGGAAGGCCTGTTGGGTCTGTACAGGATATGTTAATAGCAGAGGTGCATGCTAAAAAGTTGCTCATAGTGATTCATGAGGATGGGAGCCTAAGAGTGTGGGACCTTTTTGGTCGTACCAAGCTTCATACACAAACCATTAGTATTCCAGAATCTCCAGGCAATCTTCCACTTCATTTGAAAAATTTGCTTTATACTTTATTCCTTTAATATGTCTATGTTTTTTCTGTGTTGTCATTCTTTTATTGGAAGGCATGTAAATAGTTTTTAGCTTCAAATTGTTTTGTCGATGAAATGTTATTTTTAGTAATCATTTTGTCATCACAATCACCTTTGACATGCTTCCTTCTTTTTGTTGTTGAAACTTTAAGTCATTAGTATTATTAGCAATTGATGAAATTACTAGTTGCAGTCAATAACTTGGAGAACTCCATGCTCAAAAATATCAGATGCATATTCATATATATCAAATAGAGCATGTTGTTTTTGCCTTATATTTTATTGTTGTTATTTTTGACAACATGCATATTTCTTTTGGTTTTTACCTTTGCATTTTGATATTGTTTTCTGTTCTTGGTCACAAATTTCAAAGTCTGAGAGCTCTATGCACTCGGGGGCTCTAAGTGACAAAGTACAAGTACAGCAATAATGCGGCTAGGGTACCGAGAAAATACGGGAAAAAAACGTAAAAAGTATGGAGAGATAATAAATATAAAAAATATATACAAAATGTAACCCAAAAGATTATGTAACCTAAAATACTAAAAATAAGATGTCTTCTTCCTTGAAAATAGTACATTGAAAAATAACAGCTCCATTATCATAAATTTATAGAAGGTTAGTAGCTAAAAAATATCATTAGAGTACTAGAGCCAAAAGATTATGGAATTGGAAAAAGAAACTGTCAAAGGGTTGTGTAACGAAGTACAAGTATTTTATGTGTTTTAAATGCGAAGTACTGGAAAAAAATGCGAAGTACGCATATAAAATGCGTATTATACCTGTTTTATGTCACTTAGCTTGGGCTTGGGGAGAGATAGGACACCCATTTTTTGTGGTTTTTCATGTTTTTCCTGACGAATCTTTTAGATATTAGAGGTGCATCTTTTGTGGCCTAAAGAATTTGACACGCTCTTTAAATGTATACCCTTCCGTCCTACATTTATAGTCCCATTTAATTAAATGGGACTATAAATGTGGGACAGAGGGAGTATTTGTTTTCTTTGTGGCTGTTTTGGATTTTAAACTAGGAATTGAAATTTAGTTGATATGCATAATGGAGGGGGAAGGGGCTGCAGCTCTTATCAATATCAGATGTGTCCTTAGAAAGAACTGCTGAAAAAAAGAGATTTATGACTAGGGTAGCCATCAAAGTCCCAGCTCAGTGTCAGATACTGATGCCATTGGGTTTCTGCTGTTTTGAGTACAACTTTGTATGCGTCTGACAGATGTGAGATACCCCTCTTACCTTTCACCGATGCTACTTCCTTTCTCTTGTTGTCCAATGACACCCTTCTTGCATGGTTCGCAATATCTTTTATCGGAGACCCAAAGATAAGATATATCGGAGATATTGGGAAAAAAATATCGGTGACCTAAATATGATGTTGTCACATGTACTTTGTTAATCTAAGCATGTTTTAAGATCTAAAGCCCTAAAACTATCTCAAACAATCGTGACACCATGCGAAGACACTAATACTAACATAAATTATACTTATTAAGCAGAAAATATGATCAACAAGTTTGAAGAAAATGTTAATGATTGAGTGGATAACATGATGATGTACATCTAAGTAAAACTTGGAAGTCTTAACCAAAATAAAACTTGGACTGATCTGACATGCTGCCAGGGTGAAGCCATATGTATGAAATTGACTGCAGTCATGCTTCATATGGATTGCAAATGGAGTGCATTTGGCTTGCTGCTGGAGTAAAAAATGAAAGGAGGAAGAGACTGTGGCTAGGGGGTCATAGATAGGAAAAAAGTCATGGGTGAGGCATGGAAGAGGTAAAACATATCAGGGAATATCTGCGATATATCAATGAGATATTTAAGATACATATGAGATACTGGGAAAGATATATTTTTTCCCAATATCTTATATTGGTAAAGTGACATGTACAAATATATCTGAGATATATCTAAGATATTGCGAACCGTACCGTCTTGCCATCACAGCTGGCTGGCCAGCCCCTCTTCCTCTTCTCATTGTTGTTCCTCCCACTCTTCTTCCTTTTGCTGGCACCACTGTCCATCTTCCCAATGAACTGCTTCTTGCCACCACCTGTAGCTACTTCTTGTTTCACATATCAATCAAATTGTATTTGTAAGAACTAATTGTATACAGAAAGTGCCTTTTAGATGCAACAGGAATTGCCTCCTTTTAGTGTCCCCCTGCATCATTAGACCAGTGATAAACACAAGATTTTTAACCTTCTTACAAAGGATAAACCTATTTTCTTACCTCATTTAATATCTTCATCTTTTTTCTTCTTTCTCTTGGGGAAGGAGGAGAGTGCTGTCTTTCTATTCTGCCATGTAGGAAGTCTTCTGAGAAAATATGTATATTTCATGCTTGCATAAAGTTGAAGCGAACACTGGTAATTTAACTTATAAATTTGATTTTTGTGCTAAGTACACCTGAAATGGCATCAACACGCCATGCTACTTGTTGTTTGATTATCTTCGTTTTTCTTACAAAATTTTACTGCCAAAATGCCCTTGTGTGCTAGGAATTTTGAATTTTATGTGTTGCCATTGATGAGTGACCATTCATGAATTGGATTACTTGAAGATCTTATGATTGGTAAGGAATGAACAGTTCCAACTAGATGTAGTTGCTAATATCCATATGAAGAATTCTTGATAATGATCATGTTTATGCGGAGCTGTTATATGAACTGGAGTCTTGTTGGAGTAGACTTCTCTAGCTCTAAAGTGTGCCAGGAGTTGTTTATGTTACTTCATCTTTTGTTATAGTAAGAAATGTCTTTTGACCAAATATTACCATCATTTGTTATAATTCTCTTTTTGAATTATAGGTTTGATCCCCTCAAGGTTATGGCTGGGTGACCCTAAGTACGATAATGGACAGATTCCTATGGCAATCTCATATAAAGCTGCTGTGGTATATTTCATTAGCATAAATTTTTCTATCTGATAATTAATAAAGATTTACTTTTGTTACAACTCTTTTTTTTTTGTTGGGCTTTGTAGGCTATGTTTATGCTACTATTAAATTTGTTGCATGGACTGTAACTAGGCTTATATTGTAATGGGTATGAGTATGTCAATCTTTTCTTTATTTCAAGTTTGAGATTTGGTTGATTGCTTGGATCAGACTAGGACAAGTTGAAAAAAGGTTTATATTGACTGGTGATATATTATGAACACATATGGTCAACTATATATTCTTATGGTAAAACATGCCTATGAATTTGAAACAAGTGAGGAGGAATTAAAATATATGTTTCTTGAGTGTGGAAATGGCTCATATTAAGTGAAATGTTAGTAGTTAAAGAGTTCAAATACATGGTCTTGTCAATTTCCATGTTGGATTACTCAGAGTCAACCACGGACAGAATTAACTTCCAATTCCATGGGGTAAGTTGCATTTGTCCGGTACAAATCGCACGTGGATACTCTTAGAAATTAAGTTGCCTCAAAAGCTAGAACTATTAAGGAACAGCCCAATAATATAGATCATGGCCCAAACAGATCGAAATAAATAGACAGAGACAAACATACTGATTATCCTACACCCCCATGCACTAGAAAGCCAGGATGTACATGTGCAGGTGCTTGCATGTGCTCCCGGCTTTTATGGCTCCAATGCCATGTTATAAACCAAGTTGCCTCAAAAGCTTAAGCAAGTAATGGCCCAACAATGTATATCTTGCCTGAGACTGGCCCAACCATGTTTATCATGCATGAGACTTGCCCAAAGAGATAGATGCAGAGTGGCGGACATATAGATAGATAGCAAAATAAGAACTAGGGTTTTGGATGACGAAAAAATAGAGCCCTATATTTCTCAGGATATAACTATAAGCAAAATAGGGGAACAATCCTCACATTAAGAGAGATCAATCCATAAAACTAAAGAGAAAAGTCCTAATTGCCCTTCACTTAAGTGAGGGTTTACAAAGAAGAAAATAAAAACTAATATAGAATGTCTAAACTACCCTCTATAGTATGAAGACTAATATAAACACTTAAGATAAAAATAGAGAGAAAATATACTCTTAACACCCCTTCTCAAACACTAGATGTAGTTATCATCGAGAGTCTGCTCAACGAAATTGAAAGCGGGCCACTGTAGGAGTCTTGGTGAAGAAGTCGGCCAACTGAGAGACGACAGGAAGGAAACACTCCCAACACGTAAATGATGATGCACAAAGTAGCAATTAATCTCTAAATGTTTGGTGCATTGGTAGAACATAGAATTGTGAGTAATCTGAATGGCACTCTTATTATCACAGTACATGGGAGTGGGAGCAATGATAGAGACACCTATATCAGCCAACAACCAACAGAGCCACATATTGTCAGCAGCAGTGTCGAACATAACCCGATATTCAGCCTTAGCAGTAGACAGAGCAACGACTTCTTGCTTCTTGCTCTTCCATGAGATGAGAGAATCACCGAGAAAGACACACTAACTAGTAGATTTGTGATCAATATCACCAGCTCAATTAGCATTAGAGTAGGCATGTAGAGCAAAATGAGACAAGGAGGAAAGAGGCATACTATAATGTAAAGTGCCCTGCACATAGTGAAGTATGCGAAGAACAGCAACCCGATGTGTAGAGCGTGGAGAGCGTGGAGCCGAGGAAAACTAACTGACAGTATGCACAACATACTGAATATCAAGGCGAGTGACAATGAGGTAGACTAAAGAACCAACAATTTCCTGCTACTGAGTAGGATCATCAAGGGAAGTATTATCCAAGAAATCTAATTTCAAGTTGAGTTCCATAGGAGTAGCCACAACACGAGAATCAGATAACCCAGAACAAGCAATAACATCGGAGGCATACTTGGACTGAGACAAAAGATAACCCCCTAAGAAATACCGAAGGAACCCAAGATCTTTCATCTCAAATAGCTCTATCAATTGTCGTTTGCTATCAAGGTATCAAGAGCTTAGGTTTGGATCCTCCGTATGCAATTTGAATCTGTCTGAACTTGTTTGGAGATCACCTGTACATACTCATCTGTTTGCGGTGGTATTGTTCATCGCACCGTTCACCGACACTCTTCATAGACCGTGTTCATTAAAATTATTCATCATTTTTTTCCCATTGCGGGAATTGTTCATTGCATCATTCAAAGATCATATTTCAACATAAGAAGCATTGTTTGTGCGAGTTGTGGGTATTTTTCTCAATTACTTGCCAAGTTATATTTTTTATTGCTATCTGGTTTTAGGCGCAACTTTGTTATTATGGATTTGTTGGACAAATATGACAATTTTCAAGCAATCAGTGTATGCTTAAATAGTAACAATTATTCTTATTGGAGTTATGTCACGAGTAATTTTATAATGGGCAAAGGGTCGTGGAACTATATTGATGGCTCTAGTGTAGAACCTATTATGAAAGCGGATGTTAAAGCAGAGGAATTTTCACAACATTGTTCTGAATAACATATGTATAATGCTAAAATACTTGGATAAGTAATTCAGTAGATCTCACTATTGATTTATAGGTAGCCAAGTTCAAGACTCCCAAGGCTGCACGGGATTATTTAGCTTCATTATATGTGTAGTCTAATTATGCCAAGCTTTATCAGCTTGACTTAGATTCTTCGCTCTACTATGACAAGGAGATAGATCTATTTAGAATTCTACGCTTACATGACCACTATTTGGGATCAGCTTGCACTTATGGAACTTGTTGAAATTTCTGCTTTTGCTACCTTACTTCAGTATCGTGAGGATTACTTCAGTATCGTGAGGACCGACGGGTTCAACTTCTCCTGGCTTTACGAGATGAATATGAGGTCATTTGTAGTTTCATTTTACATCGATCTCCATTGCCAGTTGTTGCTACTGCAGTTAATGAATTAATTGCAGAGAAAACTAGATTGAAGATTTTCAGTGGCTCGCCTTCCCCTACTTCGACTGTTTTGGCTGCTTCATCTAATGCACTTATTCAGGTATTAGGTAAGCCTAAACCTTGTATTGTTATATATGAATGCAATTATTGTCATAAAAAAGGCCACCGGAAAAAGAATTGTCCACAACACCACAACAAATTGGCCGTCAGTCTATTATTATATAGCCATCTGGTTGTCCATCTCTTGGACAACATGTGGTTTCGTAGCCAGCCCGTATCTTTTAGCATAATCATGGACAACGGTTTATTGGGGTCAACCCACAGTTGCTAATACATTCTCACCAACTGAAGCCTCTTGCACATCATCCCCATCAGTCGCCTCCAATCCTAAAATCCAGTCTCTCCTAGCATATTTGACTCGTCCACTTATACTTCTGCAACTCCTACTTTGTCTGTCTTGGACTCAGGTTTGTCTTTTTCCTTTGACACTGTTTGTCTTACCCATTCTAATGGGATATTCTGACAGGATATTTGACTCTGGCACCACACATCATATGACGCCATATGATTCTTTTTTGTCAAGAGTGTGGAGAATCTTCACTTTAGTGTTGTTTGTGCAGCCAATGACACAAATAATCTCATGTAGCCTTAGGAGTCTTGAACTTGGCTAATTGTAGACCAATAGTGAGATCTACAAAATTATTTATCAAGTGAGTATTTTGGCATTATACATATGCCATTTAGAAGATTGTTGCGAAAACTTCTATGATTTAACATCCGCTTTCATAACAGGCTCTACAATAGAACCATCAATATAGTACCCTTTGCCCATTATAAAATTACTCATGACATAACTCCAATATGAATAATTATTACCGTTCAGGCGTATACTGATTGCTTGAAGATTGTCACACTTGTCCAATAAATCCATAGTAACAAAGTTGGTAAGTAATTGAGAAGAATACCCAGAACTTGCACAAACAATACTTCTGATGCAGAAATATGATCTCCGAATAGAGCCGCAATAAACAGTTCCTGCAATGAAAAAGATGAAAATATTGACAAACAGTGTTGATGAACAGTACTGGTGAACAGCACAACAAACAGTACTGCCACAAATGGATGAATGTGTAGAGGTGATCTCTAAATAGGTTCAGACAGATTTGGATTGTAGACGAAGGATCCAAACCATGATAGCAAAATGCGAACTAGCGTTTTGGATGAGGGAAAAGCATAGAGCTCTATATTTCTCAGGATATAAACTGTACACAAAATAGAGGAACGATCCTCACATTAAGAGAGAAATCGATCCAGAAAACTAAAGAGAAAAGTCCTAATTGCCTTTCACTTTAGATTAGGTGAGGGTTTACAAAGAAGAAAATGGAAACTAATCTAGAATGACGAAACTACCCTCTATAGTATGAAGACTAATATAAACACTTAAGACAAAAACAGAGAGCAAATATTCTAACATAGATTATCGAACAGATACTTGTTTAGACACTAGTCATCTGTGATCAACTATCCAACAGATACTTGTTTAGACACTAGTCATCTGTGATCAACTGTCTCCTTGTCTAGTTATGATAAAATTTTGTTGTCATGATGGAAATTGACTGAAGAGTTGAGTGTTGATGTAGAAAGTATCAAGCAATATCTTATATCTTCACATGCAAGTTCATAGGAAAGTATCTTATGAGGCAAATGTAAGTTGGGATTGGTCTAAAGAGGATGAGGACCTGTTCAGGTGTTTGTGTTAACGCATGTTCATTAACTGTATGTCCAAGTGGACTGGATATCACAAGTTTGAGGGTCTTTCCACTCGAGTAATCCTTGGGGTATACAAGAGATTACCTGATAAAAGCCACTCAAGAGGAAACCTGGGTAAGCATAACAAGTTGAATTGAATCCTGAAACCTCTTTGAGACCCAAACCGAAACCAGGCCTGAGAGATATCTGAGAAAGCAATTTGGACCAAGCCCAACCTAGACACTCTATAGTACATGAGAGACTGGATCCCTTCCCTTCTCTATTTGCTCGTTATTTCTCACCAATGATATGCTCATGCTCAAACCCACCCACGATACCCCAAGGCCATAGTGTAGTACTTGGCATTGAGTCACAATAAACTTTGCATTCTAGCTGTTAGACCATCGGGGTACAACTCCTCAAGGGGAGGGATGTATGGGGTTTGTAAGTAACACATGAATCATTTGAAGAAGCTTGCTAGGTTAAAAACAAAATCCCCTTGAAAAATGTGAGAGCTAATAAAACATAAAATGGGGTGGAGGCACAAATGATGTTGTCAATAAGACTCAATCTTTGAGCTAGTACTGGGGATATTTGTTGTAATTCTAAAATACTCCCAAGTCTTTTTTAAATACGTTGATAACCCTGGCAGACTTTGTACTCGTCTAAAGCTATATTGAATGGCAGGGTTATTATTTCATGTACTTATTCTTTTCAAGGACAAACTAAATGAAATGAAGACATTTTTTTAATCTTCGATTAGATTTGTTGAAAGCAAGCCTTTTTGTTAGAATGATATTAGCTCTCTGAGAAGAGTGACACAACGGTTACTTAAATTTATCAAACAAACTGTCCTTAAAAAGAACTGCCTTGTGCATGCTGAACGAATGTGTGTTTTTCCTTATTTTCCATTTTAGTCTCCTTAAATGCGTTAGCAGCAAGGTTTGCAATCTCGGTCTCAGTTGGCCAAAAATAAGAGATATTGGAGAGATCTTGAAGAGATTGGGAAAATGATCTCAATGACGAGGATTTGATATCATACACAAAATTGATGTGTAAATATTTACAACTTAAAAACCTGAATACTAACATAAAAATTCAGCAAATTGTGCACTTACTATAATTATGAACTTAAATAAAAAGAGATTTAAGATAGTTTGCAGATGAATTGTAATACAAATAGTTCCCAAACATACATAGTATGGCACTTCTTAGGTTATATATTACACTAATAAAAGGTAGAGTGGCGAGCAGGTTTAAAGTCTTAATCACACGAAAAATTTCAGAGTGAATTGAGTTAAGATGCGCACAATATTGTGCCCATGTCATCCTCTGTTAGAACATGTACATATAATCCTGTACATATGTGTCATACTCTCGAGGAGAAACTTGATGCAGTATAGAAATACGTGGATAAGCCACAGCCATAGTTGTCATTGGGACTATGAAGTACAAATTAGGGAGCATGTCATATACACAGTGGTATAAAGCAAGTTCCTGTTCATCTAGTTTTCTAAAACAGAACTGAGATTGGGTGAGATTTACCACGATCTCTCCGAGAATGGGAAAGTTAACACAGAGACAGACAATTTTTGCCTGAGATCTCAATGAGCTTTGGAAATTTACCGAAATGAGAAGAGAGAGACACCCTATTTTCTTGGGCCCTCACCGAGATTAGAGATCTCGGCGAGATAGATCTTGCTGAGATTGCAAACTATGTTTACCAGTACAAATTAGCAATTTTTACCATTTTCTACTTATTGGACAATTTTTTGAGTTGCATTGTTGTTTCAATAGGGATTTCAATCAGTCATATGTAGTGGAGCTTGTAGTGATTTTTTTTGTTTTAAGATTTACAGCAATTTACTTGTCCTATCGCTACAAGCTCATTTTTCAGTTAGCTTATCAGCGGAATGTAACTTTGAAGGATGCAGATAGGGAGGTGGTTGTAGTCTGGAACCTTCGTTGTACTGTGGGAGAGAAACTTATTATTTCATCAGAGGTTTTAAAACAGAATATCACTTTATATGAGGTACGTGTAATTATGCTGTATAACTATGGAGAATGGGAAAAATAAATCTAACTCAAATATTGAATTATAGTGTATCATATTGGCGTAGGTTCAAATTGTTTATTCATATCATATTCTTTTTACCAGGGAAAATTAATTGACATCAAAATCACAAGCGAAAAGTTGTGGATACTTAAAGAAGATGGTTCTATGTTATATGATTTGTTTCTTACTGAAATTGATAGGTAATGACAAATTGTTTCAAGGATGGTGTCTTATTTTTTTGCATGTGTATCAATAGAGTCTTTGATCCATGTGATTCTAATTTCTATTGTTTATTTAAGTCAAGCATCTTATATATATATAATTTGTGTTTAAGCAAAAACTTAGCTGTGATCCTATAGCAAAGCCATGAACAATTTTTGTAACTATTTTCCTTTAGTTTTGTAATTTGGTATCTTTGTATCTACTTTATGCGGCATTTCTTAAATAACAGATTGAGTGGTCTTGGGATTTTGAAATTTGCATAACTGAATATTATTTAATGGAAAGATCATAGGAGAAAGCAAACAGCATAATCTCATGAGCTTGTAAAGATACAGCACTGAAATCCATGTCATCTGAATAATCTGAGTCAGTCTTAACTGCTAAACCTAAGTCAACTAAATAGAAGTCTGTCTACAGGGAGACAATTTCAGTAGAAAGAATGGATAGAATTGGAGTAAGAGTGACAAAAGTCTCTCAGACTTCAAGGATATTGATTGGATCACAAGTGAGGTCCTGTCCCTATCTATTGCTGGGTTTAATAAATTGCAATTTGGCGGACATCAAATATGTTTCCTCGATGTACTACAAATATGTTATAGAAGACCATGCGTACATGGGAAACTTCCACATCAATGCTTCTGGATCAAAGATATCATGATGTCTCCACTCTTCAGAAGTCTCTTAATGGACATTAATGGGTTGACTAGTTTGAAAGTTAGTTTGGATGTAGCCCAAATGGGCATCGGTTTGCTCATCTAGTGGTTTGGCTCATTGTGTATTTTGGTTTGTTATATTTTGTGATTGTGAAAGGCAGACCTTTGTTTGCTTCCAACAAATTGATGGTTTAAAGGGGTTATACTTGCTCTTAACTTCAAATTTATCTTTTATTTTTGTGGTGTAAGAAAGGGTTGATCATTATATGAGTCTGATCGAATTTGCTTTTAGGTCCTGTTCATCTGGATATGGTTTGTTGGAAACATATGTTGCAGATCAGTTATTTCAAGGTTCTGAGCTTGCTTCAGATGATTTTATATGGACTACCCTATCACTTCTTTCATCAGTGAAGGTATTATCTATCAATAACAACGACCTTCTGTCTTGCTATCTCCATATCGTACTGTAAAATATGATTGCAATTTTAAAATCACAAAGATTGTCGTTATCAAACGCACAAATACCAATAAATAAGTTAACTACATATGGAAGCTCACATTTGAGCACTTCTGCTTTATCTGCTATCAGCCTTGAACTTTAGTAGGAAGTCATACTGCTAATTATGTATTGATAAGTTTTCTAGTGACTATTATTTTAACAAAATCATATTTAGTGAGGGAAATGATTTCTCTACACCAAATCCATCCAACAAAACCCTACATCTGTGTTTTAATAGGACAGAGACCCCATACTGTCATATGAGTTCCACTTTTTCTGTGCAATCAAAACCCAGGTGTAGAGTTTTGTTGGACATATTCGGTGTAGGGATTGTAGCGCCCTTTAAAAAGGAGTAATATAAGGAAGAAACGAAGCTGTTCCAAAACTAAGTGATTTATAAACATTAATTTTATCAACAGAATATATTATAATATGCTTCATTGGTGGCTTGTTGACATTGTATGCACACTCTATTGCACTCATCTCAGAACATAAGAATTTTTAGATGAGTGGTGAAAATATGCTGCTCAATGTTTGAAACTAATAAATTTAAGATTACACTTCAGCCATGCCTTTATGGATTGGGTAATCAAGTCCTATACCATAAAGGCTACTTTATATGCTTAAATTTATATGTTGAAACTGTATCTGGCGTTTTGAGAATCTTCTGTCTCCTCGGTAATCCCATATGATTTGGTCTATGCAAGTATGCATGCAACTTGGACCATAGCACGAGTACTACGGAGTTGATATAATATGGAGTTGTTAATGTTTCTGCAGGGTCAAATATTCCCAATTATATCCTCGATTTTCTTGCGGAGGATTCTTCATCCAGGCGTCCGTCTTAATGCTGCTTTGTGTAGAGTACTGCAAGATCACTCGAAAAACTTGACCCAATCTGATCTCCAGTCTTTAACTGTCAATGATATAAAAAAGGAAATCATCACTGTAATTGAGAACAGGGTAGGGCTTGCTATTATTTTTTATAGTTGGAAATTTTGGTTGTTTGCATTACCTATTCTCCATTTTTTCCTAGATAGCAATTACCAATTATGTTGAATACACGATGATGATGGATGGGAAACAGTGTTGACCTTACATGTATACTGTGCAGATGGTACATATACTCCTGACTTGACAAGTTTGTCAGGTCGAAAATATACTAACTCTGAATGGAAAGTGGTTTATATTCATAGGATTTTCGTATTATTTCGTTAATTATTGGCAACTGTTATTACTTTGTGAAAATAACTGTGTACTATTTCTGCAGGGAAATGCTGATAATCCAATCTCTGTATATTATCATTGGAAGAGAATTTGCACCCAATATTTTCATTATTGGTGTCAGAACAGTGTACCATTTCGTTTGTTTTTTGATTCTTCAACAGGTGCAATTGGTGTTATAAGAAAAAGCTCGGTATCTTTATTCCGCTGTTTAGAAGACATTGAGTTGCTGATATATGGTACGATGTATTAATTTTCAGGCAGTAAGTTAGCTACTAGACCTAGAAAAGGGTGGGATCAGGAAGTTTCAAACATATGTTTTGTATCACTCTTATGTTGTTTATTTTTTAGCCAGTATTATAAGGGCCTGTTGAGTATATGGATGTGGATATGAAGGAAAAACTAAAAGTTTGACTTCTTTCCTTGTCTTTCTTGCGTCAGGCTCTGTTGATGAATCTGGAAGTTTTGCAAGCTCAGGGTTAGTTCTGCCATATAATGAACATGAGAGCAAAATCCTTCTTGAAATACTAAGGTGCATTAGCAGCATCAACCACCAATTAGGCAGATCTGCTTCAATACTTTACTACGAGGCACTTGTTTATCCACAAACGATCTCACCTGAAGATATCTTTCCTCAGTTGCTAAAAATCTTGGATGTGGGTTATAATATATCGGTAGCCGAGTTACTTAAGTCACAAGTTGGTGCTGATGTTGCTTGGGAGAAGGAACAGTCGTATCATAAAAATCAGAGAAAATTTTCAGTAGAGATGTTGCTTTCTTTCTGCCATTTAAGCAATAAAGCTAGTTCATGGAATGGAGTTTTAGATGTACTAGAAAATTTTTTGGAGTATCTAATCCCCTACAAGCATAACAAAAGTGATGTTGCAAAGGAATTTTTCAACATCAATAGCTTCTTAATGGTTCAAGCCACCTCACAGGTTGCACGAGTGATGCTTGAGTCTGCCTTTGATGTACTTCTGCTGCTTGGTTATCTTGTCAACATCAGTGGTCAGGTATTAATAGAGAAGTTTGGATCCATTGCACTTCTTCCATCATTTGCTAGCGTTTAAATGTTGCAAACGCTTTCCAAATTGAACTGGTCATTTGATAAGAGCTGGGGAATCAATAGAGGTGCTAAGAGCTTGGGTTCAACTTGAACATTACTGATTCAATCTCAATATTTACAGTTTAAGTTTTTCAGGAGAATTTGCTAGGTAGTTTAATCAAATGGCATTCTGACTCACAAGATGAAGGTTGTTCAGCATTTTCCATTGTGGCGAAGAAGAATTTATTTGTGAACGATAGATTTTAACTGATGTTGTTGCTATTAGTATTGAATTTAGATTACTCCTATATAAATAATCAATCTACTTATACATATAAGTTTTCCTTCAGCCGCGAGGCCAATAATAAAATTGCTCTTCTACTCGTATTGCTAGAATAACCTTTTACAAGTTACCTAGAACATTGCCCACCAGATGTGAATTTGTTTAGGATGAAGCATGAGGATAATTTATTCCATTGAAATCCTATCATTTGCAAATTTACATGTCAGATGTTAAATGTTGCTAAAATATCATTAAGGTACTTAAAATATTTCCACCTCAAATGTGAATTTGTTTAGGTTGAAGCCTAAGGATAATTTATTCCATCAAAATCAGAACATTCGAAGATCTCATGTGGGATATTAAATAATGCTAACACAGTGTATGTGATCGAGGGGTCAATAGTGTGGATTCTTCCTAGATGTCTTCTACAATGGCTGTTATCTGCTACTCTGTCCCTGAAAAAACACCAAATTGGTATGGGTCATATATTAGAGACAATTTGTGTTACAACTGGTGGTTTGGCACCCTCAGGTAGGGCTGAGAAAATTCAACCTGACCCGCTTAACCCTCACCCAACCCAATTAAAATAAGGTCAGGTTTTAAAATTTTTACCTGTTTTAAAAGTAGGTTGGGTTAGGATTTACCTGCATAACCCGCACAAGCTGATCTCGACCCTATTATTTAATGATGCCATGACCTAAGGTGGAGAGATTCAAAAGAAATTCTCAGACAATTCAATTTTCTCTTATATTTTTATTTTATCTAATAATTAATTAGTAATTTTTATTGGATTTTTATAGTCTTGTACGCGTGTAATAATGTCACAATGCTCTTTCTTCAACTCACACTTTCTCAAATAACACATAAAATGTTTGACATTTATTTATAATGTTGTGATGTATCTAAATTCTTTCTATGTTTGTCCCATGCAATGATAATGTATAAACTATTAAGTTAAGAAAAAATATTTAATTGATGAAAAAAATTAGGGTTACCTGCATACCCAACCTAACCCGACCAAAATAAGGTTAGGATTTACATTTTCAACCCAATTAATGAATAGTTGGGATTTACATTTTCAACCCAATTAATGAATAGGATCAGGTCATGATCTGACCCAATTTAAGTGCGAGTCAAGGCCGACATGACCTGATATGACCCGACCCAACTCAATTCCCAGCCCTACCCTCAGGTTGAGGTTGGGTAAATCTTGGGTACGGTTTATTTTTAAGACCATGGGTTAGTGTCTAGATTGAGCCAAATACATGTCCATCAATTTGGTATCTGCCCTAAAGTTCATGGTTCAACTGATTTTAGTTTTGAATTAAGGAAAGAAGATAATTACTGTGTGGAAAAACTGTCTGACATAAGAGGAATAAATGAGATGATATAAAAAAATAAAATGGAAAATTACAAAAAGTATTAGGTGATTAAACATCATTTCCTAATGTTTCGAATAAATGAATAAATGTTTTAGTAGGCAACATATGTGCGAAAAACAATCAGCTTGTCTTCATCTTCTTTATTTCCACGGTTATTAGCAGAACTTTTACTTTACCTATGGTTTTTTTTAGAAATGGATGACTTGTTGCTTATATAATCATATATGGTGCAGATTCTTATGGATCACAAGGATATCTCCCGCATACAAGTCGTGTTAATCCCAAAGGTTCAGCTGATACTAACACAATGGCTTATCGTTAACTTAATGGGCACACTACCATCTGAATCACCTACCTTGGAGGATTTCAGTGCCCAGCTTTCATTGTTGCACATAGGTAATTATTTGATTTTTTTGTGTTGTGTTCCTACAAGATTTGAAGGCAGGGAAATGTTATCAAGAGCAACAATATTCTCGTGAGTGACGATACATCTAGAATCCTGCTACGAGCCTTGGGGCTAAAATGTGGTGGAAATGAATTATTGTCAAACTCGGATCCTGATTCTTTGACATAGCCTGATCTCTTCAAAAGGTTTTCTAGTGATAGGGATGATATTGTCCAACAATGGAATAGTGTCAAAATACACACAAGAGTTCAATGTTGGTTATGAATTTCTTATTTACTATGCAACATATGCTTCTTTTATTGATAACCTAAAATTACCCTTGAAATTTGTCTATTAAAATTTCCATAAAATACATGTATTAGTGTACTGTTATATGTGTGTCCATATTTTAAAAAAAAGAGGGTATGCATTAATTCTTTTTTATAACAGTTATGGTCATGCTGATAGTGAATGAGGCATATACAAATAATGAAAAGAGCTGTTTTCGTTGGGCAACTAAATACGATGTTATTATGGCATGAAGATTAATACACTTAGTGCCAAAAAAATGAAGCGTACTACTGCTAGACTGTTACGTTTTTTTCTTCTCACTGGAACTAACTAATAAATATGCCATTTTGAGAAATTGTGCTTTCTTTTTCTAGAATGATCATATTTTTCTATCCTGTGTTGTAGAAAATACTCCAGATCTACTTTTGTATTGTGGTGGATGTTACTGTAGGTTGTATTTGTGTTTATGAGGGACACCTTGGGTACTACAAATTTCAGTTTTTTCCAATATTATTCAGCTTGACATTGCGATATAGTCGCTAGTCCCTTACATGTTTCAATCAATATATGCAGATAACAAATTTGATAAAAGGCCGTGGGACAAAAAGCTTGGCAGATATGATTTCACATTAGCCTCTGTTCTTTTGCTTAAATATCCTGGATCGGGGGAAGTCCAAAATTGTCTCACCTCATTTTCATTTCCTAAACCAGACAATTTTGTCACCTTGGTCCGGAGTTTTAGTGGCTGGATTGTATGGGGTGACAACAATGAAGGATCCCTAGCTCTTATTGATCAAGTGATAGAAATTGCAAGAACCCTGCTTGAGCATCATCAGTATGAAGCTGTTGAGGTATAGCTCTCTGTTATGGACCTACGTGTACTAGTAGGGAGCCCGCCCACTGGAGATTCTTTACTTTGGCTACTATTGATTAGGATTAGGGCTTCTTAATTGGTTTCCTTGTTATGGACCTACACGGTTCACTAGTAATGGGCCCCCTACTAGTGACCCGTGTAGGTCCATAACACTCTCAGGCTTTACATTTAACTATCCTCCATCTATATTTTTTCTGGACCATATATCCTTTTCTGCTTTCAGAACTTGCATTTGAAAATCCTTTATGTATATTTCTCTATATTTTTCCTGTTCATTTTCCAGAACCTGCTTGTTCTCACTGAGGCGCATTTACGGAAGGAAAAAGTTTACCAAAGTGTTAATGGTTCAAATGGCAGTTGGTGCATTCTCCTTCATTTATTAGGTTATTGTCTTGTTGTTCAAGCACAAAGTACATTATCAAGGGCACTTAAAGAACAAAAAACTCGTGAGGCTGTTCGCTGTTTTTTTAGGTAACATTTTGTGCATATATCCCATTTACATTGTGATATTTTTCTGTAATATTAACCAAATTCTGCCATTCCCAAATGATGACTGTTCAATTAATTTTTGTGGACATATTTGTAAGAGCTGCTTGTGGGAAAGGAGCTGACCAAGCCTTGAAGAGTTTCCCATTCCAAACAGGCTTGCTATATTTAAACACAAACTCTTCCGCAGCATGGAGGCTTCAATATTATCAATATGTGATGCAGCTTTTTGAGCAGTATAATATGAGTGAAGGGGCTTGCCAATTTGCACTAGCCGCATTGGAGCAAGTGGATGAAGTTCTTGATTCTATGGAGAATGATGATAACGTGGAATCTTTTGTTGAGCCTCCAACTGCCATTCGAGGAAGGCTTTGGGCAAATGTATTCAAGTTCACTTTGGATCTTAACAATTATAGAGATGCCTATTGTGCTATACTTTCAAATCCGGATGAGGATAGCAAGAATGTTTGCCTTCGGCGCTTCTTGATTGTGCTCTGTGAGCGAGGCGCTACCAAGGTTATTTTATCTACATTTTAATTATCTCTACTTTATTTGGTTTCTTCTTCACTCTGCTATAAAGAATACAAATTTTCTTTGTAGGTCCTTTGTGATGGTGAATTACCATTTGTTGGACTAGTGGACAAAGTGGTTCAAGAGCTAACCTGGAAGGTCTGGCCTGCCCAAAATTTTCTAAAATTTTCATACCCTTTTTTAAAATTATTGACCATTGGTTTTTATGTAGAATTTGTAGTTCATTTTAGTGATAATGCTATGTATGGAGTGATAATGTTATGTATGGATACTCTAATTCATGCAGGCTGAGCGCTCTGACATTACTGCAAAACCGAATCCTTATAAATTGCTATACGCATTTGAAATGCATCGACACAACTGGCGAAAGGCAGCCACATATATGTACCAATATTCTGTTCGCCTAAGCAAAGAAGCATCTGTAAAAGAACACCATCAGCTGTTATCAACATTCCAAGAGAGACTCAATGCATTAGCTGCATCTATAAATGCTCTAAGTTTTGTTCATCCTGCTTATGCTTGGATTGATGAAAGTCACATTTCTCCTGATCAACATTCACCAAATAAAAAGCCGAGGAAAATTTTGGATTGTGAGTTGATGTATTGTTTACAACGTGATAGGTTAAGTCCATTGGTGTCTGAAGATGGCTTGATTCTTCACTGTTTTACAGCACTGAATTATTTCCTATTTGCCTTGCCTTTATTTAGGTAATAAATTGTTTTGCAGCTGATGTTTCGCAACTATGGAGGGTGGAAGGTTGTGTTGACATTCAGAAACTGGAGAATTTATATGTGATCACATCAGCACAATATTTACTTCTACAAGAAAATGTTAAACCGACTTCTACAGGTGCTGATTAGTTACGGTTTTTCTTCTTTTGGATATATATGTAACTTAACCTCGCAGGACTGGACACCCACCTGCCAGGAAATTGCTTACTATATACATGGCATTTATGTTGTGGAAATGGTGGGTTAATGTGGTTAGTAGAAATAAGTTAGTCCCTTCTCCAACACCTTAGGCTTCTAGTGAAATGGTTCATTAATATGGTTCAATTCCTATGGGATGCAGTGTCTCATGCTATTTATGTGTCCCATGTGTATGTTTATGCGTACACCCACTTGCAGTGCTTTGTAGTACTTGCATTTGTGAGGATTTATTAGTGTGCTGATACAAATAATTTTCCTACCCTAATAGCTTCATCTTTTAGGTGAAGTGGTTAACCAACATGGTGAAAATGGCTTAGCCCAAGTTTGACATTGAATAAAATTAGAGAATATCAAATTAGTTAAAAAGGTCCTTGCAAGACTTTTGTAATACAATGTTTCCGTTAGACTTAAAGATTTTGGGAAGAACGAGTTTTGTGTTGTCTTAAATTAGATTACTTGAGGCTCTCAGGGCCAGTAAGATGTGTCTGTCTCTCGTGTAAAGGTTACTTTTGTAATAAAATGTTTCCGTTAGACTTGAAGATTTTGGGAAGAACGAGTTTTGTGTTGTCCTAATTAGATTACTTGAGGCTCTCAGGGCCAGTAAGATGTGGCTGTCTCTCGTTTAAAGGTTTTTTTATACAGATAGAAAATTTGTTGTAAACTAAAGAGATTTGAATGAATAATCTTGGTTCAGAAATTTTTGTTTCCTATTCTTAGAAAATTTGAAAATTGGAATTTGTAACTACCTTGGTAGAGAACATAGTATTATTGATGAAAGGTGGGGTTGTGCCAGAGACTCTTGAGTAAGTGAAGCTGTAGCTATGCCAGTAGTTTCTTTAATCTGTGCTATGTATTTCTGTAAATAATTTGTGGATTTAATTTGATTAAGTTGATCTTTTTTGAGAGCGCAGCATACAAATTATCTTAATATATTTATTTTGACTATTCAAATCCGGTAACCCGCATCTCTAATTTAATTTGCAACCAACTATACAATGATGCAAATACTAGAGGAATGGATTATACCATTGAGTGAACCGATATGTTCCAGCATGACTTTGGTTTCTCTTGTGTACTGATGCAGGTAGTCAAACTTGTCTATCAGATATGGTCGATCTGTTGGTCCAGGCAGAATTATATGACATGGCATTTACGGTAACTCTTAAATTCTGGAAGGACTCCGGACTCAAAAGGTTACACGTAGAATTCCCCAATTTATATTTACAAGTCAAGCATGTATTTCCCTGTGATATCTTTTAACATTTTAATATCTTACTACAGAGAACTGGAGCGAGTCTTTGTCTCTCTCTCCCAAAGATGTTGCAATGGTAGAGTAGGCTTCTCAACTGTAGAGTAAGTACTTCTTTATTCAATTTTTTACATGTTTTAGTTTTCTTTCTGACATACAGAACGTATTTGTTTAACTTCTGTGTTTTAGCTGCAATATTTTATGGAACAATATGGTTGAAATCTTATGAGTTCAATCATTGTGGCAGGACAACTGGTAAGCTCTTAACATATGGGGATCGTCCAAGCATTTGTGGTGCAACTGAAACGAGTCAGTGTGAGGCTGCTAGTCATTCCATGGTGGCTTCCCGATGGGAAATGCTAGAGCTATTTCTCGTATGTGATTCTGCCTTAGTGTCATTACTTGGCTTTGTACTTTTAAGTGTTATTATCAACATAGTCCATAGACTCTTATTGTTGTTTAATACATTTGGGCATCTCACCTGGGGCTGTAATTTGTAGCTTATTTCTTTTCTTTCTGTTTTTGATGTTTACGTAATTGTTGCAGGAGAAATACATGAAATTACACCCACGACTACCAGCAACCGTTGCTGAAACACTCCTGCATACTGATCCGCAAATTGAACTGCCTTTGTGGCTAGTGCGAATGTTCAAGGTTTTCTGTCTGATTTGGTGTATATATAACCTGTGTCTGGAAACATGAATTATTGGCGTTTTTTGTATTAAACCTTTGTTTTTCTATTGCTCTTTATCTTTGGATCCCTTCTTTTGAACTTAACAAATTGGAGTTTTGCTATAAGCATCTTATTTTAAATAGATGCAAATAAATAATTTGAATGGTTATTGTACGTGGAGCAAGCAGGGTGGAAGAAAGGCAAAATGCTGGGGAATGGCCGGTCAAGAGTCTGATGCAGCAACACTATTTCGTCTTTATGTTGACTATGGTCGCTATGCTGAAGCTACAAATTTGTTGCTAGAGTGCTTGGAATCCTTCTCATCTCTGGTAGTGTAACTTCTGTCAATGTGTTTTTTCTTTTCTAGAGAACGTACACTTCTTAAGCTTAATCTTTTGCCTTTAACAGAGGCCAGCAGATGTAATTAAGCGGAAAAAGATGTCTGCTGTTTGGTTCCCCTACATGGCAATAGAGCGGCTGTGGTGCCAATTGGAGGAGCTGAAAAGTGCTGGCCACATGTTAGATCAATGCGAGAAACTGAAGAAATTGTTGCATGGAGCTTTGCTCAACCACTTGAAGCAAGTAAGACCAATGGCTTTTCATTTTTGACGTGAGAGTTCTTTTCCCCTCCTGGCATCTAATCATTCTCTCATGGTTTGCAGATTAAGGTGGACTCAGAGGATGCAATGGCCTCTGCTCAATCGTGAGTAGGAATATTAAACAGTAAAATGGTTTTGTACTATAACGTCTATGAGATATGGTGTCCCTTTGTAGTCTTTTACTCGAAAAGAAATCAATGAGTAAACAGTAAAATGGTTTTGTACTTCAACGTGTATGAGATAGTGGCATTTGTAATCTTCTACTCGACTGAAATTAATGAGATGAAGCCAGTTTTGTTTGTCTTAATCCGGTTTCCTTACCTCAAGTTCTGTTTCTTGTAAGCATTAAGCTTCACGTCAGATCTAAGAGGAATGTCCAATTCTTTTAGTTCATTTCTTATTGCATGTAGTTCAGTGTGGACCCTCCTAGAGTGTGGAACTTAATGCATTTTAACCGCAGAAATTGCAATAATTTTGTCTTATCGATACCATATTTTATTATATAAAAAAGAAAATATTACAGTATGTTTGAGATGGGATACCTAAAGCATTATAAAAAACAGTTGCAGACAATGTTGAAATTATTTTTTGTAACACAGACAATGATGGATTGAAATAAGAGCGGTGCGATTGGCTCCCAACGCAAGCTCAATCGTCATTTTTTGTATGCTTTGTTGCCGTTGTACAATGAGCTCGCTTTCCATGGGAATCCAACATCCCGTGGGTATGTCTCGTCAATATCTTCATATTTATCATCGGTGGTGCATCGACAATTTCATAGGTGGTATTGATTGTTTTTTACTGCAATTCTTATCTAGAATATCCAAATTCGCTCTTTTGTTAACTTTCATCTGTCGATGACCACATTGTCCCACTTGTATTATTTTTGAAGTATGAACAAGTGTGAGGCCTTATGCAAAACAAAGATTATTGGAGTCAATGTTTAATCTTAGATCTCGTTCTTGTCTTTATTGGCCAAAGATACAAGATTTCGGAGAGATTTTGAAGATACCATGTAAATGATCTCAGAGATCCTAGTGAGTTTTTTTCATATATTTTTGACAATCTTACATTAATATTGAAAAATATGATGATACTTAAGAGTCTATTAACCAAATTAAGTCAGCAGCTATAAACTTTTACATTATTTAAGTAAAGATAGAAAAGTGCATGAAGAGGTTGCTTAACAATGCCCATATTTGAAGAGAGGGGAAAAGTTAACTTTACAGGGCTCAATTGTATATATAGTCATACTCCTAGCCTTCTTCCTTTTCCTCCTCGACTCTCTCCTTCCTCTTCTTTTCTTTACCCTTCCTTTTATCTTTCCTCTTCTTCCTTTGTTAACTCAAGGGCATGGGGATGGGGTGAAAAAAAAAGTAGCAGCAACTTGAGGTTTTAGGAAGAAAACAAAAAAATAATTTTTTGTCGTAAAAGAGAGGAGAATCTCAGATAGTGGCGAGATCTAGCTGAGATTTTGCCAAGACCGTGTAAATATTCCAAGAAGCCTCATTACATGGTCTTTTTTCTTGGTGTTATTGTCGCATGTATAGTCGCTAGTCATGAATGAAAGGCAGAATAATTAGAAAGGAAAAATGGTAAAGACGTTCGTAAAAGGATTTGAAAGGAAAGTATAGGAATTTTGAAGAGCAATTGGCCTAATGGTGAGAGAATCATGACAATTGACCGAGGACTTCCAAGGGCAATTGGGCTGACTATGAGATCTAGGTTTGCAAGCTCGGGCCAACACGAGGACCTGGCCTTAGGCCTTAACCCTAAAATTAATTTTTAAACCCTGACCCGGCCTTGGCCTTAGCCCTTAGGCGGGCTTCCAAAATATCGGCCCTAAGTAGGCTCGGGCTTGGCTAAGAATTTTTTTTTCTTCTAATCTTTTATACTATTAAGAACTAAGAATGCAACATTCAAAAATATAAAGCTATCGTGAGATATAAACCATAATAGACAATGATTACCTTATCATGTTATACACAATAGTAAAATACTCTTTGATTTGATACTTGTGATTCTATTTCAGACAAGTGACTAGGGCCCAAACTTTTTCTCTCAAATGAAGCGAAGCTACTTAAATTTAGAACAGATAGACCTTAGCATAACCATCAAGTAGTTCCACTACCAACGCGAAGCTGTAAGTGCTTCATACTGAATTAGTTATCAGAGCTTCTAGTACTGCATGTTTATTATCTTCTCCCAACAAGATTAATAAAAAGCTCAACAGTCAATACTTTAAAATCAAGAGTTGGTCACAATTCAGAAGTTTCTTGTTACAAAATCCACTTTGCAAGTCCAATCCAACAAAATGAGACACAAACTTTAATTGAGATGTGCAAGTTGCGGTCTCCTAAAACACAAAATGGAGAAAAATTCACATAAGATAAATATAACAAGGTAACATGCTTATGCGGCAAGGTTGTCAAAACTTTGTGCCTCATATATAATGCAGGTGCCCATCTATGTCTTAGTCACTGTCAATGTAATACCTAAACTTTTTTAAATTCTTTATAATTGACTAAGTAGATATATAAGTGAGTCTGACCTTTAAGTCTTTTTTGTATAATAGCTTCATTTGTAGAGTTTGAATATAAAACTTTATTATAAAATAGAAGACATAAAAAGATTTGTATAACTATGAAGAGTGTATAAATTGAAGCTTAGATGAGAAAGTTAAGATAGATATAATATAAAAAAAAATTTAGAGTACATGTGAAAAATAATAAATTTGACAAATAGAACTTCCGAGTAAAAGACTTATCATGTGGTTTGAGTATTAGTGTGAAATTTTAAGGATATAAACTAGACAGACATACCTTTAAAACACCTTTAAGAATATATGAATCGTGATTTTGACGAAGGAATTATGATCATATGAAATTAGACATGAGGTGCTTGACATGCAGATTGTCACGGCCCTAGCCATCCATAGGTGCCGTGCGGCGCTCGCAAACCAACCCAGTACGTGTCACGGGTAGTCCGCTCCGCTACCCCGTGACAAGACGCATGCCAATTTGACCCTTAAATACTTTTAATATCATATCTTTTTCTACAAATATAAATTTAATATAAAATTTTGAGGCTAAAAACATAAATATCTTTGTAATATCATAAGAACGTGTTAATCGAAGTTTTTATGAGGAAAATATGGATGCTCGAAGTTGGGATAAATTACTATTGATAGCCATATATATGTGTCAATGGGCTATCGATAGTTACTGGTAGTTTAATGCTTTTGCTAAAAAACTACCAAATTTGACCGTTTTACACTAGAAATTTATCCCCTTTCCCTTATAAGTGACTTAGACTCTATTTTTATTTGAAAAACCTCTCTAAAATGAAGAGGGAAAAAAATCAAAGGCTCTTTGAATTAAGAAGAATCAAGGGAGGGAGTACATTTTTGATGGGACTGGTCGGCATCATGTGTGATAGAGGATTTTAATATCATGAAATAGGTTGGATTGCTAATGTTGTTACCATGATTTAGTTTTTGAAGTTAATTTATGTAATATCCCAGATTTTCTTAGGTTTTAAAAATTAAATATGTAAAATATAGTGTGTTGACCCCTGATTTATATAGTTAAATAAATTACTAAATAGATGAAATTTATGGTTAAAAACTATGTGGTTATAAGATATATGAAAAGACCTTTAAAATGTCTATAAGAACATGTGAATCGGAGTTCAGATGAGGGAGTTATGGCCGTTCGAAATTGAATATGCCATGCAAGGCCCATTTACCTGAATTAGACATGCAAGTGGCCCGTTTTAGGCACTTTGCAAGCCCGATACTTAGAGTGACAAAAATTATTAAAATATTATCCAAGTAATCAACCTTAGCCCGACTTCTAAGTGGAATAGGGTTTTTAATCCCCATGATTATAAAATGGCTAATTAGGTTTTTTGGGGGGAACTCTTAGCTTTTTGGCCTTAAGAGAGGGGAGAGAAGAAACCACCAAGGAAGTTTTCCGATGACGAAGTCAGAGAGGAGCGAGCTCAAAGATCGGTGATAGATCGACGACAACCCAACGTTTGAGGTATGATTATTGTTCCTTGAGCCAAGATTAAAATAATATTGATTTAGTATAACACAATATAGGAAGTTTTGACAATTATGGTAGTTGAGATTTCAACTACTTAGGTCCATGAGTTATTGTGGGTCTTAGTTTCATAGTGCGGATAAAGCGGTCAAACTTAAGAAAAACTGAGGTTGAATTGTGAGTAATTTATGGTTTAGTAACGCATCGTTAAACTCCTAGACATGACTACCATGTCATAGAGAACCTTTTACTATTTATATTTAAGGAGCAAGTGACTTATAAGTGTAGTCATAGTAACAAAATGTTTATGTTCTTTTGCTTTTGAGCATACTTATATATGTTAAAGAGTTTGTTTATATTCTTATACCTTACTTGATGTACTTCATGAAATAATGATCATGATATACTTATACAATGTTATTGAATTATTGATATGTTATCATTACTTGGTTCTTATTTAGCCATCCTACTGAAGATATTCGTATACTTAGCATCTATGTGATGCAGGTTCCTTACAAGGTTAAATTTACTTTAGGACTGGATGTGATACAAAAAGGATGTTGCTACGCCACTTAGTATTTTTAATGTTTCTTACTGAAAGGTAGATAACTTTAGGCACATGAGTATTACTTTGTTTGTATTTTTGTATATTAAGATATTTAGACATGTACTTAGGCAAGACCCTATTCAATTTAAGATGTGGTTTGACTTAGATTAATATTATACTCTAATTTAATATTCATATGTTTAAAAAATAATTGGCTTATACCTTAAGATAAGTTGTCAAATATTTGATAAAAAATTAAAAATTTTCTTCCTCTATTTTATTCATAATAATGAGTTTAAAAATCTCAAGGTGTGAGTCAATCTCAACCAACATGTCTCGTTAAATGTTAGTAGTTTGTATATTAACATGTCTGCATCTTGTGTATATTTTATAGTTTGTTCTCAAGAAGTAATAAAAGCCAAAGAGATTGGAGAAACTTTAGAGGTGGATCACCTCTCTAGTATTTGGGAGATCTTTAATAGTTGTATTCCCCGAGAAGGTGGCAATTTCATTTGCCTCGAGTTCCTCATCAGTCTAAATTAAAGAGGCATCCTCTACATTGTAAACTTAACTACCCTGAAAATCTAATAACATATTTGATGTAAAAGTAAAGCCAACATTTTAAGCAAAAATATATAATGCATGAGGCTGCATCTAGGCATCTAACGGTTATAAATGGGGTTGTATGGGTAATATATTATGATTCTAATATTAATTTACTCATTATAGGATATGAAAGCGGGCAGGGCTAGGCTAATGGGCTTTTTTGCCCTTGGCCCTGACTTGGAACTATCTAAGTTGGGCCTAATTTTTTTTTTACCTAGCCTTTATGTGGGCTAAAAATTTTGAGGCCCTTCATGACCCTAATGACATGGATGATTTTAGTCAAACTCCATATTAACATTTTAAGTTATGCATGAGCAGGACGAATCTTGGGTACCATCTACCACAGTTTAAATGAACTATATATAACCTTGAGTTAATTTGATCATATAATCGATAACACCTTTTATTTATGTAGGGTGGGTGGCATAGATTTTACTTCACTTTTAGCTCTATTGCAGGGAAGATATTTTGGTCCTTCTATGTGGTACCCACCAAGAATATTTGCCACCACGTAGGAGCCGTCAATTATGAGGATCGACAGTGCATAGCTAGCATACATTAGTGCATGTGCGCTAACACATCACTTGCTTTAGCATGTGATCCATCAAGTTTTACGATTGATGACTTCCTTTTATGGAGTATATCCCGATAGACATCCCCATGGAGGACCAAAAAGTTTTCTCTATTGTAGACATTGCGTTCAATTAGTATGTTGCCAAGTATTTTTGAGCCAAAAACTAATTCTTTTCCTGTCTTTTCCTCTTTCTCTCAATGGTTCTATATATATTCCATTATTCTCATGCCTTTGCAAGCATTGTTATTTATTGGCAATCTCCTTTTTACATGGCCAAACTATTGCATGTGGTCTAGGTTTCAATGTATCACCAATTGAGGTAATTACTCGATGCATTTCCTTCGTATATATGTTTCTGATTTAATTTTCCAACTTCTTATAGACGACATGCTCATGTATCTCCTATTTGTATCAATGAAAAATTAAATTTCCAAATATCTTGATTGTTTTTATGTATCTCTTTCTGTCTACTTTGATAGATGATTCTTTTTTTTAACAACATTTTGTTGATTTTCATATTACACATGTAATTTCTCTTTTGTTGTTCGTATAAGTTCAGCTCATCTGATGCCCAAGGAACATGCACTGATATCCTTTGTGCAAATCAATAGTTTAAAGAGTAACTTCCATTTATCGGTCATTAGTGGCAAAATTATATTTCCCTTGAATTTTTCAAAATAATTTCGTGTAAAGTAGAGAAAATCCCTTTTAGGGGCTTGGGTTAGCAAGTTCTACCTTAAGATTGAAACGTAAGTTATAGGGTGAAAGAGCATGGAGGCAACATAGGCACAATGTAGTGTTGAGCTAGCTCTGTAATGATATTACATATTCGATTGTATAATGACAATAAATAGAATTTGTAAAATACATAATACATTACAAATGTATAAACATTAAATCCAACACTCTACATTGATGTTGTATAGTAGATATAAGCTCTTCAATTACATTGTATAGTTGACTACACAATAGCGATTAATAGCATATTGTTGGCAATACACCATCGATTGCTATTGTGTAGTCACTTTTCAATAATACTCTTGCCATCTTACATTAATAACTCCATTTGATATAAGAGTTTGTTCTATATTAATAAATTTATTTTGTTCAATTTAAATAGTTGGGTACTTAAAAAAAGTATATCATAAGCTTATTCTCCCTTCTCTTAGACGTAGGCTTCATCATTTAATAAAAATTACTATTTTTCCAAATATAGCCATTAATATTGCACAAAAGCAATAATATATAATCGATTATACAACAGAAATTGATAGTGTATTACATGCTATGCATTGCAAACATATAAACTTTGAATGCACATTGCTATTGCATAGTAGACTATATGTTCTTCAATTACATCTTATAGTTGATTATAAAATAGTAATGTATAGTGTATTATGGACCATGCGATTTAAAATGCAAACATACGATTAAAAACCGAACAAAAAACCTAATAACTGCCTTCATACGCAAAAGATGTTTATATCTTCTTTGTGATTATGTCACATGTTGAGATTACATATGTTGTGTATTTCTTTGCAAGAAAAAATCCACCCTTATGAGAGACTCAATTGACTGACCTATGTATCGGCCTCTCTCAGCCAATCGGACCCCTCTCACCACTGCGACCTGCAACCCCTCTCTCTGTCGTTACCTGCAACCTACACAAACACTATCTCTTCATGTTCCATGGAGCTCCCTCTTAAGATCTTGATGCAGCCATCGGGTGGGATAGGTTTTCCAAATTTCAGAAAAAAACAAAATTCTATAAATTGGACCAGCCAATTAATTTGGAAAACGCCCTAGCTAAAACTTGCTATTTAAAAAAAAAAACTTCGGTTTAGTGACTAAAAAAGATATTAGGCCAAGAGCTACGAGCGACAAATGCATATCTCTAAGTTCTATGGACCATACACACCCACAATTTTAATTTTTGATTAACTATGGCTAAACCGGATATTCTCTCCACACTGAACTGCTCCCTCTCCCTCTTGATCAACACCGACAAGGTTTTTTTTGTTTTTGTTTTGAAAGTTGGTGATTGGTGGTCTTTTCTCACTGCATAATCTGCAGAATACATAGAATGTTTATCCCAGTTGTTGATTGGTTTGGGCCTCTTGAAGAACTGACCGGTCTCTACTTAAGAAATGTTAACAAGAAGATGCAGCCAAGTTTCAGCAGACCAACCACCCTTGTCCCTTGTCTTCCACCCACCATTCCAATCTTGCTCATTCACCCGTGCGCCTCATTTTTCTTATGTTTTTGTTCTGAGAATCACAGTTCTAAATTGCCTTAGCCATTCTTGCATTCCAACATATTTGCACATATCTGAATATGTAACTTTGTCCTCAAGTTCCTACTTGTGGGACCTCATGCTGCACCCCAAGTCCTTAATGTATTTCTCCAGTGTAGTCTCCTCCATGGAGTGCTCTCACCTAACAACAAGCTGTCTTCCTGTAGAATGTGTGCCATATTCTATTCTGTCATGTTTCTTATGTGACTTTGATTCTTCTCCAAGCTTGTCCTGAGTTTATGGTCTCTGATCACCATCTACTAATGTCCATATTTTGTTGCTTCACTGCCATGAAACATTGGACCCACTAAGATCTGTAATCTTGCTTAGACAAACAAGAATTTCTGATTTATACAAGTTGGGATGTCAGTTTCTCTTTAAATTAATCAAACGGGAGAAGTGATCAAGCCAACCACCTTGAACGTTAAACCCTACCATTTTTCAACAATTTCTGATGTTCCCATCCCAACCTATTATTCCCCCCTTTTCTCTTTTTCCTAAAGCGTTTGACCATTCTCAGATTACCCATCTCAAAACCCTAATAGAGTACAAACAACCATTAATGGAAACACAGCTTACTTGGGCTAATGTGTAGACAACAGACCTCCAGCCCCACTTAATTAGAGTTGTAACCAGGTGTTGAAACTTCACCAGTGAAGTATTACCCGCCCTTCGATTATAAAAAAGGAAAAATCTACCCAGTGTTTAAGCTACAGCGCTCGGTAGTGAGCTACAGCCTATAACCATCTGATCACAGCCCCTGGCCATGATCTGACGGCCAGAAGGCACTGTAGCCATCCTCTATAAAAAATAGCATATATAAGCGCACGGAATTTACTCAGAGTTAGCGTTTTTGCGCAAAGTCCATGCGCAAATAGTACGCCATCAATTTCTCACAATAACTAGCAAAACTTCACCAGTTGATGAAGACTCACCTAATTGGCCCCTTGTCTCAAAGCTATAGAAAGGAAACCATGTTACATAAATAGAAGGAAGAAATATGGCTCACGCATCCATCAAATCTGGCAATGAAAACTGGATTAAAAGCTCTTAATAGAAAAATCAAATAACAGTGGCAGCACCCCGCGAGGAGGTGTCTGCAATAACGTTTCATGGCTCAAGTCTGCAGCCACACTTGTTCAGAATTCAGAAGATCAGAAGCCCATAAAGAGGCTATGGGAGTAAGTGCTAGAATTCTTCCTTACTCCGGGTTTTCATCTTATCTGCCGGCTGAACCGATCAAATTCAGTAAATACACAGTCAACGTTGAGCTGGGAATCCAATAAAGTTCATATTTCAACAGGCTGCCTAAATTGCAAGCTTCCTCTCCCCTTCCTCTCCTCCTCCCTGCCTTGCTCTCCCATGGCCCCATCTTCAGGGTCTCATCCAGTTTCAAAATATTTCCTCTCCAGATCTGCTTGCCCCCTTGTCTGTGGATGGCCTCTGCAGATTTCCACACTCTCCTTCTTCCTCTTCTTATTCTTATCAACGCCCACCTCTTCTGTTGCTTCTGAGAACTCTACCACCTCTGCAACACCTATAAAACCTCCTTCCTCCGCCATTAACACAACTCAGAAGTTTCTCATAGCCGCTGGAGCTGTCTCAGCTTTCGTCATCGCTGTCCTCGTCTTCATGGCCTACTTGTTTAAGTGCTTCGGGTTAAAAACTAAAGGAATGGCCTGCAGGAGGAGCAATGGTATTGCCGGGGATCAAGTTCTGCCCACCACCCTTGAGCCGTTTGATTCAGAGGCCTCATTGGGTGCAGAAAAGAGCTCAGTGAGGAGATATAAGCGGGGGGAGATTGAGAAGGCGACCGAGAGCTTCAGTTGGGTCATTGGGGAAGGCGGGTTCAGCACAGTTTATCTCGGCAACTTCTCGGACTCGACCATTGGCGCCGTCAAGATTTGCAGGAACAGCGAGCGCCTCAACCGGGCTTTCAAGCAGGAACTCGATGTTCTGATGCATGTTCGCCATCCAAACATTGTCAAGCTTCTTGGATATTGTGATGAAGGAGGTAATTATATTCCCTCATGATCACTACTGGTTAAGATCACCTCATTTGAATTCGTTTAACTATTTTAACTTGAAGATTAGACATGATGATGATGATGATGGTGGTGATGTATACAGTAAACTGCCATGGAATTACATTAACTTCTTTAAATTTCTTAATTTTCTCGTTGTTCATGCAGAGGAAGGAGTTTTGGTGTTTGAGCACGTAAGCAATGGAAGTCTGCACGAGAAGCTCCACGGCGGGGGCCCCATGGCTGAGAACCTCTCGTGGGCTCGCCGGATGTCGATCGCATACCAGCTCGCCGGCGCCATCCAGCACCTCCATGAGAAATGTGACCTCCAGATCGTCCACTGTGACATCAAGGCCTCCAACATCCTCCTAGACGAGCAACTCAACTGCAAGGTCTGCGACTTCGGCTTCGCCAAGATGGGCTTCTCCGCCGCAATCCTCCCGTCGTCAGCGAACCCTGCGGTGATGGGCTCGCCGGGCTATGTGGACCCTCACTACCTGAGGACCGGAATTGTGTCCAAGAAGAATGATGTTTACAGCTTCGGTGTTTTGGTCCTTGAGCTGATCACAGGGGTGGAAGCCTTCTGTGAGGAGAAGGGGAAGATGCTAAGTAGAATTGTTGGGCATGTGCTGAAGGAGCCTGAGAGGGTGGTGGAGGTGGTGGATGAGAGACTGGGGGGAGAGTTTGACAGGGAGGAGGCAGTGGCCATGGCTGCCATATCGGCAGCTTGTCTGAGGGAACAGCCCAGCCTGAGGCTGTCCATGGCCGACGTGCTCATCACCATGAAGGAGAAGATCTCTTCCATCATCCCCATCATGGACAAGTCAAAAGAACTTAGCAAGTGATCGACATCAAAATTGAGTTCTCAGCAGTGGAAAAAAAAAAACGAAGCAAAAGGACTTCAGGACAGTTTGTTTATAGAGTATATATATATATATTTTTAATTTTCTGGTTGACAGAGTTAAAATGTGTAAATGTGGGCCATCCTTAGATGGTGGACCCAGGCCCACTTGTTCTCTCACCTTTGGACTTGTGGAGCTGTGGCCTGTGAAGAAGGGAGGATTAATGGAACTGGTGCTTTGCTTGGAGTACAAGGCCACGGTGGATTGCCTGGTGTGGGGGGCATTGACAAAGAAGAAGAAAGAGAGGCTTGACTTGGGCCATAGCATTGATTGTGAGAGGGCTTTTGGGCTGAAAAGCTTGACCTTTTTGATATATAATGGGTACACCATGGCTTGTCTTTCTTTTCTGTATTTACTGAAAGAATTTTGCTTTTCTCTTTTCTTTGGCTCTTTGTTCATCTTTTCTTGCTCTCATCACTTCCTATAATCAATCCCCCCATTAACAAGATATCAATGAGAAAGTTGAATCTTGTTTGGCTGAAGATCAGTTTAATACAAATGTGATTCAATGTGGCTCCATATCTACAACATTGTGTGGTTTGATGGAATGCCACTTAAATTCCATTTGAGGTCAGCCATTTAAGCTGTGGAGGTTATTAAAATGGTGCCCAACTGGCTCAAAACAGCCAAAAAAGCTCCTTTTCTCATCATCTCCATCACATCTCCTGATAGAGATACAAAACCCACATGATGGAATTTCATTGGCTTATTATAAGCTCCTGGAGCAATTGGATTTTGGCAATTTATCACATTACAATGACAATCACTAGTATCAACAAAATTTGACAGCCTTGAACTTCAGGGCATTTGGCACACACTGCAGGATATATACCATGGACCAAGTTGGGGGCCCCCCACTTGTGAAGGATTGTGTGCCCCATGTGAACTCTGTGCAGCTTGGACCTGTATCTGGGTGCGATTACAGCCTGGGTTGCTTCAAACCTTTATGCAAGACGTCCACTTCACTGCATTTCAGAGTCCCCTTCACAGCCAGCAAAGAAGTTTTTGTCAAATGATGGAAGAAGATGGGCTCATGAAGAGCTTGCACGTGAATTGCATGTGGGGGTGTGGCCTTTTTCCCTCCTCTGATGTAAAGCAATTCCAAATTTGTGGTCAAATGGGGAGCTGGGTCATTCATAACAGAGTGGAGCAACCAAATTAGTGGGTCACCAACTTTGGCTCTAGTAGCAGTGCCTTCCAAGGAGTGAGTGAGTACCGGCCTGACAAGGACTAAATCCTATTTCAACCGTTGCAAAGTAATCACTGATATGAGCCTCATCCAACATATTTAATGCCTGGAACTTGTGAAGACGAAAATATAGCTAGATCCATTGAGTTTCTGGGTTGGAACTGCGAGTGCTGCCGTCAAGTGTCCACTGTCTACTGGTTGCCTGCTGGCTGTTGATAAAACTGGTAGCCATGTGTGGCATTGTCCGAGGCTAATCAAGAAGAAGATTAATTGGAATTTTCACGGAAAATGTTGGGCAGACAGAGGAATGTGGGTCTTCTTTTGAGAATTCCTAGTTGGAGTGTGGGAGCTTTTTATGGTATTTGAACATGCACCACATGGGTTTGTGGGAACAACAATTTAATCCTCAACAGAACTCTTTTTCAGTTTTTTAATCCATGATTTGAGTGCCACCACCAATGTGGATAGAGGACTGGTATTGTACTTCACATCCAAATTGTAGAAAGAGATGATCCTTGCCTTGAGGGATGTTGGCTGGACCGAGGGGTGGAGATTTGAAGATGCATGATGCATCCACCAGATGAGGAAGTGATTTTTTATAGGGTTAGCTGACAATTTACTTGACTAAAACTGATGCGATGGCTGACGATAGACATTATTGTGGGGAGGAATAATAGACATGGTCAGACTCAAAACCAAAGAAGAGAAGGAGAATTAGTATTAAGTACTGTTTAATTTCACGTTTTAGCTGGTAATTCATTAGCATTGACTTAAATGAAAATCGTTTCTGGAGAAGTAAAGTCAACACTGGCTTACATCACAATCATTTTTGTAAGTGTTATGTGATTAGAGTCAGGAATGCATATTAGGTCGAAAGTTGCATGAGAATTGTGAAGCCAGAAGTTTATTCATGCTTGGTGCATCACTCCTCAATCAGCAGGGCTATGGTTTGGTGCTCACTAAGACATTACAATCTTCTAATTTTCAATTAAGGGAGTAATAAACAAAGCAGAAATTTGTCAAGCGTGTGGCACGTGGTGGTGGCTAGATTAGGGTTGGCTTAATCCAATGATCAAGAAACCTAAATCTCAGACTAAGGAAAAAAAATAGAATATTAATTATGTCAAGAAAAACCTCAAAAGTAGTTCTTACTCAAAATCTCTCTGTTCAATACAACAAAAAAGTACACAACAATTGAACTTCTTGAGACAGCAAACACAAGCGAAAGCTGTTCTGATCATTCCAAGGCCTTCAATTTTGCAAACTGCAGAAATTGATGATATATTTTCCAGATACAAAAAAATTCCTGCAAGAATGCACGATATTCAGGAAGCAGCACTCGCTTCATGGCCAGCCCAATCCCATTGGATGACAAAATAAATGCAAAGAGGTGGCAGAACCCATCTTCATCAGTAAGACTCCCATCCAGTCTTTGCAGGCCATGTTCCTATAAGGGTAGCTGAAGGTGGCGTGGAAGCTCCAGTGCTGGAGTCAAACAAGCCAGTTTTCTCCATTGCCCTTTTCAGCAGCTCGCCAACAGCATAAGAGAGACCAGATGTCATTAATACAATTCCCAGATAATACACTATCGTCTTAAAGTAAGGTTTGGGGGACTGCTGAACATGTGCCTTTCCAGAAGCAAGGAGAAGAATGAAGAAAAGAGAAGCTCCAGCAACGGCCATGAGCTTGTAGTACTTGTCATCACTCTTGCGGAATGAGAAGCCATAAATAATTGGTGGTATCATCCCAAAAATGATGTACGATATGATTGCAACAACGACATGTAACCGAAAATTCACTCTCCGGCCGAGTGTTCTGTAGTACCGATCTTCATCTTCTGTTTTCTGATCAGTTTTCCTTTGATCAGAAATGAGTTCCCTAAGCTGCAACAACATGCAGAGAAACATTATAAACATCTCATAAAATGTATGAAAGATTTTAGACAAATTCTAGACTTTTACTTGAAAGGTATATATCATTCTTATCAAGAAAGATGGCAAGTAGCATCCTCAGACAATGCTGTACTCACATTATGAGCTAACACAATGAATCCACCAACAAGATTTGCCAGTGCCAAAACAACAATATTCACTGCAATGAAACAGCAAGAAAATTGTGGGACTAATTCAAATTATGAATTGACTGCAGCAAGGTAAAAACTTAACTAGATACTAGCTGTAATTTGATCTTGCAAACATGATGCTTCAATTCAAGCTACAGAAATATGAGAGAAATTCTACACTTACAAGTGGTAGCATTGGAACCAGCAGCAGAAGAAACCACCCCAAGACTTGTAAGCGACTCAAGTAAACCCCCATATACAATGCTCTTCAGTATGTCCCATTGATGATCAACAATCGGTTGACCCATATCAAGGCGAACCTCATCCAATATTAACCCTGGACTATCAGGTGCACGATTGACTTGAACACTTTGAGTTTGCAATCCTCTCACCTCAGCAAGTTGCTTAACATCGTTTGCTGCATCACAATAACACTTATAAGCCTGTTCATTCCACAAAATAATGTAAATTCTTCGTGTTCTGATGATTCCAGATTTTAAGATAACATGTTATAACTTGACAGCTATAAATTATTATAAGGTTGCAACATTTTGGATTTCAGAAAATACTTAAATCTATTATCTAAGACAGACATGCTGAAGAACTTGAAACATGTATTTACCTTTTACAGCTGCAGAAGGCAACAAATAATCTGGTTTTGATGGTATCAGAACTTTTTTCTCCTCTTGTAAAGGCTTTCCCTTGCCAATCTTGATCTCTTCAGAAAGGTGATCAGAAGGAACCAAAGAAATTTCTTCACTTCCCTCCAATGGAGATTTGACTCTAGCTGTGGGCATGTCAGAGTATGTAGTGGGACCAATCTCTGCACAGATGTAACAGGATGAAAGGGATAATCATCAACATAACTAGAGTCATCACGAGCAGTCATCTATAACTTCCGACCATTAGAATATAATACCTGTAACCTTAGGTTCCAATTTCAAACTACTGTTGGCCAGATATTCTTCATGGTGAAAAACATCTGACTCAGGTGCTGGCAGAAGAATATCTTTATCAAGTAAATCTTTTATTGGACCTTCAACTTGTAATTGGTTATTAATATAATGGTCTCTAGTCTCAGTGTACGAAACTGAGAAGGCACCATTGATGGCCCCATTGCTTATATTATTGACCATGTTAGGCTGCAAATTCCACTCTTTAATCAGGCTGTCACCAACATGTTCTATTGAGTCATTCCCTGTGTTTAATGCCAATAGTTGCCTACTGTTAATTGCATATAGAATAGAACTGAACAAGAAATCAAGCTAAATAATTTTCACTAAAAGAGCAAGCTACAAATATTTATTTCTTGAACGAAATTTATACTACTTAGTTATGCAAATTGACGTGTTTGTTTTTCCTAATCATCCATGTCACCTGTCATAAAAAAATATATCCAATCCATCATGGATAAATTTATAATCACGCTCATGAAGCTGTCCTTATTTGCGTAAAAGCTAATATAATCATTTTTTTACTGCTCATTTGAGGGTGGTCTATGTTGTTGCCTGTAAGGCTCTGAATGCTTAATAAAATGCTGGACCACATACGACCCAAGGATTAGACAGCAAGTGAAGAACTTTCATCATCAATGGGACAGAACTGAATTCCCAGCATTGTCCCCACTTTTAAGCCATATCAGTCAATTACCAACTTTATAATGACAATATTGGTTTGCAATAGAAGTAATGGTTTAAAACATGATAGTTACCCCACCTCTTATGCTGTTTTCTTCTACCAGCCCTGTCTTTAAATCGGCTGCGGCAAGGTCATGGTTGTTACTTACTGAAGGGTCTAAATTTGCTTGTTTCCCGTTGCTCAAATGTGATATTTTTAGGAGTGAATTCCCTTTTGCTGGTGGGGCACTAAGCTTTCCTCCATCTGAAAAGATAGGAGCAAGTTAAAACGCATCGTCAATGCTCAGATGTCAAGCAACTCTTAAACCTGTACATGCAGCAGATAATCCAGAATCTCAGATCAGACTCAAGATAGTTCCCAACTCTAAAATGTCACTCATGGATGGGAATTGTCACAGCTGACTCATGATCTAATTTGATGTCAAATTGGCTGACTTTATATATAGTTCATCTAATGTCAGTTAAATATTTCAGAAGGTCCAATTTAATAATTCAAATATTGGCCTAGAACTGAAAACAGCAGCCAAAAGTTTTGGAACCCTGGAATAGGATGCAGCTCTTTGACAACCACTGTCAATGGCCTGAATTAGTATTGCATAGATTTTGACTCTTGAAGTCAAACAGTTGGTGCAAAATGAGCAAAATTTAATACAAATGGCCCTAAAAGAAGTAACCTGATTCTTCTGATGGACTTTTTCTGGTACCCTCATCATTAGGTGTTAGTGTGGCTGAATTCGTCTGCAGAATTGTGTCCTGTTGTGAAGTTTTTGACCTCTGGTCATCATCTCTCCATCCAAAGATTCGGAAGAATTGGAAGCCATTTGCTGTTGAGTTCAACAAAAAATAAAATAAACAAGTCTATCATTTAAAAAATAATGAAACCCTAAAAAAGTGATTTTTTTTGTATTAATTACAAGCCTATAACATATTGTGATTATGCATGCAATTTTGAAATGTCCCTGGAATGGAAGACCCTTTATGAGCAACTAGCTCTTATGTAACTCTCTATTTCTTTACTGATGGAAATATATAACGTTTAAAGAGTCATGACCGACCACATGATACACATTGATGGGGAGAAGCACCCATACCATTTTGTTTAATTGAACTTTCCACTTTCGGCCCAATTTCAACATCTCGTTGACTGTTTAGCCCAGTTTCAAGATTCGGTGAAACCAGGACATCTTTTGTTTCTTGTTTCCCATTGCTCAGTTGTGGGTCTCTCTGAAGTTGATAACCTAGTCAGAGAAAATATTTTCAATTAGTCATCTGCAAAAGTGTACTTTAATACAGCTACAGGCTATATGACCACCATATACTTGATGCTTTAATAGAAAGCACCTCTTGAATACTAATTAAATCCCACATGTGAATCCTGCTGCAAAAACGTGTAGAAAAAGTGCCGCTTCACATGTTTGAGACAGATGGGAAAGAATATTAGAAAACATAAGAAAAAGCACACACCAGTAATTACGTGATCTGCTCACATGATTCAAAAGCTGATACCTAGTTTTCCCCTTCTGTTTTCTCAAATATAATGGTTGTAGGAGGAAAAATAGTTCCTCTCCTGCATTGTTGACCATATTCTTCTCTTGATGACAGAGATTCACATGTAAGGAATCCAATGTCTGATCACTTGGAGCTAATATCATGGAATCTTGGCCATATATATTTTACTCAATAGAGTTAACACAGTTAGAGATTTTTCAAAATTGTGAGACATCATTTGTTACAAGCTAAAAGGGAAGTCAGCCATACTGCTAATTCTTTAGCAAAGGAAGGGGTCAATGGAGCTAACTAGCTATGAATGATCATCTTCTTACTAGCTCAATTTATTGTTTCTCCCCTCAAGCTGCTCTGATGAAGCCTAGGTGAAACTTGAATTCACCATTTCAAGAAAAAAAAATTGAATTATCAGATCCTCACAAATTCATATTACTTTTCAGGGATAAAAATGAGATTACTGAAACCTGGATATTTGGCGGTTGAGCCAACTGAATTTAAGTCTTGAGCAGGGGTCTGTCTTGGAGCTTGCAGGTCGGCATGTTCCTCTTTCCTTCCAAAGATTCGGAATAATTTGAAACCACTAGCTGTTCGTTCAAGTTATAATTAGTCATCGGTTCATCATGAGATGATGAGAAAAGTAGTAGATTCTGCCCTATAATTTACAACACAATTTGATTCTACGCATCGGTGCAGATAAGATAAGACCATTTGTTATTCGTACTGGCCACTCAAAGTACCAACTGTTACTAGATCAAAGTTGATTAGACACATGACTCTCCCAGTTCAGTTACCATCATATGTATCTTTCTGTAAATGTCTGAAGTCAGTTGAATGTAGGTACAAGTTAGACAGCGTTTAAGATGACCAAGTGAAGCATGCATCATAAATATCTATTATCTTTGCCATTCAGGCATTTTATGCTCTGGCAACAGTCCTAACCGATGAAAGGATGTGAGACTTCTTTTATGATTCAAAAGCCAGTACCTGAGACTATTTTGATGACATTTTTAACCTCAGTGCTTTATCAAAATTATTAAGTGCAAGTATATTGTACATCTACACATTTTTCTCCACTACGACAACTAAAGTAGCAGTATAACAAAGTGATCCTGGTTTCAAAGTTAAAAAGGCGTATGCTTATATACATTGACATCATCTTTTTGATGTTTTGAAACAAGTGAATCAATAATGTTATTTTATAAGAAAAATAAAAATCACGAGTAAAGAAAAGAAAAGAAAACAACTGATTATAATGAGGTTATAGTATTGCCTAATGATAGCATTTCCTGTCATGTTCTGTCATACTTGGCATAAAATAGGTTGGCAATCACCATATTAATGAAACTTCCATCGAATACATAGATTATACAAATCCATAAGAAGGATATCTCACTCGTTTGTGGTAGCATGATCCTATTAGTGACATTTCTTCCGAGGCAAATATTTTTACTTGTATCAATCACAAATGATTATAATGTGAAAGAAAAATACCTGTTGAAATGAAGAAGCTGAAGCATGACAAACATCTGAAAACTTCAGGTTCTTGAGGTGGATCAGGATTGGGGGGATTTACGGGGTCAGAATGGTCATTTTTTCCTACAATTTGGCGTTTTGGGCGCTGGCTTTCACCTGGAAGAGCTTTCCCTATTCGTTTTCTTTTATGTAATATAACCCTCTTGGTGATACATGAATGACAATTAGGACAATACAAATCATGTGTTTCTTGTTCCTCTAACACCTTTTCAACATCATATTCAGCTACTACCTCTTTAATGGCATTGATTTGTCTTAAGGGCACATCACTTTTGATTTCACTCTGAGATGGGTCTGCCCTTTGCTTTTTGCTGGACTCTGGACCTGCTAAGTTTTCAGCCCTTTCAGTGATTGTGTAGTTGTCTTCAGCAGGAAACCCTCCTTCAAATCCCAGTTTCTTCTCATTTTCTGAGTTATATTCTTGCTTTTCAGGCGTTTCAATGATTGTGGCATTGTCTCCAATAAAAAACCCATTTTCAAATTCCAGTTTCCTTTCACTTTCTGGGTTATATTCTTGCTTTATTGCCCCATCAGCAAGAGGCTCTGAGTCTTTGGTCTCAGTTCCTTTTTCTAATCCTCTACCTGCAGAGAAGCGCAACAAAGTTTTTAGTAGCAAAATTGCATATTTTCCATGCTCATTTCAAAGTAATATCACAGGAGGAAGGAGGAAGGAGAAAAGACGATTAAGACTCATGATCTAATTATCAATTCCATACAGAAATAGCTGGCCACAGCACAAGAGGCGAAATGAATACTGTAAACAAGTTTGGATCACAATACTTTTGATTGCTGAGTAATTCCCCATCAACGATAGAGCAGAAAACACAATCTGGAAATAAAGAGTTCCTTAAAAGGTTACTCAAGCGGACAAACACAAGCTTTAGAATTTATTTTCTTTTATCTCAGATCACTGACCTGAGGGAAAATAAGAGACCGGCTGAGATACTGTTTTCGAATTCACCCTCTTGTGTAAAACCTCTTCATGTTCTTCTATATTATCTATGGCGGCATTTTCCATTAGATAGGTCCAAGTGCAGTGGCGGCACTTCCATATTCCTTCAGACAGAGAGATGAAAGTTCACCAAACATATTTCCAAAACCACCATAAAAATCCTAAATGGTCTTTCATTCCGAAGAATATCATCAAATTCGGAATTGGCCTTCTGTGTCCACTTTTTTTACTTTTAAGTTTAAGTCCAAGTTTATTGTGCCAGTATTTCATAATGTGATTTGCTAATTCCACTGGTTTAGATTGGTTTCAAACCATCAGTGCAGTGAGATGATTGAAGAAGATGATGAAAAAATAAAAAATCGAATAAATATTTCTATGGCGAGCCCGTGTTACGGCAGAAAATTGCGAAAATTAAAATGTAAACCTCTACTTCAAGCTGTTCAAATAAGTGATGGAACACACATCGATCAATCAACAGCAAACAGCCCAACTACCCAAGGGAAGGGGACACTATACCAAATCTATGCTTCCAAAATATTAACATCAGAAGAAAAAAAAAGGTAGATTTAAAAGGCAACGACTCACAGACCCAGAAAAACTTCAGTCAATTGTTCATCATGTCTGCTACTTTGTCATCTGTAACTTTCTTTTCTTGACAATCACATACGCCATAGATGAAACTTGATCCAAGCTTCTTTACCCCGGGGTATCAGACCACAAAACAACACTGGAACTATTCATCAGAAAACTCACTGAAAAGAGGGGACCCATCGCCCAGCAACCAGAATCCATCAAGGGTAGTAGAGTCATTTAGATATCATACAGACCCCCACCACCTTTTTCTCTGTTTTCACCACTCCCAGAAGAAAGGGAGAAAAAAAAACAATCTTGAAAGCAATGCATCAGAGCAGCTAAAAACAATAAAGAGAGGAGGCCTCACTCACCTTCAGCTGAATCGAAGTAAACACTTCTCTCCGGCTCGCCAGCCTCTTCCGAGCCATTCTGCTCTGCTTTGCTTCTGCGTGGCCTAGTGACCAGCCCAGGGTCCACTGCAGCTTCCATTTCCTCCTCTCCCTCTACACTGTTTATGAAAGGAACTGCGGCAAGACCCGCCATCACAACAGTTATGGACCAGATGGAGAAGGACCCGGGAAACCAACTCCTCCCTTCTCCACCTCCGGCTTCACACAACTGCTACATCAATGTCGAATGTCGAATGACATATATAGTCCATCCAGCCATGGTTGTCAAATAATGGATTGAGAGAAAAGGAAATAACTTTCTACAAGTATGAATGAATGAAAGACTTGACTTTGCTCATACATCACCAATCACAATCACGGACTAAAAAAAAGATGATCTGATACATTTTCTGGCAATCCGATATGTTGTCAGGGAGTTAATAGTTTCAGACTGGTAGCCATTAATGAGCTCGGATGGGATTGAATGCCTGGTCTGCACTCATAACGCATGAAAAATATAAAGGCCAGACTCCAAGAAGAAAAATACTCCTCCAAGAATGCGTGTTTAGCTCGTCCATCAATATTAAAAAGATTTATCCACACGTGAAAGCTACACAAGTGGTGCAAGTTCAGAAAAAAAGGCTGCTGATGCCGGAGAAGAACGCTGACTTATTTTTCTTTTCAGTGCTTTCATTCAGTATTATATTAATAGTTATATTTTAGTTTTTTAAATAAATTAATTTTAATTTATTTTAAAAAAAAATTAAATATAACAATTAATTTAAGATGGAGAGAATATATTAATATATTATATTATTACTAATTTTATTATAATAAATTTGGCAATTAATATTAACTGTATTGTCAACTTTTAATTGTCAACTATAAACTGTAAAAAGTGTTAACGTAAATATGAAATTTATTAAGTGCCCAAAAAATCTTCAAATAAGGTAAAAAAAAAATATTATTAATTTCACTAGTTGACGAAGTTTATGAGTTCATCTTTGATCTTTTAACTTGAAAATCCACATATTATATAGATTTTATGTTAAAAAATATCATTAAGAGAGTTGTAACATGTGTCAAAATTTATGGAGGTCCAGGTCGGATTTGGCTTGGATGCAAGGGCGGACTTACGTTATGACAGTGAGGGGTCTCTGTTTACCATTTAGTGTTAATTTTTTGTGTAGTATAATACAAAATAAGGGATAAATCTGTAGTTCCCCCCCTCTATTTTTTTCCGCCACTGCATAGACAGAGCCAAAACCGTCAAAAGAGTTACTACTTCTGTAGAAGCTATAACTGGGTCACGTTTAGTCCTATCATGTCATGGAGGAAGAAAGTGACGCAAAGGAAAAAGAAAGACAGGAATAACAAGATAAAAAGGGGGGGAAAGAAAAAGAAGATGAGGCAACGACAACAGAGCTAGAGGTAGAATGGGGCTCATCTAGATGGAGGGCAAATGTGATTGGCTCAAATAGATTGGTGTAGATGAAGTATAAAAAAAAAAGAGGAGAGTAGTAATTTCATGTGGTGTTTTGGATAAGTCCACTTTTCACATTGTTAAATGGAGTTTTACACACTTTTGTTTATATATTTTCTCATAATAAAAAGAGTATAATAGAAAATGATATTTACACCCCCTGAGTTTATATTTCTTATCGTTAGTATTTTTTTCAAATGGATAAAATATCCTTATCTACTTAAGCCATTAAGCGGGTCATATGGGGCCACAACTGATGGGACCCTCTTCACTTGTTCCCCATCACGCTCCCATCGGTTATATAACCCTCTTAATATAGTTAAGTGAATAAAAGTAATTTTTTATTTAAAAAAATTATGAATAGTTTGTTAACGACAAGGGTGTATATATAGTTTTTAAAATATCAAAAGGTATAAGTGTTATTTAATAGAAGGTCAAAGATTGTAAGTGTAATTTACTCGTTATAAATTATGATGTAGATGACCTTCGTATGTACATGTAAAATCCAGCTTGTGAGTTTTTGGAAATGTTTTTTTTTTGGTTTAAAGTCAATGCAAATGCTCTTCAGCCTGCTGTCTACTCTTAAGGAAAGGTTAAAGGAGGTGCCAAATTGGTTTAAAAAGGGTTTAATTGTACACACCAATCTGCAAATGTTAATGTGAATGTGGCAACTTTGAGCCTCGTTTAGACGTGTGAAACGTTAACTTTTTTTTTCTAATTTATTTGGTGAATGTGCAATGTATGTGCGATAAAAAAAATTAAAGAAATAATGCTGAGAATTTTGGTTCATCATTCTTCTTCATTTATTTATGAAAGACCCATGTGACCTGGACAATGTTTTTGCACGTTTTGCAGACCACAAATCTACTTCCCAATTAAGGGGACTAATCGCATTAGCAAATGGGTTTAATTCTATTTCTCCCGGGGCACTTAAACACACTTATCTAGGTAGATGAGAATCAATTTTTTTTTTAAAAAAGAACCTTGGACTTGTCAATCTAAGTGAATAAACTATACAAATCATTAGTGAGGATTCTTTGAATTGGACAAGTTGGGGGTCATTTACTACGTCCTGGAGAGTCTATACTTGCTGTGGGCTTATTTTAAAAAGATTTGATAATGAAAGATCATCGTCATAATGGCTGACCAATAAAAAAAATCATCACAATGGCTGACTTCTATTTATTCATTTCTTTCATGAAGGCAAGACAAGAGATGATCATCATCTGCAAGCTACCTGATTGTGCCACAGAAATAAAGAAATACAAGAAGAAAATCTACCTGATAACCTAAATAAAACTGGGTAGGTCATCGCTGGCAACTATAATGGATTATGGCTGAAAACCTAGGCAGGCAGAATTTATTTTTTTGTGGCCCATTTACATGAGTCCTGTCTCACGCACAATTATGTGAGCTGAGGCATATTGGCAGTCGGATTTTGATTCTACTGTGAGTGTTACTCAGGGGTAGATATGCCTTGAGTAATGTACACCGTCAAATCTTAATTTGACGGCTTATAATGCCTCAACCCACAGTTGCACGTGAGCCAAAGATCATGTAAATTTTTTCTTATATATTTTTTTATTTTAGTAAGCTAAATATATTGAGTATTGTTAGTAAGCACCTCAACCCATGCACTATATGTGGTCGGATCTTCATTAGATGGTATGTATTTGTATAATTTGACCTTAACTCTATTGTTTAATAATATCGTGACCTGAAGTGAAGAAGAATAAAAAGATATTTTCTTAAATTTTTTTCAAAACTTTTTATTTTCTTTAATAGTCAATTAGTAAGTGAAATTCTTATAGTTTTAGTGTTAAAATGTCGGAGCTTCTCTCTCCAGCACACACTAACGCGGCACGTATGTTATCCTTTTTCTAAATACAAAATGACAGCTTGTTGGAAGATACAGGGTTAGTGGACCTAATGGGACATGCTGTGGAACATTTTTTTGTTTTTATTGTTTGGCTGGGGACGTGGTTGTAAGACCACATGCAGTTAGACTTCCGTGGTATACGAACAACTTTAAATTCTATCATGTGTTATTTATAAATTAATTAAGACGACCTAAGCACGATGTGATCCAATTATAGTCCTACACGTCTTCCCTACTACAGGTGCCAATATGAAGAAGTCATAATGATAAATCACAAAGGTCTTCGTTGTGTAAATGCCTTGTCACATTGTATTTATGTTCACATATACTATGTATATTTGTGTTCACATGTAAGAGCCTTAATGAGGAGTAAATGATGTAAAGAGCCGGTCCCTTGTTGAAAAATCTTTCTTTTTTTAGTTTTGAAAAGATGAATCCCTAAAAACTTAGTTTTTTTATCCCGTTATACTTTTGTTGGTTAAGAAACAGGGGTGTTAAAGTACCTTTAAAAGTTTGACTCGGCTCACGTTTAACTCATATCTACTTATATTTAAGCTCGAATTCGAAGTTGGTCTATCCAAACTCAATATATCTATATTTGGCTAGACTTGAAGCTTGAGAAAAGATTAAACTTATATTATGTATACTGGTAAGAGTGTATGTGCATAATGTACGTGTTGCACTCCACATATTTAAAGTCTTATATTACTAAATAAAAATTAAAATTCAAGTTTAATTATCTTACCAATCTATAAATAAAAGTTCGTAAATAATTTTTTTGGTCTATCGGGGCTAATTTAAGTCTTACACTTTAATAATAGTATAAATTAGGGGTGATTTAGGATCTCTATGACAAAAATTTCTACCCTCCTCACTTTTATAAGTTCTAAAGTAATTAGGACTATGAAATCCATAAATTCTAATAAATATTACAATAATATTTTAGATCTCTTAAATTATCAATTAAGATTCATAAATAAGAGTTCATAAATAATATTTTGGTATATTGGTGATAATTTAGGACTTTTATGATAAAAATCTATACCTCATTTTCACTTTAGCAATAGTCTAGAATAGGGGCAATTTAGGATTTCAATGACAAAATCTCTACCCTCCTCATTTTTATAAGTTCTAAACCAATAAGTCTAAGATCCATAAATAAGAATTCATAAATAATATTTTTGGTGTAATAGTGGTAATATTTATTTGAGAAATCATTATAACATTTTAGGTCTCTTGAATTCTAAATTAATTAAGAGTTTATTTGAAAAGGCAATATAAGTATAACATAACAAAAATTAGTTCTAAATCAATTAAGACTATAAAATTTATATTTTTTTATTTAGTTACAAAATTATACTTATTCGAGTAATCACTGTAATATCTTAGGTTATTTAAATTTTAAATTAATTAAGAGTTTTTAAAAAATGGTAATATAGGCATAACATGATGAAAATAAGTTCTAAACCAATTAAGACTATAAAATTTATATTTTTTTATGATTGTAAGGTTATACTTATTAAAGAAATTATTATAATATTCTATGTCTCTTAAATTCTAAATTAATTAAGAGTTTCTTTAAAAAAAGTAATATAGGTATAACATAACAAAAATCTCTTACAAAAATAAGTTATAAACCAATTAGGATTATAAAATCCATATTTTTTTGTGGCTATAAGGTTATACTTATGAGAGAAATTATTATAATATTTTAGGTCTCTTAAATTCTAAATTATTTAAGAGTTTATTTGAAAGGGCAATACAAGAATAACATGATAAAATCTATGGCAAAAATTAGTTCTAAACCAACTAGGATTATAAAATCCATATTTTTTGTGGCTACAAGTTTTCAATTATTGGAGAAATCATTGTAATATTTTTGATATCTTGAATTCTAATGTAATTAAAAGTTTCTTTGGAAGGGCAATATAGGTATAACATAACAAAAATTTCCGCCCCCTTTCTCACTTTAATAATAGTACATATTACATGCATATATTACACACTATATATAGATTTCATGTCTCTCATGTTTCAAGTTCTTCTATCAAATATGTCATTTTCAATTTTTTTATATACAACTACCTCAAGTTTTTTATTAGAGGAAATTGATAATATGTTTCATAAGAACTAGAACTATTTTTTTAAATAAAATGTTACTCCCTCCATCCTGTATTAATAGTCTAATTTTTTTTTTTAAAATTAACTAAAACTAGTTCATTTAGTTTTCTAATCCTAACACATTGGATTATTTTCTGATCATATTTGTATTAGTGATTTTTCTCTAAACACCTTTGGGCCACCAATCAAAAAAATAAAAAATGATTGCAAGGTAAAGCAACCTGACTTGAATCGAGCTTATATCAAACTTGAAATTGAAGTTTTAAGCTCAAGCCCAAATAGTTTAAAGCTCAACAATACTCGGCTCATTAACACCCCTGTCAAGGAAGAAGTGTTGATTATTATTGATGTCAAAGGGTACAAGGAAGTATACATGAATCGTCAAATCTCAATCCGATGATGGAAAGGGCAAATAAATCAATTTACCCCTGAGTAATATTCACCATTGAATTTCGATTCAATGACCAATAATGTGTGGGCTCACACTAGGCTCACAATAATGTGTGTGAGCTTGGGCTCATCCAAATAGAACTCAATATATTTTTCCCGGGTGAATTACTAGTGTTTAGGGATTTGCAACCATTATTGTAGTGGATTAAAAGGTCTTTTAGGGCATTTATAGGGAAAGTCACTTGGATACACTTTTTGACCACCCTTATTCTAGTGAATAAATGGCTCTTTTCCTGGTGAAGGAAAGCCAAAAAGGCAAAATAAAAGCCATGTAATGTGAACTTGCATTAAAAAAGAGTCTCAAGTACCTTTGTGGGAAAATGTTGTCAAAGAGGACATTTGCTCACAAAAGGCCATGATTAGCACATTACTTGCTCATTTATCTAAGGAAGACATTTAGAATTTGGTAACCACTTTAAAAATCAAAGTCAATTTCTTTATGAGTTATATCAATATATAAAATATAACATCACAAGGAAGATTGAGTTGCCAAACATGCCCTTAGGTTAAAAGGCCCTTTCTTTCAAAATAACCTTAAATGCCTATAAAATGATATTACTCCCTTTGTATGGTATTAAGTTGTTTGGATTTGAAAAGTTAATTGTCATGTATTAATATTATTATTTGACTCAAAATGTTATATGCATGTTTCTTTCAACATCTCACGCTAAGTACTAGCACAACAAAAAGACCTACAAAAACTCACACAAGGTTTGATTGGACTTAGCAAGTAGGCCCTATACAAAATTCACCCGGGCTCACTTATCTAGCCCAATAAAAACTTATGTGTGCATTTCTTTGTGAATATATCATTTTCCTTTGGGAAAGCAGCATTCTGGTGTCATTTACCTTGAGGTACTAAAAGGCAAAAACCATCAATGTATCTTATTATATTTTTTAAACTTCTCATTAACTACTTTACTGAATTGGGAAATAATTTCCCTATACCCAATTTGTCCAACACAATCCTAGATTAAGATGTTAATAACATAGAAAAGTGTACCTCCTATTGTTATGTGAAACCCACTTTTATTTATCTAATCAAAACTTAGGTGTAGGGTTTTGTTGGACGGATTTAATGTAGGGTTATTAGCAACCTACCAAATGACCTAAACCTTACCTACTATGAGAGAGGTGAAAATAGTACTTTCATCAAATTTGGACAATTATTGCGAGATAGAGCAAGTACGAATTTTAGAGAAATTTTCAAATGTTTCGGCCAATTTTGAAGAATCATTATGTTGGGCAATATTACATATCATCAGGAATCTTATTACTTTTTAACCAAAATACCCATGTGTTGGTTTTGTGCCTTATGTTCCATCACCCTAGTAGCGATAACTGCCTATCAGCTTCTCCGCCTTTGACATTTAGCTTGTAGCACCATCCTCCTTGCCCCCTACCAGCAACGATTGCCAATTCTTTGGGTTGTTTCTTCTCCGGTGAAAGCTCAAATCCAACAACTCTTCAATACCTATAACTTGATGTAAAACTCTACTTTTCATATTCTTCTTTGCATCTGCTTCAATTTTCTAGACCCAATATGCTTCCTCATCCATGGGCACGGCTAGAGTTTGGGCAGTGGCCAAAGACTCCTATGAGCATCAAAACAACCTAAGAGAGACTCTCAAATTCAACAATTTATGAGTGCTTGACAACTAGAGTTCCTTTATGTTTAGCCAAAAATATCCAATAGCCCTTTCAACTCTAGTTGGTAGGCTTGCATCACCATCTATCATTAATTTAGGCAAATTAAGAAAATCCCCTTTCTCACTTATGAAATTTTGTAATTTTCCTTCAAAAATTAGCAATATTTTTTAAATTATTGCCTTGAGCTTGATCCCCATTGTTAGAACTAAAATAAGTTTGGTCAGATTCACAAAAGTCATTAACCTACAACTCCACATAACTTGATTTCACTATTGTGCTCTTTTTTTTTTTTTGATTTCATCGTCTATCATAAAATCAATCCAATTATTGTTAAATCAGTTCTACCATTCCAACACATATCATTAAATCGATTGGTATATAATTGAATTGATTCTTTGATGGTAGTGTATTCTACTTAATAACTTTCTTTTATAATTCCGGTGAGATATGACCAGGTTAAGACCTTCTTCTTTGGTTCTTGCCGTATCTGATTAGAGCAAGAGCCTTCTTCTCTAGCTCCAACCAGTATTCTTCTCTGACTTAAGTGAGATCTAGAGGTGACCAAGGGTAGGGCTAACCCTCAACTAAAGGGTTGGGCTTTAGCGTGACCCATTAATGATCAAGCACAGCCCGGCTCCATAAACTGGCAAGGTCACATCGAGCCCATGTTTTAGGCCCATGGGCCTAATTTGGCCTAGTCCGGGCCGAGATTGAACCTCAAGTCCCTAACGACTCTGAAAAGAGCCGTTGGTGTAGGCTATCGACCCCCTTCCTCCCCCCCAACAAAAAAAAATCATTTTTTCGCAGTTGATGGGGTATCTTCATAAAATGACAAGGCAAAGTTCCCTTATAAATTGGAGGGAGGGGGAGGAGATTCTTTACTCCTCAATCTCTCAAATTAATTAAGAAATTCTTCAAGAATACTCAATCAATCTCCCACTTCAAGCTCTCTTCAAATTCTTTAAGAAGACATCTTCAACTCTTCTAGTTATTCTTCTTCAACTCTCTCCTTTAATTCTATAAAGTCAAGTCTTCAAAGAGCAATTCTCTACATAAATTTGGTAATGTTAATATTTTTTTCTTCATTGTTTCCATACTTTCTTTCTTTCTAATTATATCTTTACCTTTCTTTTTTTTAGATAAATAGTTTATTACTCTCTCTCATTCCATGAATCAGTCCAACACTCCATAAAGTTAAAGGACCATCAAAACAAGGGAATCCAATTCATCAAAATTACAAGTTCAACATCTCATTCTCAGCAAATGAAGAGTAACCAATGGAATTGAAAGTGACTTCGGCAACTGATGGTTGTAGTTGTGGGTGATGGGATATTATAACAAGTGAACCAAAGAAGTGCATAATTTCTTATGTGTGAGAGTACTTGTTAAAGAAAGGAGTCCTCAGACCTAGATAATCCTAGGAAGATGCTAATGAGAATAATTTGCAATCAATGTAAAACACATCTCAGTATCTCTACTAGAGGCACTGATCATCTTTCTAGGCACACCGACCAATGCACCGGGAATGCTGACAAATTAGATCCAAAGCAAACACAATTAGGTAGCATGGCTAGTTCATCGGCTACTTTGAGTACTTTCAAATATATTAAAAGTACAAATCGTAGTGAACTAGATACATACATGTGTCATTCGATTGACCCTTCTATTTTGTAGATGATATAAAGTTTGAAAAGTAGTCAAAGAATGCCATCAACCCATGCTTCTACAAGGTTTTGCGTAATACAACTAAGTCAAATTGTATTAAACTCGTCAACAAGTACAAAGGTAAACTCATTGAAACTCTTCAACAAGTGCAAATGTAAACTCATTGAAACTCTTTTATGATTCTAGGTAAAATTTCTCTTACTTCAAATATATGGACTAGTAACCAAAATCTAGGATATTTTTGTATTATAACACATTACATTGACCAAGATTAGGTTTTAAATAAAATAATCATCACTTTTAATTTATTAGAATTTCTTTATATAGGAGTTGTAATTAGTAGGTCTATAATGACATCTTTAAATGACTATCATATTAATGATAATATTATTTCTATTACTTAGATAATGCTGCAAATAATAGTAGTGTTATTGAATTTCTTAAATCACAATTGCGTCTTATGTTATAAAACTTTTTCATATTCTTGTTGTCATATTATTATTAATTTATTTATTCAAGATGGTTTAACTATTGTTTAAAATCATGTAAAGAATATTAGAGATGTGTTAGTATATAGTAGTTCTTGTCCATCTAGATCTCAAGACTTTAGAGACTTATGTAAACATTATAGTAAAAATATAAAAAATATTAGAAATAACTTACTATGATTTTTTGTTTAGGTGCAAGTATGGACCCTACGATTAAGTTAACTAGTGTACAAATACTAGTAGATAGTATATATACTAATATGACTTTAGAATATAATAATTTTATTGAATATATTAAAAATTACCTTATATTCTTTATACTATACATATGAATCTATGGATGATAGTAGAAGGACTATTACTCCAACTCTTTTAAATAAAATGATCCTTCTTGGTTATTACCTAGTAGAAATAGTAGTAGTACCTATTATAATGAATTGGCTATGTATTTACAAAATGAATTTATCCATTTTTTAACCAAAGAAGAAATAAGTAACTTTGACATTTTAGTTTAGTGGCAAACACAAGAAAAAGTTATCTTATGTTTGCCACTTTAGCGCGTAATTTACTAACTCCTCCAATGTCCACAGTAGCTTCACAATCTCTTTTTAGTGCAAGAATCATGTTATTGGATGATCAGAAGCGTCACTTAGATCTGACAATGGTGAAGTGTTTGTGTCTGTTTGAAGGATTGGTTAGATGTAGAAGATAAAGAACAAGTTCCAAAATTAGAAGAGGTGTTAGAATAAGACTAATGAAATTTTAATTTCTTAGAAAATTTAAATATATTTTTTATCTTAAACTCTTAGAGTAGAGGTGCGTTAATGTTAAACTGCAAATGATAAATATGTGAGTTGGTGTCAACCTAGTTGAGATGCACTCATACTAAATTGATGCAATTTTCACCTCCTTAATATTTAAAATTTTATAAATATATAAAATTATATAAATTTATGACTATGATTTTTTTTTTTTAAATTGACAGGACCTCAGGCCAGGCTGACACATTTGGCTCAAGGGTTGTGGTAGGCTATGTTCGGAGATGAGCCTGACCTACACATAGGCCTGATATGTGCCTTTGCTCTAGTGAGATCTAGTGAGATCCAAACCTTCTCTAGTTTTGGTCAAGTTTGGATAGAGTGAGATGCCTCTTCTCTAGTTATGAGCAATTTTCTTATCCTGACCTTCTTTAGTAATGACAAGATTGGGATGGAGCGAGAGGATGGTGGCACAACCAAGCAGAGAAGTGAGGGGCTATATGGGGAAGTATGTTTAGGGTTGTGAAATATTCACATTACCTTATGGTAAGGGCATTTTTTTCCCGTAGAATGACTATATATATGTAATAGATGTGAAAAAGTTTCAATATATATAATTTTGGCCACAATGGCCTAAACATATGTAAATCCCTCTTAATTTTAAAGAAGCCCACCTACACCAAAGATTGGGGACTCTGCTCTCATGTGGTGGTGGGAGCTGCCTGATCTTCATCGGACAAACTATTTTATTTTAGGGGGCATGCAAGTTTTAGTGACTCACTTTCTCAACCCCATACAACAGTTGATCACCAACTAAGTTTTCCTATTTTGAAGATAAGATTGATTATCAACCCTAAATATGTCAAAATATATTACAAGGAGACAAGTGTTATATGCTAATGTTGGCCGTAGAAGTTGAATCCAAAGTTAAAACTTGTATAATATAACATGGAACCAAAATTGTAGTTATGGTGGTATAATCTATCAACTTTGAAACAAATATTGTTGTCAACTCTACAAAGTTTTTCTAGTCATCTATTTTCAAGATATAACGGACCTCTACATAAAACTTGAGCTATACTATAATACGCTCAATCCAAACTTAATAAGAAAGGGTTTTTTTACTATCCATGTGTTCTTAGAGATAATGAGATGATTCTAAAGAAAGAGAGGAGAACGAACTTTGTTATATTTTCATCTCTATAAATTATTAAGTACAAAATATATACGAAAAATAATGTTCATTGCCTATCGATGATAAGCACGTAGGGGTTATTTTTATTATGAGCTTAATAATTTATTACACGTGCTCATATGTGATAGGTGAAGAGTACTATTTTCCGTACTCATTGTGTATCAAATAATTTCTCATGTTACAGGGTCCTACAACGAGCATTTATAGGCAAAGCCTGTTTCATGCCAGTTACGACCCGTTGTATAATATCGATCATTTATTTTCCGCTCGACATGTTGTGAGACACATTGAATGTGGCTCAAGGTTGCGGAACTGTTAGGCCTCCGTGGTAGCTCAACAACACCACTGTACTTAGCCACAGAGCTTTAAATTCCATCATGTGCTACTCTACAGTTAAAGACAACGAAAGTAGTGCGGAACAGGTTTTAACTACTACATTTTGTTGGCCCCATCCACGATTCTAAATTTTTGTCTTCGTTTAATAAGTTATCAATGATCTACTACAAAGGTCTTCGTTGTGGAATGCCTTTTCAGATTATATTTGTGTTTCACAAGTAAAGCTAAGTGAGCGGATACTTACATGTAGATCGTTGATCCCCTCTTTTAAATTTAAATTATTTTTTATATGTAAATTTAAAAATGTGTTAGCTCAAAAAAGGGTAAAAATAATATTAATATATTTATTTCATATTTTAACACTCCGAGCACATATATAACTAATCAAGGTGAGGACAAAGTTTGATATTATATTAAAAAATTAGTATTTTTTAATAGGAAAAATTATTTAAATAATAATTATTAAACTAACTCGCTTTAAGAAATATTTTTTAAAATGGTGTTGATTTTTGCCATGTAGGCTAGCCTGCGTAGTTCTTTTAAAAAAATTTTAAATATAATTTTATTATTTAGAAGGATAAAATCAAGTTTAAATTGATTTCGTTATTTAGAAAGACAAAATCGGGTTAAAAAACTTAAGCTAAAGGACCAAATCTTTACTCCCGTGTTTGACAACGGCACTATAGCTTTAGTGAATGTGGACAATGATTTGATAGCGCTTGGCTAGTACCTATGTGGCAAAAACCAACATCACTTTGTAAAATCTTTCCCAAAATGAGTTAGTTTGGTAATTATTATTTAAATAATTATCCCTTTTCAATAGCATAATTGTTGGGAAATAGATAATCAATATTTATATTTTATATTACAATTTTTTTTTTCCAATTATATTATCACTATGAAAACTATCTTGCTCTTTTTTCCCTAAAAGAAGAACTATCTAATGTGTTAATTATTACTAATGTCAAAGTATACAAGTAAATGTATTTTGCCTCACTTTAACCTAGAAAAGACAATACTCCCTCCACCCAATATTAATAACTATATTTTAAAAAATAATTATTTTTATTTAATGGTGAAACATACTTATAAGATAAAGAAAAATAAGTTTATAATACTTTTTTTAAATATTTAATTACTTAAATTAAACAAAATAAAGCTATTAATATAGAATAATTTTTTTTACTAAATAGAGTGGAGAGGGAATACTTAATTGTAAGGACATTACCTGATCATCTATTATCAGATTTGTATATAGATTAGCAAAGACAAAAAAAAGTTGGTTCGCTTAAGCCAACATGTGTAGTTTATGTAGTAAAACCACAAAATAAGTGTGGGAGAGAGTTGTTTATTGCAGTGTTTTAAAAACCAAACTGGACCGGTTGGTCCGACCGAGTTCAATTAGACCCAGTGTTAAAAATGGGCCAGTTCGAGTGAAAATTCAAGTTGGGTTAACCCGGCCGGGTCAATGTGACCTGGCCGGTTAAACCGCAAACCCGGCGTTCCGGTCCAATCCTTTTTTTTTAAAAAAGGTTGAGTCGAAGTGTTAGGCTCGGGTGAATAGCAAACACAATTACTGTCATGCCCCGACACTGCCTGACCCGAGCTGAACCCGGTCCAAGGACCGAACCAATGCACGGGGGCCGACGGATTGAAACGATTGAGGAAAAATAGTAGAAAATTTGTGCCCCAATTACGGGCAATCTAATTTACAGAGTTTATGCACTACTTTGAGCAAGAGTAAATAGATAGAACCAAAAGAGTTAAACTCTAGATTAAACCATAATCTCAAACCCACATACTAATAATTTATAGCCACACGGCTCCAAAACAAGGTCTCAATGAAACTAAAGATATAATATATCACAAATCTAAGACAAGGATCATCCACAAGGTTCTAACATTAAAATAAGATAAACAAAGAGACATGCAAAACTAAGAGCCTCAACGACTACTCCTAAGCTCTCTCCGACCTTTCCTCATATAGAGGATCTTGTCCGTCTGTGTGTCACGCTACGTAGCCCCAAAACAAAATAAGAAAGTGGGGTGAGTATAAAAACTCAATAATAATTTTGAATATAACTATAATAATTAGAAACAATGTAGCAATTCAGATCTAAGATTAACATGTTATACCACTTTCTGATCATATATTCATATCACATAAACCTGCATAATAGTGTCTCAATCACACACTTTCTGATCATACATTCACATCACATAAACCTACATAATAGAGTCTCAATCATACCATTTTTTATTATACATTCACATCACATAAACCTGCATAATAGTGTCTCAATCACACTGTTTCTAATTATGCATTCATATCACATAAACTACATTCACCCTACACGACAAATGTGTCAAACACATGATACACAATCATGTATAACATTTATAATAAACATACATCAATACAAATGGTGAATGCCTCTATCAAGGAGTAAACACAAGTATTGCTACACAGGCAGGAAACGGTTAAGGCCACGAAGGCAAGACACGGTCAAATTTTTACACAAGAAATGTAAAAGAGTCGGGGTTGTCAATCCCTAAAGTTGCTTGCCTTGGACGATCCTGGCCAAGGATGTCCCATTCTCACACAAAGAATCTAGAGCAGGAGTGTTCACCCAGGGACATCTCCTGAGAAGGGGAGAGCCCAAATTCCCACACAGGGAACCCTAGAACACGTGGTAGCGGGTGCACATGACATACCACTTTGGATTCTCAGGGTCCAGATGACACTCATAATAATAATCTCAAATCCGCAATACAAGTACACAACTCGTCCCCACATGATTCCATCTCTCTAGACTCAACCCAGGGTGTATACACGTTCCACACAAGAATTTAAATCGAAAACATGTCCTTTCAGACTAACCATGTTTCGATTAATTCACTGAACGATTAATCCGGCACGCAATCTTAACCATTGCATACAATCAATTAATTCCGGTTAAACATCGATAAAACTTCATCCATGAATAACGATCCATGATGCATACTAACATGATACATCCGAGAGCAAGACCTACGTGGATTCCAACATATGGAACATGGTCCTAATCAGTCCCCTCATGCATCATAATCACCTCATAATTAACTACAATGTCATAGTAGATTCCCCATACGTGTGTGTTCATGCATATCCTAAGCATACAATCAATGTTTTGATATAAACTCACAATGCAACTTATGCATGCGTAACACATTTGAAATAATGAATTCAAACTGAAATCAAGACAAAATCCACTATAAAACTTAAAATCTCTCAATGTAAAATCGAACGCTCATTCCCACAAGCATGATTTTCCACACAATAAGCCACAACATGATCATATCAATTTCCCGTAAACTATCCATATTATAAGAGAACACATCTCACCATTTGCTATATAATATCCCTACTGGAAACACATGCTAATCACAAGAATTCTAACATTCCAAGTTCCAACGTACTTCAATATCAACATATATAATTATTAACATAATATGATACCACAAGACAACACCTAAACATAATCCATGCACTTTCATCATCAATTCCACACCTCTAATAGCCCAATTCAACATAATACACTTTCTATAACCATTAACAACATTAAATGGAGTAAAAACATTGAAATGAGCATAAATTTAAAAATAGTAAAACTGCAGTGTAGCCGTTCGAATGCCCTGCAAGGCCATTCGATCGGCTATACAGGAAATCAGTCGAAAATGAAGTGTTGCCGATCGATCGCCCTAGCAGGCCATTTGATCGCCAATACAGCAATTTTGACCTTCTTCTTCATTTCGAATTTCAAAACTGAGACTCCATTAAAGCAACTTAAAACCTGCATCTATATACCCAAACACCATTAAAACTTCATCAAACTTTCCAGAATGTTAATCTACACCATCTAAAGGCAAAACCCTAAGAAATTGAAACAAGAAATTAACATTAACTAATCCCACCATTAAAACACTAAATCAAACAAACCCATTCGAAATAAACCATAAAAATTGAGATTTTACCATAAGAAAACTGAGAGTTGAAGACCCATTACCTTGTAACTTGTTTAGATTCGGATTTGACCTTCACCCTTTTTGGAAACCTTCCATAAACATAGTGTCTAGGTTAAACTCCATTAAAAATAGATTTAACATTGAAAACTTTAAAGAAATATTAGATCTAAGGTTTACTAAGCATAAAAAATGAATTTTGATAAGTAGGGTTTGAAGTAAGGGAGCAAATCAGTGACTTTGATGCTTGAAATCGAATCAAATCAAAGGAGAAATGTTTAATTAAGAATAGATTGGGAGAAGATCTAGGGTTTAAGCTTAATTAAGGAAGAACATACCTTAATCCCTTCTAATCTGGGCCTAATTGGGGAACTAGGCCTTAATCACCTCATCCCAGCCTATTCCCAAAATGGAAATGGTTCAACCTTTTTCCTTTTATAATAGGGCTTGAGGTACACTTAATGAACTAATGGAGTGAATAAAATTTTAGGCTAAAAATGAGTATTTTATAAATTTGAGCACTAATTAAATCTGAGAAAATTCTGAAAATTTTTGTATGAGCTTAAGTTGATGTCTGTGGCATTTTTTATCAAAAATCCTAATTTCATCGGTGGGGCCCACAGGGGGTCCCGCCAAACCCTAATTTTGGGAAAAAATAGTAAAAAATTAGAAAAATCCCAAAAATTCAGAATTGACTAAAAACTACTTAAAACTTATAAATGTATAGTTAATTTTGTGTAAAACCTTTAGAAATCCCATTTATTTTAGAAACCATAGAATTTAGATCAAAAAATGCGTAAACCACACATTAACCGATAAATAACATTAAAATAAACTAGTTAAAAAATGAGAGTCCTTACAATTACTATTTATCTTCCATTCAATTTGAGCACAGTGGTGATTGGCGATCTGGAGCTTGGCGGCCGGAGGAAAGTTGGGGCACTGTCGCCATTGATAGAGGCGATCTCATCTTCTCCGGCCGTCCGATGATCTCATAGTTGATTCTATCCATAGTGCGGTTCCACAAACGATTGAATCTCACAGTCGTGGCCGGTGGGGAAATTTGGGGGATTTGGGCAGCGGCTTCCTCTCCGGCTAAAATCCATCTCCGGCGAAGATGTCTCTCCGTTGAAAACTCATTTCCGGTAAAAAGCCCTCATTTATCTTCTCATACATTCTCTGCCTCATCTAATTTTTTTTCACATCTGCCTCATTGGGATGCTTTTTTCTCCCTTACATCCACACTTCTCCACCGGACTTCTCCGCTTACCTTCTTTTGTCGTTCGCCACCGGCCTTTTGTGCTGCGTTTTTCTCTCCGCCGGTCCAGCTCGATCTGAGTAGGACAGATCCTTCCCTACCCAGTGCCAATTGTGAGTGTCGAACAACATTTATTGATTTACAAGTATACTATACAAACCAAATGACTTTTACAATTTTCCTATCATCTAAAATTACAAATAGTAAAAATAGTGTTATTTTTTTGCAGTGTTGACAGTTGATTCATTTTGGCCATCTAAATTTACAAATAGTAAAACTGCCAATTCATTTTCACTGTTGATTTATTTTGGCCTACATTTATTTACTATTTATATTAGGTAATTACTGAACTTGTAATTAGTTTGTGCCCAAAAAAAATAGAGGGTGTATTATCAGTTGTGTTTTTAAATAATTGTTTGATTGATCATTTTTATCTTGTAACAGTTTTGACAGGTGTATATACAATGACATCAGGGTCGGGGTCTTCTTGTGCTAGTGCGTCTATGGAGGTAACCCCAAGTGCATCTTTAGGGAACACACTTAGTGCTACTGCATCTATAGCAGGCCCAAATACTAGCACACCCATACCCACAACCACATTATCAACTAGGGAAAAAATGGATCCAGCATGGGCTCATTTTGTGTGATTTGAGTTATCTACTTATGTTTGGTGAACATTGGTGTGAACAATGAATTGTTGTTTAATTTGGACTAATGGACTTAGAAGTGAAAAGTAGATGATTTTTTATAATTTGAAACTATGAATGCTTGTTTATGTTTCTAATTATGATAAAAGTATAAGTTTGAATAAGAAGTGTAGGTTTAGATGTGGTTGGAATGAACAATATTTTGAATGGTTACATAGGTTTAAATAAGATTTTGAAACAGGTTTAACAAATTTTTTTTTAGTGTTATGGGGAAACTCTTGCAAATTTTTTTTTGAAGATGATGTCATCCCCCAGGTCAACCTGGGTCGACCCACGGTTCAACTTGGTCGACCCGGCCCAACCACTAATCTAGGTCAGGGTCCGAGCCGGGTTTTAAAACATTAGTTTATTATAGAAATGAGACACTAATGAAGACGGGTTTTAAAACATTAGTTTATTGAAGAAATGAGACACCAATGAAGACCTCTCAGCGGTGTTCACGGACAAAAGGGTATCCGTGTTTAGGGATACTTTATCCACGTCGGTTCGTGTCCTCAACGAACGCATAGGACACTCTATCCGTACGTCAAAAATCTACAATGACGGAGATTGTCACCCTGCCAGACCAGCTGAAACCTTCATCGGTAATTTTCTTGTCACATCCATTTTATTATGTAGAGGCACACCATAGTTTGGAAACAGTGTTCAGACCCATGAGAAATAGTGCCCATGTAAGGACCCTCATCTTTAAACCGGTTTTGGTTTTCTTTAATTATTGATTATCGTGAGATTTACGTGTTTTCTGATCTTATTCGATGATTTTGTAAATAAATAGAGTTTGTGATGGTTTTAACCAAAATTAACTTCAATATTAGTGGTTTTAAGTGATTTTAAACCAAATGTGAATTTTTGAGATTTTTCGGAATTTTCACTATTTTCCCAAAAATTAGGGTTTTGGCGGGACCCCTGTGGGCCCCACGGTCGAAAATTTTATTTTTATGTCAAATGACCCTAGACATATACTTAAGGTCACACAAAAATTTTCAGAATTTTATTAGGCTTAATTCGTGCTTAAATTTGCAAAATAACCACTTTTAGCCTACTTTTCATATTTACACCCCAAAAACTTACCTATGCCTACCCCAACCCTTACTATAAAAGGGCAAACCAGAGCCATTTCCATTTTTGGGAATAGGCTAAAGAAGGAGGGCTGGCCTAATCCCCACTTAGGCCCGAATTAGAAGCCGATTAAGGTAAGCTTGCTCTAATTAAGCACTAATCCATGGCTTTTCTCTTAATTTCTTCCAAATCTACCATTTTCCCCTTGATTCAATTCGTTTTTGACCATCAAAAGCTACTGATTTGTGTTTTACTACAAACCCTAACATTCAAAATTCGATTTTTACTACCAACAAGCCCTAGATCTAAGATTTAATTAGGGATTTCTTAAGTAAATCGATTTCTATTGGTGTTTGATTCAAACTCATTGTGTTTTCAAGGATTTCAAGAAGGGTGACTCTTCAATCCGAGCTTAATCAAGTGCTGAGGTAATGGGTCTTCAAAATCTCTATTTATCCATGGTAAAACTCTTCATTTTTGGCTTATTTCGAAATGGTTTGCTTGATTTAGTGTGTTAATGGTAAGATTAGAAAATGGAATTATTTAATCCCGATTTCTTAGGGTTTTGCATTATTATGGTTTGGTTTGATATTCTGGAAGTCAAGGAGGACTTTTGATGATGATTAGGGTGCTATATGTGGATTTGAAGTGTTTTCTATGGTGTCTCGGTTTGATTTTGCGAAAGGAAGAAGATGACTGTTCTGCCGTGTTGGCGATCGATCGGCCTTGCAGGGCGATCGATCGGCTGAACTGAAAATTTGAAAATTTTGCGTGTAACCGATCGAACGGCCTGAAGGGCGATCGATCGGCTACACAGGAAATTGTATGTTGTGTGTATGATGCCTATTTTGATGATTCCACTTTAGCTTGCCAATTTTATATGAATGTGGAGTGTTTTAAGCTATGTTAGGCTACTGGAAATGCATGCTATTGAGTTTATGGAGTTGAGATATATGCTTAGTGATGGTGGAATGACTTATGTTTTGTGGCATGATGTTGGAATCGTTATTTTGAAATTATGAATAGTTGTTTCCCTTTGGTTAAGCATATTTCAAGAGGGACTACAATCATTGTTGGACAGATTTGTCATGATAAATTGTGATTAATGGTGTGTGAATGTTGGTGAATACCATGACTCAATGATGGAATGAGTGATGTTATAGGTGTTTAGCCTTTGTGGTTGAGTTTTGAATCTAGCTAAGATTTCAACGATTCTTCTACTATGATTTCCGCTGGAATTCATGTTTAGGTAGAAATTCACATGTGTAGTGTGGTAGTGAGTTGATTTTCAAGCATGATAATATGCATTATGTGAAAGGCTTCTACTAGTTACACACACACACATGTGGGGGTTAAATGATGATGTTGAAGCTTAATATCGTGATTATGAATGATGCATTAGGGGCTGGTGAGAGCACTTATCATGATTAGGGTTCATGTATGCTTTGCCCACGCATGTACCATGTTGCACGCATCATGAAAATGGATTTCCAATTGAGGCTTCATCGTGATTAATCGAATTTGACCGATTGGATGCAATGTGATGGAATTGCGTGCCGGGTTTATCGGTCGTGGATTAATCGCAAGTTGATTGGTCCGAAAGGACATATTTTGATTTGAAGTTCCTGTGTGGAACGATTTGGAGTTCCTGTGTGGAACGAGTGCACTCCCGGGGTTGAGTCTTGTTTAATGGAATGATGAGGGGACGAGTTGTGTACTTGTCTTGCGGATATGTGAGAATATCATTATGTGTGTCATCCGGACCACGAGAATCCAGTGTGGGATGCCGTGTGCAGCCCGCTACCACGTGTTCTAGGGGTGTCTGTGTGAGAACTCGGGCTCTTCCCTCCGCAGAAGATGTCCCTGGCGAACACCCCTGCTCTAGATTCTCTCGTGTGAGAATGGGACATCCTTGGCCAGGATCGTCTGTGGCGAGCGGTATTAGGGATTGACAACCCCGATCTTTCTTGAATTCTTGTGTAGAATTTTGTACCATGACACGCCTTTGTGGCCTTGTCTATGCTCCCGTCTCGTGTGACGTCAATGTGTGAATATGTATGTTAGAGATACATCCATGCATGTTGATTTTGATGTTATGCATGTGGAATATGTATGTTAGAGATACGTCCATGCGGGATTGGTTATGATGTGAATGCATGTGGGAATATGTTTGCTAGAGATACATCCATGCAGGTTGAACTATGCATTTTTATGCAGTGTTAAGTGATATGAATGTGTGATCGAAAGTGATGCACCATGTAAATTTTTGATCCGAAACGATCTCATTTCTAAGCTATCGTATTTTCTACGTTGACGGTGATATTAAAACCATTGCTGAGTGTTAAAACTCACCCCTCTTTTGTGTTTTGATTTGGGGCTGCGTGGTGCGACACGCAGACGGACAGATTGCCTTTTTGAGGAAAGGTCGAGGTAGCTTGGGTGTGATGATGGAGATCGTTGCGTGACTTTCCTTCATTTTGTTTCATGTTTTATGTTAGAACCTATGTGTAGGGTTCTTTGTTGTGGATTTATGTCACATGTTACGTTATGTTGCTTATGACTTATTTTGAGCCGGTGTGGGCTTTACTTAAAACTAAGCTTGTGGGTTTGAGATAGTTGTTTACTTTGTGTTAAGCAACACCTTTTCTCCCTTTTTATTTACTCTTGCTCAAAGGATTGTGCGCACTCCGTGTTGCTGTTAATTGCCCGTGGTTAGGGATTAAGTCTTCCGCTAGAATCGTTTCTCAATTTCACTTCGTCGCCCCGCGCACTTGACAGGCCCGTGGACCGGGTTCGGCTAGGGTCAGGCAGTGCCGGGTGTGATAGAGTTTTTGGTATCGGAGCACATCTTTGTCCAAGAGTAAATAGGGTTTGTGTGACAAGTCTTGCTTGTTTGCTTGCTTGCTTGTTTGTGTGCTTTTTGCTTGTTTGGCTGTGTGCTTTCGGGTTGTTAGGCTGTACGATTAACGTCTGGTCGTTGTGTAGATGGCTGGTCCTAATCATGCAGGCGCTAATAACCATCGCGGTGCTCGTGACCCAAGGGTGGACGATGTGTTGACCGCCATTGAAGGGTTGACACAGGTGTTCCAGGCTAAGCACGCGAGCGGTAGCAGTTCTGAGTCTCTTTCTCTCGAGGGATTCAAGAAGCTTAATCCCCCTAGCTTCAAGGGTGGATTTGATACCTCTGAGGCGGATAATTGGAGGCTTCATATGGAGAAGATTTTTAGTGCTCGACGTTGCTCGGAGGGGGAGAAGACTAGACTTGCGGTCTTCACGTTCGAGGGCGAAGCTCGCAGGTGGTGGTTATCGATGGAGCGTCGAGGTTCCATGGCCGAGAGGACATTCCATGGGAGGAGTTCTTGTCAGCCTTTTACGTCTAGTTCTTCCCTCTTCATGTCCGTGAGGAGAAGAAGCAGTTTCTCAGTCTGCAGCAGGGTTCTATGACGGTCTTGGCTTATGAGACTCGTTTCGTGGAGCTTGAGCGCTTTGCTCCTCGCTTCTTCAGCGATGAGTATGAGCGAGCACGTAAGTTTGAGGACGGTCTTAAGCCTTTCATCAAAGGCCGAGTCGTGCCATTCAGGCACAAGACCCTTGCTGAGGTACTTGAGACGGCCATCGCTGTGGAGCGTGATTCGATGAGTATATCCGGAGGAGAGGGCAGCAGCAGCAGCCTAAGAGGTCGAGGGCGGAGGATAGCCATAACCGCCGGGACTTTAAGCGGCGTGATACCCGTCATGTGAGGCATAACACCCAGCATGTGCAGCAGGATCCTCAGGACCGCCGTGCTAGTGTGACTTGCTATGATTGTCGGCAGAAGGGGCACTATGCCAATGAGTGTCCGCAGAGGGCTGGTCGTGCTCAGAGACGTGCACCGATGACACCTAATACCGGTCCCAGGCAGCCGTGTGTACCACCGGCGAGAGCACCTACCGGGCAGCCCGATGGCAAGGGGAAGAAGCCGGCTCATGATGGGAGAGTCTTTGCTATTTCAGCGCAGGAGGCGGCTAACTCTTCGGGCGTGGTGGAAGGTATGATTCTCATCGCCTCCCACTATGCTAGAGTGTTATTTGATACCGGTTCCTCTCATTCTTTTGTGTCTCCTCATTTTGCTCATGAGTTGGATGCTTGTTATAAGTTGTTGCATGTTCCTTTGCGTGTTTCTACACCTTCATCCTCTCTTCGAGCGGAAAAGTATGTTGAGATGATTCCTATGGAGATCGGTGGACATGTGCTACATATGGATCTTATTATATTGCCGATGATTGACTTTGATGTGATCCTAGGCATGGATATGATGTTCAAGTTCCATGCGTATGTAGACCGTCGCAGGAGGTGTGTGAAGTTCGAGTTGCCAGGAGCTAAGCCTTTTATCTTTCAAGGGTTGAAGCGTTCTAATGGCAAATTCTTGGTCTCTTCCTTCAAAGCCAAGAAGTGGATCGATAGTGGATGCGAAGCTTTCCTTGCTAGTGTTACGGGATTGAACATGGAGTTACCTTCTTTGGATTCCGTTCGTGTTGTGGCGGAATTTCCCGATGTCTTCCCTAGTGACTTGGCGAGTTTACCACCGGAGAGGGAGATAGAGTTTTGCATTGACCTCATTCCAGGCACTACTCCTATCTCTAAGGCTCCCTATCGTATGGCTCCAGCCGAACTTAAAGAGCTTAAGGCTCAGCTGCAGGATCTTATGGATAAGGGGTATATTAGGCCGAGTGTATCTCCTTGGGGTGCGCCGGTCTTATTTGTTCGGAAGAAGGATGGTTCTCTACGGTTGTGTATCGACTACCGAATGCTTAATCAGGTAACCATCAAGAACAAGTACCCTTTACCTAGAATTGATGATTTGTTTGATCAGTTGCAGCAGGCACGAGGTTTTCTCTAAGATCGATTTGAGATCGGGTTATCACCAACTTCGGATCCGTCCCGATGATGTTGCTAAGACGGCTTTCCGTACTCCGATATGGGCATTATGAGTTCTTAGTTATGCCTTTTGGTCTTACTAATGCACCTGCCTCATTTATGGACTTGATGAACCGAGTCTTTCGGCCTTATCTTGATCGGTTTGTGATTATATTCGTGGATGATATTCTGATCTATTCGGCCAATGAGGAAGAGCATGAAGCACATTTGAGGATTGTTTTGCGAACTTTGCGGGAGCATATGCTCTTTGCGAAGTTTGACAAGTGTGAATTTTGGCTCAAGAAAGTGCATTTCCTTGGTCATGTTATATCGAGAGACGGTGTGGCGGTTGATCCCTCGAAAGTTGAAGCCGTGTTGAATTGGGAGCAACCGAAAAGTGCATCGGAGGTCCGCAGCTTCCTAGGACTTGCCGGGTACTATCGCCGTTTCATCGAGGGTTTTTCTAGCCTTGCGAGCCCTATGACTAAGTTGACAAGGAAGAATGAGAAGTTCGAGTGGAACTCAGCTTGTGAAGAGAGTTTCCAAGAGTTGAAGAAGAGGCTAACTTCAGCTCCAGTTCTAACTTTGCCTTCCGGGAGTGGCGGATTCGTGGTCTATAGTGATGCTTCTCTTCGCGGCTTGGGTTGTGTACTCATGCAGCATGGGAGAGTGGTGGCTTATGCATCTCGACAGCTTAGAGTGCACGAGCGGAATTACCCCACTCATGACTTGGAGTTAGCGGCCGTAGTCTTTGCATTGAAGATTTGGCGGCACTATCTCTATGGTGAGAAGTTTGAGGTATTCACTGATCACAAGAGCTTGAAGTACTTATTCACGCAGCGAGATCTTAATTTGAGGCAAAGGAGGTGGCTTGAATTCTTGAAGGATTATGACTTCACGATATCGTATCATCCGGGCAAAGCGAACGTGGTGGCGGATGCTTTGAGTCGGAAATCAGCCACTACGGTTGCTTGCATGCGAGTTCGTGAGTGGCTCCTTTATGAGGATGCCATTGAGCTAAGGCCAGAGTTGACTTTGGAGGACACACGGAGCTGGTTTGCTAATCTCTCTATTAGCTCTAGTGTGGTGGATGACGTGGTCGAGGCTCGAAGGGTGATGAAGAGATTCTAGCTCTTAAGGCTAAGCTAAGGGAGAAGGCGGTGTTGGGTTTTGAGGAAAGATCCGATGGAAGCTTGATGTATAAGGGTCGTTGGTGTGTGCCGAACACCGTTGAGCTGAGAGAGCGTATCCTATCGGAGGCACACCATTCTAAGTTCTCTATCCATCCTGGAGGAACGAAGATGTACCACGACGTGAAGAGGACATTTTGGTGGAATGGGATGAAGAAGGACATTGCGGTCTACGTGTCCAAATGCCTTGTATGTCAGCAAGTCAAGGTAGAGCATCGGCATCCAGGCGGTTTACTACAACCACTTCCGATTTCGGAGTGGAAGTGGGAGCACGTCACTATGGATTTCGTTTCCGGACTGCCACGGTCGCCGAGTGGTAATGATGCGGTTTGGGTGATTGTTGATCGACTTACTAAGTCCGCTCATTTCCTCGCGATTAGAATGACTACTCCTTTGGATGTCTTGGCTGCTCTATATTTGAGGGAGATCGTGCGGTTACATGGGATTCCAGTATCTATTGTCTCTGATCGTGACCCGCGGTTCACTTCGAGGTTTTGGCAGTAGCTTTCAGGGTGCTTTGGGCACATCTTTGCATCTTAGCTCCGCTTACCATCCTCTGACGGACGGACAGTCCGAAAGGACCATTCAGACGCTTGAGGACATGCTTCGGGCTTGTATCCTTGAGTGGAAAGGAAGTTGGGAGCAACATTTGCCGCTGGTTGAGTTTTCTTATAATAATAGCTACCAAGCGAGCATCCGGATGGCACCTTTCGAGGCGCTTTATGGGCGTCCTTGCCGATCACCGTTGTGTTGGAGTGAGGTTGGAGATCACCTTCTCACTGGCCCAGACCTTATTCAGCAGTCAGTGGAGAAGATACGCCTTATCCGGGAGAGGTTGCAGGCAGCTCAGAGCCGTCAGAAGAGTTATGCCGATAGGCGACGGCGCGAGTTGGAGTTTGGTATTGGTGATCATGTTTTCCTTAAGATCTCTCCGACTCGTGGTGTTGTTCGATTTGGACAACGGGGGAAGTTGTCACCTCGTTTTATTGGTCCATTCGAGATCTTGGAGCGGATTGGCGCCACAGCTTATCGGGTTGCACTTCCACCCCGACTAGCCGATATCCATAATGTTTTCCACGTCTCACTTCTTCGGAAGTATGAGCCGGATCCCACTCATGTCTTGGATTTTGAGCCGTTGGAGCTTCAGGAGAATCTTTCCTACGAGGAGGTACCTATTCAGATTCTTGATCGTAAGGAGAAGGTACTTCGGCAAAAGGCAATCCCACTCGTGAAGGTGTTGTGGAGGAATCATGGAGTCGAGGAAGCCACGTGGGAAACGGAGGACGAGATCAGAAAGAAGTATCCTCATCTTTTGTCGCTGACCTCTAGCGAATTTTGGGGGACCAAAATTCCTAAGAGGGGAGGATGTAAGGACCGTCATCTTTAAACCGGTTTTGGTTTTCTTTAATTATTGATTATCGTGAGATTTACGAGTTTTCTCGTCTTATTCGATGATTTTGTAAATAAATAGAGTTTGTGATGGTTTTAACCAAAATTAACTTCAATATTAGTGGTTTTAAGTGATTTTAAACCAAATGTGAATTTTTGAGATTTTTCGGAATTTTCACTATTTTCCCAAAAATTAGGGTTTTGGCGGGACCCTGTGGGCCCCACGGTCGAAAATTTTATTTTTATGTCAAATGACCCTAGACATATACTTAAGGTCACACAAAAATTTTCAGAATTTTATTAGGCTTAATTCGTGCTTAAATTTGCAAAATAACCACTTTTAGCCTACTTTTCATATTTACACCCCAAAAACTTACCTATGCCTACCCCAACCCTTACTATAAAAGGGCAAACCAGAGCCATTTCCATTTTTGGGAATAGGCTAAAGAAGGAGGGCTGGCCTAATCCCCACTTAGGCCCGAATTAGAAGCCGATTAAGGTAAGCTTGCTCTAATTAAGCACTAATCCATGGCTTTTCTCTTAATTTCTTCCAAATCTACCATTTTCCCCTTGATTCAATTCGTTTTTGACCATCAAAAGCTACTGATTTGTGTTTTACTACAAACCCTAACATTCAAAATTCGATTTTTACTACCAACAAGCCCTAGATCTAAGATTTAATTAGGGATTTCTTAAGTAAATCGATTTCTATTGGTGTTTGATTCAAACTCATTGTGTTTTCAAGGATTTCAAGAAGGGTGACTCTTCAATCCGAGCTTAATCAAGTGCTGAGGTAATGGGTCTTCAAAATCTCTATTTATCCATGGTAAAACTCTTCATTTTTGGCTTATTTCGAAATGGTTTGCTTGATTTAGTGTGTTAATGGTAAGATTAGAAAATGGAATTATTTAATCCCGATTTCTTAGGGTTTTGCATTATTATGGTTTGGTTTGATATTCTGGAAGTCAAGGAGGACTTTTGATGATGATTAGGGTGCTATATGTGGATTTGAAGTGTTTTCTATGGTGTCTCGGTTTGATTTTGCGAAAGGAAGAAGATGACTGTTTCGTGTTGGCGATCGATCGGCCTTGCAGGGCGATCGATCGGCTGAACTGAAAATTTGAAAATTTTGCGTGTAACCGATCGAACGGCCTGAAGGGCGATCGATCGGCTACACAGGAAATTGTATGTTGTGTGTATGATGCCTATTTTGATGATTCCACTTTAGCTTGCCAATTTTATATGAATGTGGAGTGTTTTAAGCTATGTTAGGCTACTGGAAATGCATGCTATTGAGTTTATGGAGTTGAGATATATGCTTAGTGATGGTGGAATGACTTATGTTTTGTGGCATGATGTTGGAATCGTTATTTTGAAATTATGAATAGTTGTTTCCCTTTGGTTAAGCATATTTCAAGAGGGACTACAATCATTGTTGGACAGATTTGTCATGATAAATTGTGATTAATGGTGTGTGAATGTTGGTGAATACCATGACTCAATGATGGAATGAGTGATGTTATAGGTGTTTAGCCTTTGTGGTTGAGTTTTGAATCTAGCTAAGATTTCAACGATTCTTCTACTATGATTTCCTACTGAATTCATGTTTAGGTAGAAATTCACATGTGTAGTGTGGTAGTGAGTTGATTTTCAAGCATGATAATATGCATTATGTGAAAGGCTTCTACTAGTTACACACACACACATGTGGGGGTTAAATGATGATGTTGAAGCTTAATATCGTGATTATGAATGATGCATTAGGGGCTGGTGAGAGCACTTATCATGATTAGGGTTCATGTATGCTTTGCCCACGCATGTACCATGTTGCACGCATCATGAAAATGGATTTCCAATTGAGGCTTCATCGTGATTAATCGAATTTGACCGATTGGATGCAATGTGATGGAATTGCGTGCCGGGTTTATCGGTCGTGGATTAATCGCAAGTTGATTGGTCCGAAAGGACATATTTTGATTTGAAGTTCCTGTGTGGAACGATTTGGAGTTCCTGTGTGGAACGAGTGCACTGCCCGGGTTGAGTCTTGTTTAATGGAATGATGAGGGGACGAGTTGTGTACTTGTCTTGCGGATATGTGAGAATATCATTATGTGTGTCATCTGGACCCTGAGAATCCAGTGTGGTATGCCGTGTGCACCCCGCTACCACGTGTTCTAGGGTTCTCTCGTGTGAGAACTCGGGCTCTTCCCTCCGCAGAGATGTCCCTGGGCGAACACCCCTGCTCTAGATTCTACGTGTGAGAATGGGACATCCTTGGCCAGGGATCGTCCGGGCGAGCGGTATTAGGGATTGACAACCCCGATCTTTCTTGAATTCTTGTGTAGAATTTTGTACCATGACACGCCTTTGTGGCCTTGTCTATGCTCCCGTCGTGTGACGTCAATGTGTGAATATGTATGTTAGAGATACATCCATGCATGTTGATTTTGATGTTATGCATGTGGAATATGTATGTTAGAGATACGTCCATGCGGGATTGGTTATGATGTGAATGCATGTGGGAATATGTTTGCTAGAGATACATCCATGCAGGTTGAACTATGCATTTTTATGCAGTGTTAAGTGATATGAATGTGTGATCGAAAGTGATGCACCATGTAAATTTTTGATCTGAAACGATCTCATTTCTAAGCTATCGTATTTTCTACGTTGACAGTGATATTAAAACCATTGCTGAGTGTTAAAACTCACCCCTCTTTTGTGTTTTGATTTGGGGCTGCGTGGTGCGACACGCAGACGGACAGGATTGCCTTTTTGAGGAAAGGTCAGAGGTAGCTTGGGTGTGATGATGGAGATCGTTGCGTGACTTTCCTTCATTTTGTTTCATGTTTTATGTTAGAACCTATGTGTAGGGTTCTTTGTTGTGGATTTATGTCACATGTTACAGTTATGTTGCTTATGACTTATTTTGAGCCGGTGTGGGCTTTACTTAAAACTAAGCTTGTGGGTTTGAGATAGTTGTTTACTTTGTGTTAAGCAACACCTTTTCTCCCTTTTTATTTACTCTTGCTCAAAGGATTGTGCGCACTCCGTGTTGCTGTTAATTGCCCGTGGTTAGGGATTAAGTCTTCCGCTAGAATCGTTTCTCAATTTCACTTCGTCGCCCCCGCGCACTTGACCGGCCCTTGGACCGGGTTCGGCTCGGGTCGGGCATGGCCGGGGCGTGACAGCCCACCCAAGGGCCAAGTATGCCCTGGACCAAGCAGTGTGGCCAAACTGGGCTGAGCATGAAGTCTTTTCGGATGACCACTCAATAGGATCCACAATTGTTCTCCACATTCGGCCCACAATATTTTCTTTGGTCACATTTAAAAGCCCAAGCTCCCATGTCTCCTCCCAAATAAACTTGTACCTGTCTCCCATTTGGGCTTGAAAATTCATGCCATTCTGTATGACATTGGCTGGTCAAGTCCCTTTTTGGCTGATAAGACATGTTGATACTGGAAGTCAATTGTTATTTACAAGGGACTAAAAGATCCTCAACAAAATTCTACTTGATTAAGTTGTTACTTAATACTGAGCTCAAGGCTCAATCTACATGGTTTGACAAACCACCGAAGTTTGGGAAGCCAATAGAATCGTAGATAGCAATGTTTTAATGAGCAATCATCATCTACCTAATCTTCATAAACAATCAAAAGGAAGAATGTCAATTAACGTGTAAATCGCTTATTTAAATATATCTGCAAGACAACTTACAGTTTTGGAACAGGCCAAAATGTCATTGCACCAGAGGTGAGATCAACTGGCGGGAAGAGCACCAGTCGCCATGTTTGAACAAATTGCTTCCTGAACTTGCACAACATGCAGTCGTCGTCACTTTCCTTCCTCCTCCTAGTCCCTTTCAATTCCCGTGGGCGAACTTCACACATTTCCACATATCCAAAATATTTTTTTGACTCATTGTTCAGCCAAGTTTTTAATTATAAAGATATTCACCGATTTGACCTGGAAGTCCATGTCCAATCTGTTCTCCACCTGAAAAGAGGGCGAAGCCACTAGGCAAGATAAGTTTGTGAATGTGAACAAGCACAAAACACAAAAGGATGCCTTGACTAATGTCACAAAGCCAGCTTAGATATCGCCTCCACCTACCTTAGTGAAAACCTTCCTCTCATGTCTCCTAACACATACATGCACCAGAGGATCGTACAAATCGAAGGTTGACGAATGGCACATAGAATTCTTCCTTAACCGCGTAGTTCCATCTTATTATATGGTTCATGCTCGTGGAGGCCACACGCCTTGCATTAAATTAAAATTACATGTACCAACTTGTTACTTGTCTATATGAACTAAAGCATATGTCTTTTGCTATAAAATGACTCTAGGCGTGTGCACTCCACAGGCCTCATTCAGTAATCAGTATTTCGATTTCTTTGGTTTCCATCTACTTGCTTCCATTGGCTGATCCTGAAATGGCTTGCTCATTGAGCATTCTGGCTTTCATTCATGTTGTTGTTTGCATAGCAGCGTTTGCCTCATCGACTCCTCTGAAAGTGGGCTTCTATCAGTCCACTTGCCCCTCTGCAGAACTAATAGTAAAACAGACCGTCAGCAAGGCCATGGCACAGGACCCTGGCAATGCTGCTGCCCTCGTTAGGCTGCATTTCCATGATTGCTTTGTTCGGGTAAGTGATCAACTTCTTTGAATTGGACTGTTGTTATCGATACTAATTTTTGGTTGGTAAAACTCGTAACTTATCTAACAATTGATGGTGTTTATTGCAACATTAAAGGGCTGTGATGGTTCTGTGCTACTCGACTCCACGCCGGGAAACTCATCGGAGAAAGAGAATTCGATGAACTTGAGCCTGCAAGGTTTTCAGATCATTGACGAGGCCAAGGCCGCCATTGAAGCGCAGTGCCCTAGCGTAGTCTCTTGCGCCGACATCGTGGCCTTCGCCGCCCGCGACAGTGCCTCCGCAGCCGGTCGGATCCAGTACGATGTGCCCGCCGGCAGGCGGGACGGGAGGGTATCCCTGAAGGCGGAGCCAACTGACAATCTTCCAGCTCCCACTTTCAATGTGGAGCAGCTCAAGGCCACCTTTGCTCGCAAAGGTTTGTCCATGGAGGAAATGGTGACACTCTCCGGGGCCCACACAATCGGGACCGCCGGTTGCTCGGCCTTCTCCGATCGCCTGTACAACTTCAAGGGGACCCACTCGGTGGACCCGACCTTGAATCTGCAATATGCGGCCTATCTGAAGACAATGTGTCATGGCACAGCAAGTGACCAGAACGTTTCGGTCTCATTTGACCCCGTGACCCCCAACCAAATGGACAACATGTATTATAAGAACTTGAGGAACCACAAGGGCTTACTGAGCTCCGATCAGGCTCTTACAGGCAACAAACAGACGGCGAAGATAGTGACAAGCTATGCAAGCCATCCAGCACAGTGGTCTGCTAAGTTTGCAGCAGCCATGGTGAGGATGGGTTCCATTGATGTGCTGACTGGCTCACAAGGGGAGATAAGGAAGAACTGCAGGGTGGTGAATTAGGGTTGTGGATGGAGCTCAATCTTGGTGGTCATGAAGGGAAACAGAGTCGTTGCGTGCTACTTATACCATGTGTTATCTTGTTCATATGGTTGCTTTTTGTTAGTTTGATTGTGTTAGTCAAGGCTCATGATATGTGAATGCAATACTTAACGTAATTTGATCAGTTTTGCAAAGATTGAGATGTCGAATTTTTTTAAAAAAAATACAAGGCGAGTGCTTGGTTCGTTATGCTTACCGGTCCTCTAATACTATGATAGATGCTTACAACTTCACCTTAATTAGTACTATATAGTTCTTCTTGTCATTTTAATGCCATTTTTTCTCATATTCCTTATCATGGCATTCTTGTTATCACTGCTATTCTTTCGGCTGTTGCAATCATTTTATCTAGATTACTCTGTTTTCATTAAGAAAATCACTCATTTCATCTAAGCTTACCATTCTTTAGTTTCTCAACGCTTAGAATGTCAATCATGTCAACTTTTCCCTCACCCCCCCTTATCATGGCATTCTTGTTATCACTGCTATTCTTTCCGCTGTTGCAATCATTTTATCTAGATTACTCTGTTTTCATTAGGAAAATCACTCATTTCATCTAAGCTTACCATTCTTTAGTTTCTCAACGCTTAGAATGTCAATCATGTCAACTTCTCAACGCTTAGAATGTCAATCATGTCATGTCAACTTTTGCCTCAACCCACACTAATAAAAATACACAAGTATTATGCATTTAATTGCATATTAAATAAGATAAAATAATATAAATTAAAAATATAATATATATTAAACAAAGTTCTCTCTTGTATGCTATAGTTATTATATATTACTTTGTAGATCACAATGATTATTAGTTATACACATAATTTTACACTCGTAATAAGGAATTGCAAATTCAAATATCATATATTAAATATTACTCCCTTTACTGTATATTAATAGTTATATTTGAAAAAATAATAAATTTTATTTAATAATAAATTCCTCATTTAAGAGAAGAAAAAAACACTTATGATGCTCTTTTTTAAGTACCCAACCACTTGTATTTAACAATTTGGATCTATTAATATGAAACAAATTTTTTTTGACAAATAGAACTATTAATTTAAGATGGTGGGATTATGTCATAAGTCGTCCAAAACAATGATGTTAAATGGCTTTGTGTCGTGGAGCATGTTATTTATATTAAGGACCAATTTGGCGACATGTCTCTGTAACGACCCGACCCGAGCCGGGCCCACAAATCACTAATAGGAAATTTTCTCTTTCCTTGAGCCAGGAATCATCGTCTGAGTGTGAGAGGTACAACGTTCGTTTACGCACTACGGAGCTTTAAGGCTTCCTCGTACGTAGACTTAGGTTGTAACAAACACGTACACACGACGAAGCTTCATAGTTCGTCGCATGTAAAACAAGATAAAACATATTATTATAATGATTTGGATTGGGCCAACGTTGCCTTGCCGTTGGTTGCCTACGTACGTATTGGATATTATCCCAATACGATCGGATCCGAACGTAGTTCTGCCTAATGGCTACTACATACTACAAATATCACAAAATCATACGTATAAAATACATATATCTGAATATTTAATCGGAGTATACAAACACTCATCATATATTGGAGTCAAGCGGAAGTTAATAAATTAACGGAATCGTACATCTCTACCACAGAGCGGGATCAAAATCTCATACACATATCTCGCTCTATCACTGAGCCGAGACCGAGAACACAAATTACACGTCTCGCTCCACCCTAGAGCGAGACCACACATGTCATGTAAGTATACATCATGGCATCTAGGCACGTAGCATAGTGCATAGGCACATAGCATGACATATAGGCACATAGTATAGTATATAGGCAAATAGCATGGCACATAGGCACCTAGCATGGCATATAGGTACATAGCATAGTATATAGGCACATAGCATGACATATAGGCACATAACATGGTATATAGGCACATAGCATGGCATATAGGCACCTAGCATGGCATATAGGCACATAGCATGACATATAGGCACATAGCATAGTATATAGGCACATAGCATAGTATATAGGCACATAGCATGGCATATAGGTACATAGCATAGTATATAGGCACATAGTATGGCATATAGGCACCTAGCATAGTATATAGGCACATAGCATGGCATATAGGCACATAGCATAGTATATGGGCACATAGCATAGTATATAGGCACATAGCATAGCATATAGATACATAGCATATAGGTATAGTAGCGGAATACAGAGTTGCTTACTGCCCTTATGTCTCGTATAGTAGCGGTATATGGAGTTGCTCACACGAGCATCCTCCCCTTCAGATCCGAAGATATTAGACGGAGCTTCCTCTAGCCTCCATATGTTCCTCGTTTTGTATCAAAAGATTACGTATAAATGTTCTCCTTGCCGGAGACTCTTCTCATTTCCTGTGCCCGTGAGTGGCGGACAGAACCTCCCCTAGTCTGGATTACTTCTCTTGATGTAGCTTGGTAACTTCGGACAAAATCCTGTCTTGCTCCGGGCCCATATTTCTTGTTCATTGCTCGAGGATGACGGGTGGAGCCTCTCCTTGTCTCGGGGTATTTCCTCCTTATATGGTTGCCAAATCAAAGAACGGACCTCTCCATCGCGTAGAACATACTTGATTTAGTCAAGAACGCCTCTTGGACTGACTAAATCGGAGTTGGGATGGCCAAAAACAGAGAAAACAAAGTTTGTCGGTACAGGTAGAACCTTTCTTTGTCTTGGGGCGTTTCCTCTTCATACGATTGCCAACTTAGAAAATGGAACCCTCCACCACGTAGAACATACTTGATTTACTCAAGAACGCCTCTTGGACCGACTAAATCGGAGTTGGGATGGCCAGAAACAGAGAAAACGAAGTTCGTCGGTGCATGAAGATAACGGGCAGGACCTCCTCTTGTCTTGGGATGTTTCCTCATCATACGGTCTCCAACTCGAAGAACGGACAACTCCATTGTGTAGAACATACTCGATTTAGTAGGAAACGGGTCTTGAACGGCCTTAATCGGCCTCAGAACGGTCAGAAACGGGGGTAGAGAAGTTCTGGTCCAGAGAAGGAACGAAATGGGGTATATATAGACCCCTGAGCCGCCGAAACCGCAGCGCCGCGCCGCCAAATCCGGCGGCGGCGCCCACCGAAACCGCGCGCGGCTCGCGCCTGCGCGTTACGCGGGTCGCGTTCGCGCGCGGAACTGCGGCCCGCGCGAAACCACGGCGCCCACGGTAACGCGGGCGCGCGCGCCGCGCCGCGCCACGCCGCGCCGGCTCGCGCTGCGGCGCGCGCCGGCTCACCCATTTTTTTTTTTATACTCCAAATTACAAACGCGCGTATCTTCCTACCCCGGATTCGGATTCGCGCGTTCTTGGTACTGTTGGACTCGTATTGACGAGCCCTTCGATACTAACCCACTTAAAGCAGTAAATCACACTATTTCTAAGTGGGTCCCGCCTATAAAGCACATTTCTCAAATATCGTAATTTCCGGTCCCGACCTCTGTTTCGCGCGTTCTTCGAATCGTTATGCTCATTATGCCAAGCTCTACCTGGCTACGGGTATTTCATCTAATGAAAACCCTTAACATTAATCTCAAATTACCGAATTACCCTTAACCCTCCCGGGTTAAGCGTAACAAAAAAACAGGTCATTACAGTCTCATTTGATAGAACTCTTCGAGAGTTTTCCAGTTATCATCACTGAGGACAGCATAGTCGCAAAATCTGACTCCTGTGTCAAAAATATGCAAATTTGAATATATTTAACATATATATATATATATATATATATATATATATATATATAAAAGAGTCCCGTTTATATGAGCTTGGGCTCATATATGTCTATGTGAGCCCGAGCTCTATAAGCCGTCGGATTTACATCCGGCGGCCCATAATACTCATGGGTTTATAATACTCATGAAACCCATGAGTATTATGGGTCACCAGATGTAAATCCGACGGCCCATAGAACCCGGGCTCACATAGGTTTATATGAGCCCGGGCTCATATAAACTTTTTCCTATATAAAAATATTATTGATAAAGATGTTATATACGCGGGGCTTACAACATAGCTTGAGAAAAATAGTTGTGTAAGATCTCATTTGATAGAGCTTATCGAGAGATTTCTAACAATACCAAAAATGCGATAATTTGAGTTCGACAATACAAAATATAATATCATAAAGTTAAAATTAAGATGATCTAAAAAATTAAGATTAGAATTCTAATATTTTTGACTTTTTAAGAATTAGAATGAGTCAAATAAAGGTAAAATAAGGATTCATAGTGTCACAACCCAGATTTTTAAAAGCATTTTTAATTAACACGAACGGTAAATAGTGAGAAATTTTTTTCTTCTTTAAATACAAAATAAACCCTTCGATTAAATATCCAAGTCATGATAACTGGGGTTCACAAATACGAATATCAAATCATATGATATTATTTAATATCTAAAAATTCATAAAGACCAGCTCATCCATCTAAGTACAAGTCCGTCACCCGTCTGAAAACAAATAACAAGTTAACTCTCACGATAAAGGTACACTAACATACCGAAGTTGCAGAAACATGGATACCTCTTATGCTCGCCTGCCTTGGTCTCAATGTCGTCGTCTGGAGAATCTGCAACAAAGAAAACCAAACAACAACTACAATGGAGCATCTCCGCCTACAGGAGAAGAGCTTCCAAAGGACAAAAGGTTTAATTAATATTTTTCGGATCGGGCCAACATCACCCAATGTTAGTTGCCTACACACTCATCAGACAACATCTTCAATGTTTCCAACAAGATTGGATCCAAACGTAGTTTTGCCTAGAAACTACTCTATCCTAAGAAGCATAGCATCATACATGCAATGCTTAGATATTTTTAACCTACATTTTAGTAAGTCCTTTAACCGTTCCACTTGTCTAATTAACAAGTAATATCAAACATTGTTATTAATTATCTCACATCCCTTGTTCGATAATTAAAACTATCAAATCTGTAACTCATAGATAACTCGCCCCTTGAGAAATCTCCAGACATAGTACTCTAACCTTGGAGTAGACTGCTTAACAGCAGCTTGACCCAAATCTCCAGGTCTCTCAACTGTGCTCATAGACACAGATTGGTGAGAAAAATAAGCCTTCTATGTTGCTCATATAACTCCACTTTTCGTACGTACTAAATAGTCCTGGGAAGACCTACGGAATACCCGCGGTAAAGACCCTCTAGTCAATACCCAAACCGTCATGGCAATGAAGAAGCATATCGCAATCTCCAGCATTATCCATAGAAGCCTCAGGTCTTTATGACCATTGACTCTGCCAAACATCTAAACTTAGATTAGATTATTTCCATCCAGTCAAGTATCCGCTTAACCATTTGAGTCCTTTTCACCTTGTGAATAGACCCAATAAATAGCTCATTCACTGAACTATGACTCAAAGAATATCCCGTAACCATCCTCGGTTCATTAACCAAGGTAAAATTCTATGTCAAGGCCCCGTTCAATCCATGAACCGGTCCCAAACCCTATTGAGGGTATTTTAGTCTTTATCTTGATTAGATGTTCTCCCTCCAAACCAACAACAACCCATGTCTCTTGATTAATCTTCATTAATCTTAAGTTACTGATATGAATCAATGCATCAATATCAAAAACATGCATCATCATAAATAACATGCAATCATACAAATGTATAAATAATAAATGGAGGCCCATTGCATTCATTTGCAGGGCTAGGGCTCAGAGAGTTCAAGCCCGATAGTACAAACAACTCTAGCACATCCCGTGAGTTACATATATGACACTCTAGTCGATCGATGCACTTGGTTGCAGACACATAAAATACGTTGCTTTAAACCTGAGAATTAGGGTTATACCCCTTACTTCTCATGACACTGCGACCCGATAAGGTCTTCGTGTCACTTACCGGTCATGCTCCTTCCTTTTGAAGTCAATTATAGGGTACCCTAACTCTTGATTCACTAGGTCATTCGTTTCGAATATATTGCCCCTAAGGGCATTAGGGTAATTTTACCACCTAAGGTATGATACCCTCCCTTGGGTCATTCTAGTCATTTTACTGCCCCTCCATTGATTTAAGTTATTTACCTCTCACAAGACTCCACTCTCAGGCCGACTCACGCTTCCATTCACACGAATGAGGGTGGGTCCACTCTAAGGGGTATTTCTGTTATTTGGTTTAAGGCCTTAATGACATCTAATGGCTCCTAAATTGAAATCAAGGGTACTACTAGGCTTCATAGCCTCAGTGTAATTTTCCTGGCTTGTGACGGGGTCGTGAACCCCTTGAACCGATCCAGGTTTTGACTAACGGTTTATTATAAACCCTAAGGGCAAAAGGATCAATTAACCACTCACTGGGATTTTTCTTCACTAAGAGATCTAGCCTATGAATAGGTTACCCATTAAAATCTCATTGAGAATTTTCCCAATTTTTAAACCAATTCATAGGCCCCTGAACCGGAGCCCTGAAGTCGGGTAAATGGTTTTCACATGATGATTTAACTACCAGGGGTAAAAAGGTTATTTTAGAGACTTTGGGATTTTACCGGTCCTGAAACTTGGTCAAGACACTCATAACCCTCTCAAAGTCCACGGGTAATTTTTCTAAATTTTTAGAACAAGTGGAGACCCTTGAACTAGACTCGGTTCAACCCCCCACTTTTATTTCTCTTTTTATTTAAATTGCTGACCCAGACCGGATCCGGGCCAGGCCCATACCAGTTGGGTCTGAACTAGCGAAGATGGGTCGTCTTCTTCGGTTCCGGCCAGCAGGAACACCTGCTGGCCTCCGGCAGCCACCACCGGCCACCACTATTAGCCGATGGGCTTGGCCAATAAGATCGCCTCTGGGAAGCGGTTCCGTTAGACCTAGTCCCGTCGACGCACGGTGGCTTCCGAGCGGTCTACAAAGCGGCCAGATTTTTCTTCCGCCGGTGTTTTGCACTGATGCCGCTGCCTCGCCCAGCCATGGGATTGGGGCCGTTCGATTCGCCGTCCAGCGGCGATTTAGACCCTGGTCCAGCCGTAGGTCCGCCATCGGCAATAACGTCCGCACCCTCTTTCCTCTGTGATTTCATAGAGAACTTGAGAGGGAGCAGGGGTGCGGGGAAGCGGCGGTCCCAACTTCCGGCGAGGATCCGCCTCCTGCTGGCCGATCAACAGAGAAGACAAGACTCAATCTTTGCCCCTCTGCTAACCGGGATAAATGGTCCGGCGGGCGGCCAAAGCCAGAGCCGCCACGGCCAAGGCCACTGATGCCTCAGTGCAGTCCACTTCTATCGGCTGTTCCAGCTACGGGAAAGTCAATTACTGTTCACAATATTACGTGTGAATAGTAATTGCAGAGATACACACAAATTTCAATTAAATTAATTAACAAATTCTTCACTAATCACAACTCGAAATCTTACCTATGAGGCCGAGTTGTTGTCAATCCACCGCTATTGAAGACTCGCCGGAGCCTTGCCGAAAAATTTCAAATGCGGCTCTTTCCCCTTCCCTTCATCGTCCAAAAACTCCCTCAAAAAGGCCCTAATTAATTCTTTTTATAGGTATGGGATTAGGGCTCCTAATCCCATGAGAAATTCTGCCCAAAATACCCCCAATTAGGCCACTTAAATTATAATTTCGGAATGCTAAATAATCGGGCCCGCAAAACTACTTAAATGGCCCAGTTGCACGTTTAAATCGGGTAAACGGGCCCTACACGATATGTTCGACTTTGAATAGTTGTACATCCCACATCCGGACTCCGATTCATGCGTTCTTAGTGGCGTTTCGAAGCTCTTTCTGTCTATTTTCCATCCATATAGGATTAAGACCCCACTTCCAACTGATGATCAAGTTATTCCTATGAGAAGATCAAGGGGTCCTACACCCTAATTTCCCCGTGTACGACTTCAGGAATTTAGAAAATTCCTAGATGTTACAAATAGTATATAACATGGGTTTTGATTTTAAAAATTCTATAGTGCACCAATTTGCATTACATATGATTTCCTCCTCAATGCTATTGATCTCTCTCATGCCCAATCTAATTGTCCACATTGGCACTAGAAAAGATAATTACCTTTGCCATTTGCTTGAGGGGAAAATGTGACGACTCATTTTTCGATTATGTCTAACCTGAAGGGTTAGGCCTAATTGGATAATTTTGAGATAAATTTTAGAGGTTTTTAATGGTTTAAATCTCTATATTTGAGTAGAGCTCGAAGAAACGAACGTAACAAATTAAAGAACGGGCGAAACAGAGGTCTGGACCGAAAGTTACAACATCGAGAAATGTGAAAAATAGGCGGGACCCACTTGGAAAGAGCACAAGTTACTACTTTAAGTGGGTTAGTATTGAAGAGCTCATCGATATGAGTCCAATGGTACCAAGAACGCGCGAATCCGAATCCGGGGTAGGAAGTTACGCACGTTTGAAGGTTTGTTTTAAAAAAATATATATAATAAAAATTAACGTGGCTGCGACGCGCGGTCGTCGCGCACGTTATGTGCGGTCGCCGCGTGTGCACGGTGCGTAATGACAGGTGCCGCCATTTCTGGCAGCTCTGTGGGTTAAAAATCGCGGCGCCGCGATTTTTCAGCCCGGCTCGCCTATTTATACCCCATTTGGACTCATTTTTTCAGCAATTCTTCTCCTCCACCGTTTCTGACCGTTTTGAGGCCGATTAAGACCGTTCAAGACCCGTTTCCTACTGAGTTGAGCATGCTCTATGCAATAGAGTGGTCCCTTCTTTGAGTTGGAGTCCGTATAAGGAGGAAATGCCCCAAGACAAGGAAATATTCTGCCTATTATCTTCGTACACCGATCAACTTCGTTTTCTCTATTTTTAGTCATCCTAACTCCGATTTAGTCGATTTAAGAGGCGTTCTTAACTAAATTGAGTGTGTTCTACGCGATGGAGGGTTCTGTTTTCTGAGTTGGTGATCATATAAGGAGGAAATGCCCTAAGAATAGGAGAGGCCCTGCCCGTCATCCTCGAACACTGGAGCAAGAGAAAGAGACCCGGAGCAAGACGGGGTTCTATCCAAAGTTGCCGAGCCACAACCAAAGAAACAATCCCAAGTAGGGGAGGTTCTGTCCGTCGCCCATGGGCATGGAGAACGAGAAGAGTCTCCAGTTTTAGCGCATGTTTATACGTAGTCTTTTAGTGCAAGACGAGGAATGTATGAAGGCTAAAGGAAGCTTTGTTTCCTACCCTTGGATCCTAAGGGGAGGACGCCAAGAAGGAACGAATGTGGGGAGTAAGTATTTCTGATCTCTAGTTTTAATTATAGAATGGCGTGTGCTAGTTATGATGTGTGTCATGCTACGATCTATATGTTTGTTATGCTTATATGCCTTGATGTGTGCCTATATGCATAATGTATGCTTATATGCTATGTTGTATGTGGTCTCGTTCTAGGGTAGAGCGAGACATGTAATATGTGTTTTCGGTCTCAGCTCAGTGATAGAGCGAGACGTATACGTGTGGTTATGATCCCGCTCGGTGGTACAACAAGATGTATGATTTTGATTCAATTTTAGTATATACGTATTTTAACGTATATAATTTTGTAACGTGTGATGTATGGAGTAGCTGTTAGGCAGAACTACGTTTGGATCCGATCGTGTTAGAATAATATCCAATACGTACGTAGGCAACTAATGACAAATCAATGTTGGCCCGATCCAAATTATTTATAATAATTTATTTTATTCTGTTTTATATGCGACGAACTATGAAGCTTCGTTGTGTGTATGTGTTCGTTACAACTTAAGTCTACGTACGAGGAAGCCTTGAAGCTTTGTAGTGCGTAGACGAACGTTGTACTTCTCACACACAGACGATGATTCTTAACACAAAGAAATTAAAATTTTCTATTAGTGATTTTGTGGGCCCGGCTCAGGTCAGGTCGCTACAGAAAATAAGAAGGTTAAGTACTAGAACAATTAATGGAGGTTGAGCAACAATTTTAGAAATTGTGTCTGAGAAGAGTTTCATGCTCCAAATTGACAGTGAGCCTAGTGTAAGAAATGCATATGAGTTATTGATATTTGAGATCGACGGTGTATATGATGACACATGTTAGTGTTAATACCAATAACGCTAATATGCACTAGCATATGTGCCATCGATCTCATTGTTTAAGGGTTCTTATATATTCTTTATATTGGGTTCATTTTCAAAATGAAGCATTAAAAATGTTTCTTTGTGTCTACGGTAGTCAGTCATATATGGCATGATCCTTTACCTAAAGGCATTAACACCGAGGAATAATGTGATGACTTTGAACTTTGACATCAATATTCAAATCGATTGTATTAAAAAAAAAACTAATTAAAAGTTGCAAAACTACTTATAAAAAAGAGACACGTTAATATGCACCGGAAGAGGGATTCTTATCCCGTGACACTCTACTAAGTAGGGGAGCGGAGTAACTCTACCCACTTAGCCTCGAGATCTAATCTACTGGCTGAGATGTGCATGAGCATGTCTCAATTATTGCTTATAAAAAAATGTAACACTAACATACGTGGCACATATATAATACAAGTGATGAAGTTGTTAGTTCATACTAAGCTCAAGGCTCAATCTGTATGGCTGGTTTGACAAACCAACACGAGAAACCGAAGTTTGGGAAGCCAATAGAATTACGTCGTAGATAGCAATATTTTAATGAGCAATCATCTACCCACCCTTCATAAACAATCAAACGGAAGAATGTCAATTAACATGTAAATCGCTTATTTAAATATAGACAACTTACAGTTTTGGAAAATGTCATTGCACCAGAGAGTGAGATCAACAGGCGGGAAGAGCACCAGACGCCATGTCTGAACAAATTGCTTCCAGAACTTGCACAACATGCAGTCGTCACTTTCCTTCCTCCTTCGTCTTCCTCCTCTTAGTCCCTTTCAATTGTTCCCGTTGGCGAACTTACACACATTCCCATACGTCCAAAAAGATTTTGGGTCATTGTTCAGCCAAGTTTTTAATTTATAAAAATGTTCACCGATTTGACATGGAAGTCCACGTCCAATCTGTTCTCCACTTGAAAAGAGGGGCAAGAGGGCAAAGCCACTAGGCAAGATGAGTTTCTGAATGTGAACAAGCACAAAAAACAAAAGGATGCCTTGACTAAGGTCACAAAGCCAGCTAGATATCGCCTCCACCGCCCTTAGTGAAAACCTTCCTCTCATATATATGTCTCCTATATAATAACACATACATGCACCAGAGGAGCGTACAAATCAAAGGTTGACGAATGGCACATAGAATTCTTCCTTAACCGCGTAGCTCCATCTTATTATATGGTTCATGCTCGTGGAGGCCACACGCCTTGCATTAAATTACAATTACATGTACCAACTTGTTACTTGTCTATACGAACTAAAGCATATGTCTTTTGCTATAAAATGACTCTAGGCGTGTGCACTCCACAGGCCTCATTCAGTAATCAGCACTTCGATTTCTTTGGCTTCCATCTACTTGCTTCCATTGACTGATCCTGAAATGGCTTGCTCATTGAGCATTCTGGCTTTCATTCATGTTGTTGTTTGCATAGCAGCATTTGCCTCATCGACTCCTCTGAAAGTGGGCTTCTATCAGTCCACTTGCCCCTCTGCAGAACTAATAGTAAAACAGACCGTCAGCAAGGCCATGGCACAGGACCCTGGCAATGCTGCTGCCCTCGTTAGGCTGCACTTCCATGATTGCTTTGTTCGGGTAAGTGATCAACTTCTTTGAATTGGAATGTTGTTATTGATACTAATTTTTGGTTGGTAAAACTTGTAACTTATCTAACAATTGATGGTGTTTATTGCAACATTAAAGGGCTGTGATGGTTCCGTGCTACTCGACTCCACGCCGGGAAACTCATCGGAGAAAGAGAATTCGATGAACTTGAGCTTGCAAGGTTTTCAGATCATTGACGAGGCCAAGGCCGCCATTGAAGCACAGTGCCCTAGCGTAGTCTCTTGCGCCGACATCGTGGCCTTCGCAGCCCGCGACAGTGCCTCCGCAGCCGGTCGGATCCAGTATGATGTGCCCGCCGGAAGGCGGGACGGGAGGGTATCCCTGAAGGCGGAGCCAGCTGACAATCTTCCAGCTCCCACTTTCAATGTGGAGCAGCTCAAGGCCACCTTTGCTCGCAAAGGTTTGTCCATGGAGGAAATGGTGACACTCTCCGGGGCCCACACAATCGGGACCGCCGGTTGCTCGGCCTTCTCCGATCGCCTGTACAACTTCAAGGGGACCCACTCGGTGGACCCGACCTTGAATCTGCAATATGCGGCCTATCTGAAGACAATGTGTCATGGCACAGCAAGTGACCAGAACGTTTCGGTCTCATTTGACCCCGTGACCCCCAACCAAATGGACAACATGTATTATAAGAACTTGAGGAACCACAAGGGCTTACTGAGCTCTGATCAGGCGCTTACAGGCAACAAACAGACGGCGAAGATAGTGACAAGCTATGCAAGCCATCCAGCACAGTGGTCTGCTAAGTTTGCAGCAGCCATGGTGAGGATGGGTTCCATTGATGTGCTGACTGGCTCACATGGAGAGATAAGGAAGAACTGCAGGGTGGTGAATTAGGGTTGTGGATGGAGCTCAATCTTGGTGGTCATGAAGGGAAACAGAGTCGTTGCGTGCTACTTATACCATGTGTTATCTTGTTCATATGGTTGCTTTTTGTTGGTTTGATTGTGTTAGTCAAGGCTCATGATGTCTGAATGTAATATTTAAGGTAATTTAATCAGTTTTGCAATAAGATTGAGATGTCATATTTTTTTTAAAAAATACAAGGCGAGTGCTTGGTTCGTTATGCTTACCTGTCCTCTAATACTATGATAGATGCTTACAACTTCACCTTAATTAGTACTATATGGTTCTTCTTATCTTTTTAATGCCATTTTTTCTCATATTCCTTATCATGGCATTCTTGTTATCCCTGCTATTCTTTCTGCGTTGCACTCATTTTATCTAGATTACTCTTTTTTCATTAAGAAAATCACTCATTTCATCTAAGCTTACCATTCTTTAGTTTCTCAAAGCTTTGAATGTCAATCATGTCAACTTTTTCCTCCCCCCGGGGCGCATATCCAAATTAGAAGCACTAGTAAAAATGCACAAGTATGCATTTAATTACATCTTAAATAAGATAAAATAAATTAAAAATAAAATATATATTGAACAAAGTTCTCTATTCCATGCTATAGTTATTTTATACTGCTTTGAGGATCATAATGATCATTAGTTATACATATAATTTCTATATTAACTCATATACACTCGTTGTTGGCAATTGCAAATTCAAATTTCATAGGTTAAATACAACTCCCTCTGTCCCATATTAATAGTTACATTTAAAAAAATAGTTATTTTTATTTAATAATAAACCCCACATCTAAGAGAAGGAAAAAAAACTAATAATACTATTTTTTAAGTACCCAACCACTTGTATTTAACAATTTGGATCTATTAATATAGAACAAATTTTTTTTGCTAAATGGAACTATTAATTTAAGATGGTGGGATGATGTCATAAGTCGTCCAAAATAATGTTGTTAAATGGCTTTGTGTCATGGAGCATATTATTTATATTAGGGACCAGTTTGGCAACATATCTCATTTGATAGAACTCTTCGAGTGTTTTCTAGTTATCATCACTGAGGACAACATAATTGCGAAATCCGACTCCAACGTCCAAAACAAGCAAATTTGAATATATTTAATATATATATATATATATATATATATATTATTGATAAATATGTTATATATGTGGAGCTTACAACATAGTTTGAGAAAACATAGTTGTGTAAGATCTCATTTGATAGAGCTTATTGAGAGCTTTCTAACAATACCAAAAATGTGATAATCCGAGTTTGGGAGTACAAGATATAATATCATAAAGTTAAAATTAACACAATCTAAAAAATAAAGATTAGGATTCTAATATCTTTGACTTTTAAGGATTAGAATGAGTCAAATAAGGGTAAAATAAGAATTAATAGTATATAACATGGGTCAAACTGTTTGATTTTAAAAATTCTATAGTACACCAATTTGCATTATATTATAGTATGATTTCCTCTGCAAAGCTATTGATCTCTCTCGTGTCCAATCTAGTTGTCCACATTGGCACAAGAAAATATAATTACCTTTGCCATTTGCTTGAGGGGAAAATAAGAAGGTTAAGTACTGGAACAATTAATGGAGGCTAGGCAGCAGTTTTAGCAATTGTGTCTGGTAAGACTTTTTCATACTCCCAATTGATAGTGAGCCCCGTGTAAGGAATGCATGTGAGCCCTTGATATTTGAGATCGACAACATATATGCTGACATACATTAGTGCCAATACCAATGACGCTAATATGCACTAGCATGTACACCATTGATCTTATGGATGAAGGGCTCCTATGCATTTCTTATGTTGGGCTCATTGTCAAAGTAGAGCACTAAAAATGCTTCCCTGTGTCTGTGGTAGTCAACCATATATGGCACGGTCCTTTACCTAAAGGCATCAACATTGAGGAATATTGTGATGGCTTTGAACTTCGATGTCAATATTCAAATTGATTGTATTTAAAAGAAAAAAGAAAACAAACTGATTGAAAGTTGTAGAACTACTTATAAAAAAGAGACACATTAATATGCATCGGGAGAGGGATTCTTATCTTGCGTCACTCTACGAAGTAGGGAGGCAAAGTAACTCTACCCACCAGCCTCGAGATCTAATCCAGGCTGAGATGTGCATGGGCATGTCTCAACTATTGCTTATAAAAAAATGTAACATTAACATATGTGGCACATATATAATACATGTGCATGTACATTGGACATTTTGGGATTCACACATTAGTATCCATGTTTAAATCATCCTCTCACGCCCTTATCTGACACGAGCCATTAGATCATGATCCAATGGCTTCCATTGTACCAAAAACTATGGAACCTTACGTATATTAACTTTTTTTATATAATATAAAGTAAAAAGTTAATATATGTCGGTCTCATATTGAAAAATATGCACCCGGTGCATTGTGAGCCATCAAATCACCATTCGACGACTCGCATCAATGTTTGGGGTGGGTGGGTGATAAAAACCCACCTGCTCCCTAAGTTTCATGGGACACCAAATCCAAATCACATGGCACATGCATTGTTTCATGCACCAAGAGCATAGTAATGGGGCTCTATTATAAATATGACACCCCATTCCCCAATACCCTATAATATGAGGGGTTAAGTATAATATTCTAAATTTGGACATAGATTAATAGAAATATTTATTGTAACTTGAGCATGTGGATATAGCTCGACTAAATATGTATAACGAGTCGAAGAACGCAAAAAATTGAGGTCAAGAGTATATACTACAACCTTGGAAAAGTTCAAAACAACCTATGTGGTTCTTATTTGATAGGGCTCATCGATACAAGCTCAATGGTACCATGTGAATATAGTTTGAGAGATAAAATTATGGTTGTTAGAAGTTTGAGAATAGTTGCTAGTGAAAAATAAAAAAAAATTATATAAAGTATGAGCTGGTGTCAGGTGCATAGTACATGTGACATGAGAGCATGATGCACCACACACCACACTGTGCACCACACCACACATTTTGTGTAGTCATGCACTATGCATGTGCCATGCAGAGGGCGCCCAACGCTTCGTGTGTGGCCCACCAACTATATAAAGTGGGGGGTGGGTCTCAGTTGATTACACACTCCTCTTACCTTTTACCCATCTTCTAAACCTAGTTTCCCTTGTTGTGAGGTCATTTTAAGTTCAATTTGCTCCATTCAAATAGTGTTCTTATCCAATCCGAGGGTGCTCCACGCAATAGAAAGCTTTGTTTTGTGAGTTGAATGCTCTAGAGAGGGAAAACTCCAATGGGAAAGAAGGGAAACTTCATCCTTCTAGAACCAAATGAAGGATGATACTAGAGAAATATCGTCCGACCTCTTGTACAAGTTCACAATAGAGAGCGAGAATTGAGGAGATTATGGATGAATTTCAACATGTGTTGATAGGAATCAGAGTCGAGGAAAGGAAGTTGACATGATTAGATGGATCACTGACATGTCGACAATAAGTTGAGGGCCAAGCCAAGATGATTAGGAAAGAAAGAAGGATGTGGTCCTTGAGGTAGGTAGTTTTATGGCTCTCATGCATGCTTGGTGATATGGATGTATATTTAAAATGCATGTTTTTCATAAACCCTAGTTACACATGTATGGTATTGAAATGATGCACATATGTACATATGTGTATGTGTGAGGTTACAAAGGAATCCTTTGTGGTTGATTCTACCCTCATAGTAGGAATATGTATGAAGTTACAAAGGCTTTAGAGTGGAAAGAAGGTGGGGTGCTAAGAGAGCATAAAGATCCACTCTCATGCTCGAGATTTTTTCGGCACAATTTCTTTAAAATAAAAAAAATTTGTAATATAATGACTATAAATCGGGAAAATTGATGAAATCTGAAACATGTGAAAACAATTTTTATAACTTTAAAACATCATCATCAATTTTCCCCCTTAAATTTTTGTAAATTTTCGTATGGCCAAACTAAATATTCTCATGCATGAATCGAAACAAAAACATCTAAAATAAATTGTCATGGCCATGGGTTTAATCATAAATACATCTTAGACATCTTTGAGTACAAGTCCCTCAATAGTCCAAAATATACAATACCCACAAGTCCAGAAATATAAACATAATCAACACACATCTTACTCAATACAATATATTGTGGTAAAATAATAAAGACTTGTAATGAGTCAAAAGTATACTTAAATCAACAAATATTGGTCCAACAATGGAAACAAGAGTCCATCTCAAGAAGCTTTTGTAAAAAATCTACAAAAGCCTACAGAACATATGTAGCTAAAAATTGGGAAAAATGAGTATTTTCATTCTCAGTGGGAGAATTCTAATTAACAAACTCTTTAAGTCCATACATAGATGTGTTAATGTAACTTTAACATGAAGAATGCATGCATAATAACACATCAGAATTGCACAATATAACAATCATGCACAAACACACACTATCTTACAATCTTTGTACTTACAACCTTACTCATACCATCTTACTCAAATTCTTATGCTTAGAGTCTTTATCAGAAGTGTACACTTACAGTCTTATTTAGAAACATACACTTATAGTCTTGCTCATAATTTTACACATATAGTCTTGCTTAGAAACATATAAACATATACATACTATCAACAACTGAAGCTCATTACAAGTTAATGAGCTCTACATCAAATAAAAATGAATCTCACTGAGGCATTACCTTCAACAGGGGAGTAACTATATGCTGAGAGTTTAATATCCAACTAGATGGCGATAGTGGATCATTAGATTGTTATTCAAACTTGTACTTTGTAGAAGTAAGAATCAAGATTTCTAGCCTCATGTGCATGAATTTGTACTAAGCAACAAAAATGAAATAACTATGCATAAACTATCAATCTACCAAGTATTTAATCAAACCAAGCATGTAAACCACGCAAAAACACAAAGATTTAATGTACAAAACCCAACTTGGGTATAAAATCACAATTGCCTCATAAAGCTAAACCAATGTACTAGTAAGATAGAACTTACAAGACACAAGAACAACCAACCAACCTCTAGACAAACGAAAACTTATTCTTTTTGTTCAGTCATCTTCATTGTTGGTCTTCAATTCTTCCTCCTTTAAAATCTTAAAGTTTTCCCTCTTCGTATTTCGTTCTTCATCATCTTCTTCTAGCAACTCAATTAAAGACTCATTCTTTAATTGTTAATTCACCTTTTAGATTCTTCAACTCCTTTGAAGAATTTTTTGTACCTCCTCTTTTGTTTGTCATGCGTGAATATTTTCTTTTACTTGTGTGTCTTCATCAATTCACCATTAACATATGCATGAAGCTTTTTAGTTAAGTCTCAAGGAAAACAATGAGAAGGATCTCTATTTTCTTCTCTGTTGATTTCTAGCTTTTCCTCTTTTCAAATTTGTAATTCTTTAGTCTTTATATATGTCTCTAAGTTAGTTTAAGAATTTGACTCCAACTAGGAACACAAACTCTTTCGGAAGGCTTAAATTTTTCAAGTAAAACTACTAGCAACTAATTGTTCTAAATAGTGATTGATCATTCCCTATTTCTTAAGCATGATACTTTGAGTGATTGATCGATAAACTCTCGGTTTCATTTTACAAAGGGCTTGTTCAAGTGGCAATCGATCTATTTATCTAGTGTATGTTGCAGTGATCGATCAATGACAGTAAATTTATAGTTTTACCCATTTTACCCTAATTCAATCTGAAACTTCAAAAATCACTTAGGGTTTGTTTGGATTGGTGGAAAGCGGGGGAAAGGAAAAGAATCTTCTTAAAATTTCCCAGTTTCCACTGTTTGGTGCAACAAGGAAAGAGAAACTAGAGTGAAAAATGAGAGAAAATAGATGAAAATTTGGCCAAAAATTTTTCCACCCATCAACCTATGGATTTTGGGAGAAAATCATTATACTAAACACTTATGTCTTATTGCTACTACCACCACCACTGCCATCGTCGCCGCCACCATCACCGCTACTGTCGCCACCACCGCTGCCACCACCACCACCACCACCGATGCCACTGCCACTGCCACTACCACCATCGCCGTTGCCACCACCACCACCATAGCCGCCACCACCACTACCATCTCTGCCACCACCTCTACCACCGCCACCACCACCACCACCATTGTCGCCACCGCCACCGCCATCGCCACTGCCGCCACCACTACCACTGCCGCCGCCGCCGCCACCACCATCTCTGCCACTACCACCACCACCACCACCACTATTGCCACCACCGTCGTTGCCACCACCATCTCCACCACTGCCGTTGCCACCACCACCGCCGCCACCACCACCATTGTCGCCACCACTACCGCCGCCGCCGCCATTGCCGCCACCACCACCACCATTGATACCACTACTGCTGCCACCACCACCACCATCTCTACCACCACAGGCACCACCACCACCATCACCGCTGCCGCCACCACCACCGTTGCCACCACCATCTCTACCACCGCAGCCACCACCACCACCATCACTACCGCCACCACCACCACCGCCGCTGCCACCACGGCCGTAGCCGCTGTCACTACCACTACAACTGCCACCACCACAACCACTACCACTGTCATCGCTACTACTACCGCCACCACCACCACCACCGCCGCTACCACCACTATTACTGTCAATTTTCTCTAACATCATTTGTGTAACCAAACAGTGGAAAATATTTAGGAATCTCCTAGTTTCTCTTTCACTTGGATTCACTTTCTCTTTCTCTTTCCCTTTCTCCCGGTTTCCACTAATCCAAATAGACCCTTATAGAACTCTTCCAAGTGACTTTCGTATGAAAGTGTATGCTCAATGTGCCTCTTTTTCCTTGAACACTTTTAGTCTTTAGCCTTAATCCATGAGAACATGTTTGCTCCTATTTTTCAAGCCCATTAATTTCAAACCTCACTTGACCACTACTAAATCTAGTCATATTTCCAAGACTAATTATATACTTGAAGTTCCGACACAGTTTTGTTCAACAAATTAGCCAATAACATTATGTATGAGACATATGATCTTTCAAATGCCATAGAATTTTTTGAATACATGGTACACCTATGCTCCTAGGGCACAAGATCAAACAAGTAAGAGAAGATCATTTATACTACTTATATGAGTGCATCAAATGCCCACACTTGGGGGGCATACAGTGCTAACTAAGGGCTATATAATGCCTACTAAGGGTAAAAATCATACACTGCCACTTTTGGACTAGAATCTTATAGTGCCACATATAGGCTAAATCATACAGTGCCGACTAGGGGCAAAAACATGTCGTGCTCTCAATAGAGCATCAAATGTTTGGACTTAAATAGAATACCAAAATATTACTAACAAAATATACATCACTTTCAACAATGTTTAAGCTTAATTACAACATCCCGTAGGATAACACCATGATTAAAAATGAGAAATGCTCAGCTGACTAATAACTTGTTGGCTCAAACACATAACTTAATTTGTCAAAATCCTTAGGTCTCAACCTCATAACGTTATTATATTAGTTTTGCATATAATTCAAGTTTGAATTAAATAATTTATACATGTACAATTATGTCATGAAAACTGTAAGTTTTACAGTCATCTACTAACTAATCCAAAGCTAAGCCCATTATGAAACTCAAGTTTGTTAGAGCAACATTGTAATGCCCCGACCCGAGCCAGGGCCTACAACATCTCTAATAAAAATAGTTTTTCCTTGAACTAGGGATCATCATCTGTGTGCGAGAGGTATAATGTTCATCTACGCATTACAGAGCTTCAAAGCTTTCTTGTGCATAGACTCAGTTGTAACGGTCACATATACACGATGAAGCTTCATAATTCGTCACTTGTAAATTAGAATAAAACTTATAATTATAAATAATTTAGATCAAGCCAACGTTGCCTTGCCATTGGTTGCCTACGTAAGTATTGAATAACACTCATAATATTATTCTAATACGACAAACGTAGTTCTGCCTAATGACTACTACATACATCAGGCATCACAAAATCATATATGTTAAACTATGTATATACTAATATTCAATCGGAGTTATATAGAAACCGATAAAACACCGGCAATAGACATCTCTCTCTATTATAAAGTCGAGTACCACATGACCACCACATGCCTTGCTCTGCCTGAGAGTGGATCTAGCACATACACATGTCTCACTCTGTCACTAAGCTAAGACCGAATAACACACACCACGCGTCTCGCTCTACCCTAGAGTGAGACGGAATATTACAAGTCACATCAAAGCATAACAGATCATAACACAAAGGATCAAAGCATAGCAGGATACTTCAGATCATATCAGATAAAACATAACAAAGTAATTCAAATTAGAATGTATTAAATCATAACAATTCATACATCTTAATTAACACATTATTATCACTAATTAAGATGTGTAAGCGTACAAATAATTTAACATCCTAAGTGAACTACTTAAGATGTACACGTATTCTCATACAGAAGATCAAATATACTTACCTATAGAAGACATCAGAAGTGACAACGTTTAGAGTTGTTCATTTCTTTAAAGCGTCCTCCTTTCAGATCTAGATATGGTGGGTAAAATCTCCTTTCCTGAGCTTGGAGACGTTCCTTACTTTCAGTACTCGGAGTTGACGAATAGGACACCCACTTTTTAGAGACATCTTTCTCCTTTTGTGCTTGTGAACTATGGATAGAGTCTCCCCTTAGCTCGGGGATTCCTCTCTTACTAGGTGGTGGAGGACAAAGCCTCCCCGACTCCGGATTGCTTCTCAAGTTGTGACCCGGCAACTACAGACAGAACCCCGCCTCATTCGTGGCTCATTTTTCTTTCTTCGGTGCTCGAGGATGATGGGTAGGGCCTTTCTTTGTCTGGGTGTTTCCTCCTCATACAGTTACTAACTCAGAGAACAGGCCCCTCTATTGCATAGAACACACTTGATTTAGTCAAGAACACCACTTGAGTGGACTAAATCGGAGTTAGGATGATCAAAAACGGAGAAAAAAAACATTCTTTGTGCTTGAGGACGACAGGCAAAACCTCTCCATGTATTGGGGCATTTCCTCCTTATACGGTCTCCAACTTGAAGAAAAGACTCCTCCATTGCGTAGAACATGCTCAATTTAGTAGAAAACCGATCTCGGATGGGTTAAATTAGACTTAAAACTGGTCAAAAGTAGTGAAAATAGTGAAAGGGGTAAGAATTGGACTCTCTGAAAAATGACCAGAGGGTGAAATTTATAAGGAGAGAAGGTGGTGGCTTGCCAACAGAATTGGTGCAATTCTGTTGGTGCCACCAAAATTGGTGGTGCACATGATGAAAGTGCATTTGTCGCAAAATGCGTGACGAATGAGCACTCGTCACGTGCGTTCGTCTTGCGCCGAGCCGGGCGATTTTCTTTTTCTTTTTCTTTTTTTACCTTAAACTTCAAATAAGCGTAACTTCCTATCCCGAACTCGGTTTTGTGCGTTCTTAGCACCGTTGAGCTCATATTACTGAGCACTACAAATTATGAGCTAGTTTTCTTGCATTTAAAATTGGGTCCTGCCAATTTAGAACACGCTTTCCGATGTCATAACTTCCTATCCCAACCTCTGTTTTGCACGTTCTTTGATTTATTATGTTCGTTTCTTCGAACTCTACACATATATAGAAGTTTTAACCTTTGATACCATCTATAATTTATTAAAAAATTAACTAATTACCTCTAACACCCTTCGTTAGACGTAATCAGAAAAGCGGGGTATTACAAACATACTTTGCTTAACTTGGTCCTCACAAAAGCAAAATATCCAACTTCATATTTCAGTCCATTCCTAGCATGAGACAGAACATGATCTTTTGCGTCAGGTACCTCTGTTTGCCAACTCTCACAAAATGGCTCATTTTTCTCGAAGATATACCTCCAAGCTCCTATGGAGTTCGCCTTAGTGTTACTAGTGGATGAATCATACTCGTTGGCTTGTGAAAGAAATCCCAGCGCCCACGTTTTGTATGATTTTTTGGAGTTGAGAGGTATTTTAGACGCGAAAGAGAGATGCTTGATAAAAAATAACAAAACTTAGAAATGGAAATATTAATATAGGACAAAGGGAGTATCTAAATTGTTAAATTACATAATCCTAGCATGCTATCATGAGATTATAAGTTCAAAGTCCTCTACCTCATAATCCACATGAGTTTGATTGTGAGCACACTATGAAGGCAGCGTCGATAGTACCCGATGGCCAAAAGCATTGCTTCAACGAGAGAGTTGTTGTCCTAAGTTTAGGAAATGTCAGAGGTAATCTCAGTAGCATCAGGGGGGCTAAATGGTGGTCTTAACTTCATCCTGATTCTCTAGCAAAAAACTTGCACTTTGTCATCATGACCACCATTACTAGGATGCCTCCACAGACTTGCTTATGGATCGAAGAGTCTATGTACAATGGGGGATACTAGTGTCTCTCTTTATTTTTCACTTGACAAACTATTGATGTGGGGTTTTCAATACACGTCTTGTATTATAACAACACAAGGGTAATCAAACAAATGACATTGCATTCACTTGAAATAAGAAACACCATCAACTGAAGAATGAGAATAGTTAATCATCCAAAATTCTTCAGGTTCATGAACTTGAATATCTCAATACCTCTCCACAATAAACCCAAGTGTTGGAAACTAGAAAGGACTGTAACTTTGAACAAGTTCCTTTCATTTTTGCAAACATCTAGATCAAATGTATATCTTAGAAGCATTGTCTCAAACCTAGTGAAAGATTCAGCAATCCTTAGATTAATTTCCTGTTGCACATCAATTGCATCATCATCCAATTCTCTGGGCCTAGTAAGATTTTGCATTGAGTGATGATTTTCCCTCCCAATTAATGTAGCAACATGAGCCTGTCATATTTTTAAATGAAGATTTGTTGCTGCATAGACCTCTATCACTTTGATTGCAATGATTTCGCCCTCTTTGATATAATCAGGACACAACACAAACATCTGACACTTCCCAGCTTCCTATCTAATGTTTTCTTGATATCCTATTTGTATGGAACAAACTTTTAGACCGCACAGTAGAGCTCCATGGGTCACATGAGTACCACTTGTAGTATCGATCATCTCATATGCGTAGCCCCCGGTTCCTCAAGAGCATTATGAACACAAACATAGCCATTGATGACTTCTCCGCAACGTTTAGAACACGCTAGAGAGGGCTAACATAAAGAGCGAAAATTGGCGGTGGAGGCACTAGCCAATTCTAGGATGGTTGTGGTCATATGGTAGAGCTACTTCCGGTGAGAGGTGGAGGCGACTATGATGCACATCCCTCTGATGGCCATGACACACATAAAGGAGGAAATAGAGGAAGGCTGCGAAGTACACAAGGAGGGGTTGGAAGGAAAATCTGGTGGCCTTAATCGACACCATGGAGGTTGTGGTGGCTAGATGGAGCAAAAATCTAGTGGCTGGCAACAACGAAAGAGTTCCAATGGCCCAAATACTAAAAAATATAAATGACAGAGGATGTAACGCCCGAGATTTTTCATCCCTTTTTCTCAAAACTCATAGAAATTTTTTTTTTCCATAAATCGGAGTCAAAACGATAAAATCAAAACCTGTTTATAATTTAAAACATCATACGGTTAAACATCGTACTGTCAAATCAAATATCCTCAGGCGCTACCCGAAAACACATGTACGAATAAATTCTGCTATGATCATAGACTTTTAAATACAAATCACTCCCGGGCATCCCTGAGTACAAGTCCCCTAACAGTCCACTAACTGATCCAAATGAAAGTCCAGATAAACATCATGATGTCTCATCTCACCCAATACAGGAGATCGTGGCACAAATAAACTCGCAGAGAGTCAAGCTGATACCTGAGTCAACGGGAATCAATCCACTGCTGAAACGAGCGTCCATCACCAGGAGCTCTCCGCACAACCTGCAAAACCTCCCGTACAACGGGGCTAAAAAATAGTAGGGTGAGTATTTTCATACTCAGTAGGAAAATACCCAGTAGGGGAAATCCCAAACGGTGAACTCACAAGTTCAGAAATCATGCGTCATGCAACACAAACATGAAGCAGTCAACATAATATAATCATATCGTGCACATACGCATACGATCATACCAAAGGCACCATCGTGCCAAAATCATACCGAAGGCACCATCGTGCCAGAATCATACCGAAGGCACCATCGTGCCAGAATCATACCAAAGGCACCATCGTGCCAAAATTATACTATCCAAACAACTTACACAAACACCCTTATCCAGGGTCATACAACTTACTCGTACCACCGTACGCATACTCATACAACATACGCATACTTGTACGATCTTACTCGTACAATCGTATGCTCACTCATACAGCTTACCCATACATGTACGACCTTACTCGTACAATTAGACTCGTACGACCTCACTTGTACAGTCTGCACAAAAACATACTTACTGTCTTACTCAGAACCATATTCTCACAATCGTACCCATACTCTTACAGTCGTGCTCATACTCATACGTTTACAGTCTTACTCATACTCATACGCTTACAGTCTTACTCATACTCATACACTTACAGTCTTACTCATACTCATACAGTCGTACTCATAATCGTACACATATCAACGACCACTGAAGCTCATACAACTAATAAGCTCCAGCGTCGAAATGGAAAAGAATGCCACTGGGGCAACACCTTAACCTCCGGGGAGTGACTAGACGCCATGGACTTTTCCGAAGGTAAGGCACACCAATGCTCATGGGGCACTGGATCAAACAGGTAAGAGTAGATCCATGATACTACTTACCTGAGCGCGCAAACATAAACACCCACACATAAGGGGTCATACAGTTGCCCACCATAATGGGTCTTATAGTGCCATAGAATCGCCCACCATAATGGGTCTTATAGTGCCAGAGAATTGCCCACCATAATGGGTCTTATAGTGCCAGAGAATTGCCCACCATAATGGGTCTTATAGTACCAGAGAATTGCCCACCATAATGGGTCTTATAGTGCCAGAGAATTGCCCACCATAATGGGTCTTATAGTGCCATTGCCACTCTTGGGCAGAAAACATACAGTGCCACTTGGGCAGAAACATACAGTGCCACTCTTGGGCAGAATCATACAACGCTCTCAACAGAGCATCAAACATCTGGGCTTACACAACACACAGACCAAATCAGAAACATACGTCGCTCTCAGCAGAGCATCAGACGTCTGGGCTTCATACAACACACAGACAAAGTCAGAAACGTACATCGCTCTCAACAGAGCATCAAACGTCTGGGCTTATACAGCACGCAGACCAAATCAGAAACAACGTCGCTCTCAGCAGAGCATCAGACGTCCAGTGCTCTACATAGCACATAGACAACATCCCGCAGGATAAACACCATGACAAGACATGATAAACGCTCGGCCAACTCATCAGCGGCCAGCTCAAACACGGAACTTAATCCGTCGAACCCTCAGGTCTCAAACTCACAACGCTATCATTAGCTGTGCTTATAATTCAAGTTTGAATTAATTATATTATGTGGTACAATTATGCCACACAAACTCACAGTCCTCGACTGGTCAAACTGAAGCTGAGCCCGATCGAAACCCTAGTTCGTCAGGGCAGCAGACTTCACTTACCCGTCCACATCATGGACAAAACTCATCGTACACCATACCCTTACAGTCTTACACTTCGCCATCCATCTTATGGCCAAAACCTCTTACACTGACATCTCAAATAACGCTCCTCAGAGCCAACCCAGTTGTCGCCCTCTTACTTATATCTCACTTATTATACTTACTTTTCACTTCATAATCTGTACGTTATGCTTGTACAATTATGAACACTCTTACTGTCTGACAAATGCCCAACATACAATTCACCCCAAACTGATCCATTCTAATCCTTGTCTGTCATACTCATATCCTCTGTCCTCTGTCATACGCTTACACAACCGTATCCAAATTCGTACGTAGCTTCATCACCTCTTACTGTCCATCGCCCATACCTTTGCCCACAAACACATACGCACATCCAAAGCATAGGCAAAAGCCATCATACATACGTATGTCTCACACATACGTATAACATACACATACGGCCATACATACATAACTTACAAACATGCACGCTAGCCATCACTAGCACATGCATCCACACGTTAAACATGCACGCTAGCCATCACTAGCATATGCATACATTCACACATACATCAAACATGCACACTAGCCGTCACTAGCACATGCATACATCAAACGTACACGCTAGTCATCTCTAGCACGTGCACACACACATTCATACATACTTCAAACATGCACGCTAGCCATCACTAGCACGTGCATAACCCATACATAGCATACTGACATATTTGCTAGCCATCGCCAGCGCATACATAATCCACATCCATATAACATGCATACATCTCATGCATATCAATCATGCCATACAATCATGCTTACACGCACATCATGCAATCGGATCGTTACTTAACATCCAACCATGGAATCATACAATCCTAGCATGCTGCTACTCATTCAAAGCATGCTTCATGAAATTACGAGTTCAAAGCTCCCCTACCTCGTAATCACGATGTTCGATGGCGAGCACCCGACGGTGGCGGCGTCGGCGGCGGAGTTGGCGGTCAAAACCGTTGCCTGGCTGAGAGAGCTGCTGTCCCGAGGGTTTCAAGATGCACCGGAATGGAAAAGTGGGGGTGGAGCGGCCGTGGGGCCGGGACGGCGGCTCCCCTGCCGTCGCACGGCCAGGGCGGAGCCGGTGTGGCGGTCCACTGGCCCACCGGCGGCCGGGCACAGTGAACAGGCGGAAATGGGGGGGGCGGCCACTGTTCACTTCCGAAATCCGGATCGGGCCGAGCCCGATCTTTTATCTGTTCTCCTTTATCTTTTTCCCGCTTACGTCCCCAACGCGCGTTAACCCACTGGTTACGCGTCGAACCTCCAAAATTCGCGCCGTAAGCGCGCATCGAGGCCCGTGGCCCGCGACTAAGCCCCACACCCGACTCTACGGGTATAAATACGGGGAAAAATATATGAATACACATACGCTGAAACGTCACATTTTCCTGCCGAAAATGACCAGAAAAATCACAGAAAATCATAGAAAAATCAGGGACCTTACAGAGGAGGTGGTGTCGAACTTGAGTGAGGGTTGGGAGGGCTGCCGGCAGCCTTGACTAGCTCTGTTGTGTTCGTGGCTGTCAAGTAGAACTAAAACTGGTGGAGGATGGTGCTTCTGGCAACAACGACCCTCCGACAATCCACAACGGTGAAAACAAAGGAGCTAATGGTGGGTTGTGGAAGGGAGACATGGGAAGGTGCCTCTGTCTAGCTCTGCCATGTCTGTGGTGGTCGGGCAAATCAAATTCTGGTTATAGACAGCTATGACGACGACAATCGGAGACAAGTCTAGAGAGAGCAGGGATATTCTGGGGGTGTCTGGAGCCTCCCAAAGAACAGAAAATGATTAGTGGCTTAGTGAGTTGTGATTCAAGTCAACTTGATAAACTCTATATCGGGTTAAATTTTTTAGAGAGCCCATTTTTGTGGGCGACATTAAATGGGGGTATGGGCTCAAAAGGGTGCATGTCAAATCATATAGAAAAGAGATTAATACATTTTGGGTCATTTATAAAAATCATAACCCACTTATAAAGACTTAAATTTAATATGATTTAAATAAATAGTCCTATATATTGAAATAACCTCAAGTTTTGTAGACCCACATCTTAAAACAAGATATTTAAATCATAATTGGTTATGCACGTATTGTACAATTTTAAAGACCCAAATTAGAAAATATAATCTCAACCATTGATTTGATTGTGAGATTGAATCGCCATGGTGAACGGGACTCATATGTCTAAATGGGCCCAAACTTTATGGCTCCCTATTTTTTATGATGCTTTTTTTATTTTCTTTGGTCCCACACTTAACAAAGATTGGTAAGATCGATATTTTAAAATCAACCTAATAAACTCTTTTATTAAATTGACTTGAGCTTACTTTTTTCTATATATATACATACATATATATATTCACGTACTCCCTCATTTACACATCGCACATCCAAAATTCATGCCTAAACACAAGTTTTGCTAAGTTAATCATATTTAAAAGAAATTATGAGCCAACAACATTGCATGTTATTATTTATAATCTTTATCATAATTTTGGTGCCAGATGATTCTTGCAGCTCTTATACATAGATGAGGATCCTGATAAATGTATAAAGTAATACTCCCTCTACCCTACAATAATAGCTTAGTTTGGCAAAAAATTTTGTTCTATATCAATAACTCCATTTTGTTCAATTTAAGTAGTAGGGTATATTCAAAAGAATATCATAAGTTTATTTTTTCTTCTCTTAGATTTGGGTTCTACTATTCAATAAAAATTATTATTTTTCTAAATATTACTATTAATATTGGACAGAGGAATGTTATATACCCATATATTTGAGCAGTAGAGTTTACCCATATATATGAGGTGCTTTAGGACCTGCAGTGTTACATATTACTCTTTATCTGGTGCTGAATTCGATCGGAAGCGATTGGATTGGACCTGTAGACTATATATTATTGACATTTAACTTTGCCGGTTGATGTTGGTAGAAATGATAGGAATACTCGAGAACACAGATTAGTCAAGATGGGCAATAGCTGGCAGAAGCACACATCAGATAAACAATTTGAGAACAGTATTTGTAAAATGAGAATCATCATATATTTTTGTGTTGAGATACTTATTTCATTATATTAATCATCTCATCAAATATTATATGTTAATCACAACTGTCTTTCTGCAGTCCTGTCTTATGTAATATTATTTCTTATGGATATGCATCTAAATAAACAAAGGAATAGGTCCCATTCACTGCAGATTAGTATGTTGAGTATTTATGGACTATAAGCCAGATAGTCTTTTAGCAGATCCAATGTGCTACGGATGGTTTTTACATTTGCATATGCCAAAGGCAAGTAAGCCAGCATAACCGAGTGATACTATGGGTTCCCGTCATCAATCTCCTTCAGTCCACCCCTATACTGATCACTTTTCTTTACTGGTTTAATGTACTCTAAAATTAATTAGATAAATAAAAGGGATATGTAACAGTGGATCAAGTTGCACAGCTCACTTGTAATATAGTATATAAAATTCTAATAAATTCTCAAGTAGTACGTGGTGCATGAGATGAGGATGTCGAAATATAACTTAAAAGACGTGAGGACTGATTAATATTTTTTAAACAATGGTTTGACAAGTGAGTACTAAGTTAATTTTATTTAAATTGAAAGCAATGGTAGGAGTCAGATGAGCATACAAAAGACTACAACTTGTAAGGTCTTCGTGTTTTTTTTTTTTGTTAAATCAACGAGAGTTGTTCCAGGCAGTCTCCAAGAAGTCCTATTTTCAGAGAATACCCTTGCAAATCTAGCCATTGACCATTGTTCTTGTGATTGGATATTGAAGACCCCTCCCCAGTATCTCCTACCTGTAATCTTTTATGATTTCTCTTTTTGAGCTTTCCCTAGATATGTACTGATTGTTAGCCCAGTTTTTAGGATTTTACTCTTTAAAAAAAAATAGCCATTATTGTACAAGGAACTAAAAATTTGAGCATAAAAATGTTCTAATGAAAGGCAAGAATAAACATTTTATGATTTGATTTTAATATTTATTTTATTATATTTATTTGTGTTGACTAGGGGTGTACAAGTCCTTAGGGCCCGACTAGAGGAGGTGGTAGGGCAACCATCCTCTTAATGTATAGTATCGCAACCAACATTCCCCTCATGCAATCCCACATATCACATTTTTTTAACTAAAAAAAAATTAATTAAACTAAAAATAAAAAGCGCTCCCACACATCACACACAAAAGGTAACTAGGTAAGTAGAGATATAATCCTCATAAGTGGCTCATGGAGTAAGAAACATTTTTAATACTTCTTTTACAATGATCCCTTCATTAGAACATATCTTTAATATCAATAGCGCATATACTAATGCATATTAACGTTAATGATCATACTCACACTAACATATAATAGGTTGTATATTATTAATATTAAATATTAAGAATTTTTATATATTTCTTACATTAAGCTCATTGCATAAAAAACTCTTTCCAAAAGTTCAAACAACTTCAAACTCAAGTCCTCAGCTTCTTCTTAATAGAATATTTAAATTTAATTAACATATTTACATATGAGCCTTGAGACCACGTGATGCACATATGAGTAGGGCTCATGATACACTGGCTCAGGCTGACACTCATACAAACTTTTTTCTTTACATCTTTAATTAAAGTACATATTTGCAATCAATATCTAGCTAGATATTTGCAATCAATATCTGTCCTAGTCCCTGTACAAAACTAAAGAGGAAACTTTTGTCACTACTTCGTCCTCTCTCTTTCCCTCTGCTCAGCAGGTTCCACTACCAAGGTCCATTACCATCCCATCCAATCCCACTGCAATAGAAAGGAAGGGAGAGCACCCAGTATCTTATACCACTACAATAAATGTGTCACTTTTCAACTGGGCCCTAATTGATATTTTGCATCTATGACTCATATCCGACGGTCATGATCATCCTAATCTGGATCCTTTCCATGAAAAGGTACTACTATAAGTACTTTACCTGTGTCTTCTCTTAGCTATGGATAAAGAGCAAAGATATTTTAGAAATGTGAAGGAATGCCTCAAAAAGCACCCTTGCCCAATTTTTTCTTGTCCCAATCTTGCCTTAAATAAATTTAGTTTTGATTAGATTTAATAAATAAAATTTACACAAAGTTTATATAGGCTCACTTATCTAAATTAATTAAAATTATTTATATAAATTATATTATTTATTTAAAATAAATAAAATTTATTTTAATTTTATTTTTATATAAATATACATCTTAAATAGAAAAAATATATATAAATCTACTCAGACATCATGGGCCATCATATAGGGATTAAAAATCAATCTACTCTAAATTATGAGCATCATTGAATTAAAATCTAATGGCTTATAATGCTTAAGCCGGGTGAACTTTGGCTCGTATAATTTAAAATTAAAAAGCTAATATTCTTACTTTAATTTTTTATATTATAAGCTATATATCACTTAAAATTAAATTAAAAAAATAAATCTCTTATATTGGTGGGAAGGGCTAACCTTTTCCCTTTAATAAAGGTAGTGTAAGGGTATGATTAAAAAATAGAGTATTTGATAATCCCAATACAAAGTGATGTACTCCCAACGAATTTGACCTCAACCTCCCACCCTATTTATGGGGCCACGTGCATTGGTTGGTATTATTGTAATAAGACCATGAGTTGAGGGTTATGAATTTGTCTCCATAAAAGAAATCCCGTGCCCTCAATACGTGTGCAGCACGTGATCATGGATGACAACACTCATTTCATGTGGGGTCGGTTATAATCTGACGGTTCTCACCCCTAAGCCAAGTACGTGGTTTTATCGTTACATTACGTGCCATATTCGGACACGCACGCTGCAGGCGCATTATAGCGACACGACGCACGTCCCATAGTCGTCTTCAACTGCCTCGCAGGCCGCACTCCACTCAGTGGAGCCGAGCAGAAAGTTCTTAAATATCTGTAAAAATGGAGTAGCAATCGATTCTACCGCCATCTTCGGTCTCTGATACGCCCTAAAAATCTGTTCTTTTGGTGTTTTTTGGGTTGCATCTGGACATGGCCATGAAGAGCATCGTGAGGGACGTGAGGGAGGGGCTGGGGCGGAGCCTGTCGAGGCGCCGGCGCAGATCGGCCATCGCGTCGGCATCCTCCCGTGCCGCGTCCTGCGACTTCGATTTCACCGGCGTCGGCTGCGAGGGTGGAGGTGGAGGAGGCGAGGGCCGTTGGGCGAGCCTGCCGCCGGAGCTTCTGAGGGACGTGGTGGCGCGGCTGGAGGCGAGCGAGAGCACCTGGCCGGACCGCCGGAACGTGGTCGCCTGCGCCGCCGTCTGCCGTTCGTGGCGGCGGATGTGCAAGGAGATCGTTAAGAGCCCTGAGATAAGCAGCAAGCTCACTTTCCCCATCTCGTTGAAGCAGGTATTAGGTTTCCAGAGATCAAAAGCTGTCATTTTTCGGCTTTTGATTGAAGGGAATTACTCCAAGAATCATTTTTCTTCATCTTACTGAATATAGGTTAATCAAATTTTGCGTTTAGAGTTCCATGGTTTGGATAATTTTTCATATAATATAGAAATGTGGGGGGAAATGGGAAAAGCGAGGGGCCAAAAGAGAAAAAGGTTCCATACAAAGTGTTCGCTTCTTTTTTTTATCACTTTCTGTTCTGTACACAGAAATGTGTGTTAATCGTTTTTTGTTGTGGATCGTATAGCCAGGACCTCGGAGTGAACTGATTCAGTGTTATATCAGGAGGAACAAGGCTACTTCCACTTACCATCTTTACTTGGGTCTGAATCCTGGTATGAATCCCTAACTGCAAATGCCACAGATATTTTGAGTTGCGAGATATTTACTTCATTTTTGCATAGATGTAGTTTGGCATCATGTTCTACTATCTCAAAAAGTTGTCTTGTAGCATGCTATTGATACATTTAACAATTTGTAGTCCATTTACTGTCACCAACTTGTTCGTGTCGAGGACGATGCTTATAATTTTTTTTATATCCTACATTCACGCATATAACATAACATACATGAACGTTATAATTTTTTTTAAAAATTTCTGTAAATCTCATAAGATGAAACATTCTGAATTACTGAATTTTATGGGCAGTTATAGAATCCATTTTTACATGCACTGGGTATTAAAAGTCTGGGAATTCTTATAAAAAAGAAGAAATCTCTTGGAATTTAATCAATCCTTGGAATTTGGGGATTTTCACTAAGCTCCTACGACATGCTTAGTCCTCTTAGTTCCTGCAACTTAGTGCATGATACTATACCATTTAATAATTGTTTGATTTTTATTCAGCAGAAAATGGAAAATTTCTTCTTGCTGCTCGTAAAATTCGGCGTCCTACACATGCTGAATATATAATATCTTTGGACTTTACTGATATCCAGCAGAACAGCGTAAACTATATGGGTAAATTAAGGTGTGATTCTTTTAATTTTCCTTCATCCTTTCTATTGTATTGTTATACTTGAGGATTATATAGAAACAGCTATTCACATTTCAAGCACTATTTTACTCTTTTGTGAGGAGAGGAATAATCTGGGATTAACTATTTCACTTGCGTTATGCTCTTGTTGCGCCGCTTGGGCAAATGTAGTTCATTCTTTGCTTCTATTTTGATATCTAACATAGTCTCTAGCTATGACTAGTTTACAAGTAATTATGGATTTTGTAACAAATGTCGACATCACATCAAGTGCATACTGATACTGTGCCAATCAGGCAGGTTATATGGCCATTATTGGCTATTTTTATGAGAGTATGCTAACTTAAGACACAAAGTGAGTGGCTTTTTCTTATTCCTTACTCCATATTGCTATCAGGTCAAACTTTTTGGGCACCAAGTTTGTTATCTATGACAGCCACCCCACTCAACCGGGGGTTATGACATCTACATGTCACTCCAGCAGCTGGTTTTACGGCCAAAAAGTCTCTCCCAAAATCCCTTCTGCAAGCTATGGCATTGCTCAGGTTGCATATGAGCTCAACATGCTTGGTGCACGAGGCCCTCGTAGAATGCGCTGCACCATGCAATCAATTCCTGCCTCTGCCGTGGAGACCAATGGTTCCATCCCAGCCCGCATAGAACTTCCTAATGACTTCTTTGAAGATTCCTTTTCCAATATATCTCTTACTCAGTCTGAACCGCTGAACTACACATCTGAAGAGTTTAAATCATTTGAATCTTCTAGCTTTTGTAGCAGCAAAAGGCTCACTGAAGTTTCGCTTGGTGTTTTTGGAAATGGGAGTCCACTTGTTTTGAGAAACAAGGCACCAAGGTGGCATGAGCAGCTCCAGTGCTGGTGCCTTAATTTCCGTGGGAGAGTAACTGTTGCCTCTGTGAAGAACTTTCAGCTGATAGCTGCATCTGAATGTGTGGATAACAAAAATGCTACCAGCACTCGCAACGACACTACCTCCATTACTGCCACCAGAAGTAGCAGTAACCCCGGTTCTAGGAACTCGCAGGTGGGATCCAGCGATCAGGACAAAATAATTCTCCAATTTGGTAAGGTCGGACAAGACTTGTTTACAATGGATTATCGTTATCCTCTGTCAGCCTTCCAGGCCTTTGGAATATGTCTCAGTAGCTTTGATACCAAGATAGCTTGTGAATGATGGCTTTTTGGAAGAGATTTGGCTTCGTTTGTAATTGTTGAATTGCCTGCTTCCCTATGATGTCACTAGGATTGTTCTATACTTTTGAAAATTGCACTAAATGTTTATGCGATTGGCATTGCAACAAAAAATGTAGACACCATCTTAATACTCACCTGCACCAAATCATGTGAGAATTTATCTCAGTAGCTTGTGAATGTTTGACAGTTGTAACAGATAAACAGCATGAGAACCAGTATTTACCAATTTAAATGGAAAATAGATGGCTTTTCCTTGTCAAATTTATATATTTGATCAAAGGTTCAGTTATATATTTGGTGTTCAAAAAGATTACCAGTCGGTGTAACATGTTATACTTTATTTCGTCGGGACTTGATTGAAGTTTCAGTTTTTTCCTAGGTATTATCAAAGATTCAAAAATAAAAATGTTCTGATGTCATAATTCATATCGGTGCCATATAATTATTTTTAAAGTGTTTCGATCAAATTTTACTAAAAAAAATGTTTACAGAAGATTTGTTCAGGCATATGGACTTGGTAGATTCACTGCCACAGGTAATATTATTAAGCTAGTTGACGTGCTTGTTTTGCTCAAAAACTAGTGGACATACTTGACTTCCACAAGCTGTAGGGTGTTGACTGCGCAGCTCCTTGCTTGCGCCGACCGAAGACGCTATAAAAGTGTTTTCAGTTTTTATGAGGTCTTTTAGATGAACTTATCCTCTCCTTTTTTACACGCTTCGTAGTTTCACTGGTAGGGTTGAAACTTTTAAAGGACGGAAGCTAAAATTTCCATGCCCGTCTCCGGGGCCAGGCCTGAAAATTTTAATCGTGGGGCTTGAAAATTTCATGCACCCTGTAAATAAAGTTGGGCTAGAGTGGAGGCGACAAAAAGTTGGCGGACTGTCAGGCTTGGGCCGAAGTATATTTTTAAAAAATAATATAATTGAAAGTTCGCATGAAATATTAAAAAATATTTCCTCTATCTTAATTTAATAGTTATATTTAAAAATATAATAATTTTTATTAAATAGTAAAACCCACATTTAAAAGAAGAGAAAATAAACTTATAATTTTATTTTTTTTAAGTAGTCAATAATTTAAATAAAATAAAATAAAATAATTAATTTAAAATATTTTTTTAGTCAAATAAAGCTATTAATATAGAATGAAAAAAGTATTAAAATTATATAAAGAGTTTATGCTAATACAGTAATATTAAACATTTTTGTGAAAAGAAAACTAGGTGTCTTTGATCTTCATCACTCTCAAAGACATACTCCTAAGAATGGCCGGCATTAGATAACAACTTTTTTCGATTGGGCATGGCCTCGACCATTCCTGGATCACTGATTTGTATGTAGTTAATTAACCTACCTACCAAAGTGGAAAATATAAAGAAACAAATTTAAGTAATAAACTCAAAACTAAGGTCTATTAAAATTAATCTAAGAACCTAAAGGGCTTAAAATTTATTTCTTTGATGCCCTCCTTTTTTATTACCCTTCTTCGAATCTTGTTTGTGGCTTGCTTCATGAATTTAGGAAGCCCTAAATATGTCAATCCCAATAGAAACTGAGCTCCGCCAAATTCAAAGGGATTTGAAGTACCCATGTTAACGGGCCCTGCCAAGTCCACCACTGGATTTGACCCGTTTGGACTTTGGAGAATGAGAAATTTGAAGATAGAGGACCATGACCGGCTAGATTGGTTGGACCGCCTGTAGTTGCACAGACCAATTGTGTAGGAGTCTTTCAAGGAACAGGGTACTGGGTAGAAGATTCAATTATGACTCGCTATGGAATTAGTGTAACTGCATAGAGGTTGTGCTTCATTCTGATAGGCAGAGCAAGACTCAAGCTGGAATGGCCTAGTTTGTAGGAGGATTGTTAGGGCATGAAACTGATATATGCTCTACCAACATACAAGGGTTAGCTGGTTGAACAATATGGGGCGAAAATTTAGGAACAGAGGAAGCAACCTTAATCTTCATTCAAACGGAATTATCTACAATTGGTTTACATTAGCTTGGCACCCTAACGTGTTATTCACCGTCTTTTCCAAAGATCCATCATGAGCATCCATGTCGGCTCCCCTCCTATTTCTTTATCAATATGCCTTAAAGTATTAGTTATAAATTAATTAGAACATGAGAGTCCTGTTTCTCACGATAATGAGATATATTACAGTGAGATAATATTCATTAAGATTACGTAGATTGTGATTATAAAGATTTAGTTTCATGGAATTAGTTAATGAGGGTAATTATTGGAATAAATATTAATTTATGAGTGTACTTATTGAAATGATTTATGGGTAATAAAGGCACAAAATGAAATCATACTTCATTGGTGTTTTTTAATATAGTATGATATGTAAGATGATAGTCCTATGTTGGTTAAAAGACAGAGAAGATGAAGTTGGGTATTTTAAAGGAGTTTGGGAAATATAAAGATTTAGTGGTATATGTTACGAGCGACCCCACCGAAAGGCTAAAAGCCTATTGGTGGGTACCTACTAAAAGTCTAAACTAATTAAAAAATAATTTTATATTTAAAAATAAAAATAAACTTATAAAAGAAATTAAATATTTGAAAAAGCTCAAAGCCTGGCCACACTTAGGATGAGGCCAAGGTGGATCATTTGGAAACCTGCCTAAGGTAAGGTTTGGGCTTAGGTAAGTTGGCCTAGGCATGGGCCCAACTCAAGCCCAGACTTACTCAACCCGTTTTTAGCACTATCTATTGGTCTTAGAAGCAGGGTTGGTAAGAGGACAATTGGACAAACATTTGGATGAATTAGATAGGAGGAATTGATCAAAATGACTCAACTTCATATTACACAAAATGTCTTTAATTTTAAGTAAAACACAAAATGACCTTATGTACATGTAAACTTTCACACATGTAACATGAATTGTCTAAAATAAATTTTATTTTATTTTCTTCATTTTAACTTTACTAAGTCAATGTTTCTCATTTCCACCACCTCCGACTTTGGTTCTACCACCTATGCCACCAGCTCTACTGCCTCCACTACCAACTTTGTTATCCTCACTGTAGGCTCAACTGTATCCACTACCAACTTCGTTGTCTTTGTCACTGGCTCCACTATCAATTTCATTGTTTTCACCGCTAGCTCTGTTTTATCCTATTTCGTCTTTACCCTCTTCGCCACTGTCACCCTCTCTTCTGCCACATCTTCATCTTCTTTTTCATTTTTTTCTCCTCCTCCTCCCCTCCCCCTCCTCCTTTTCCTCCCTCCCTCTCCTCTCTCTCCTCCCCTCCTCTCTATCCTCCTCCCCAGTCAAATCGATTATAAACTAGCTGAGGGAGTAATTTAAATTTTATTTATTTTATAAAAAATAAACTCACAAATATGTTAAACTACTCAAAACCCAGAGTGGGTCTTATTTGTACTTGATTATGAATTTTCTCTAATGCTAACCCATAGGGCTGCAAGCGATACGTGTTCTACCTTCCTACCATTTACCGTACCACTAAGAAGTTAAATGGTATGGTTAAATTTATTTTATGAGTAAATAAGAGGATAATTTTATTTGACCATTATTTAAATGGAAGACAATAGAAAAAGTTCTTCAATACCCGTTTATCTGTTACTCCTTTATTATATCTAAAAATTATAAATATATTATACTCATTAGTCCTAAGTGGTTTAATTTTAAAAGAGATTGATTGATGGTTTTTTACAATAATTTTATGTCATAATTTACCATTGTGATTTACTCAACAGAAGATGTCAATCTAATCTCAAAATATTTATTGAATTAATTTAACTACTTACAATTGTTCATTATAGTTGTTATAAGTTGCTACTTGGAAAATTATTTACTCTTCCTAACATTTCATACTTATTTGCAATTTACATTGTATATTATCTTAAACTTACTTTGCTTCGATGTGTCCCATTTGGTTACTTTGTCTAATTTCTTTGGTCTCATTAGGATAGTGTTTATTTTTAATTATATGTGCTAGAATCTTAAATGCGTACACAGACACTTTGTGCAAAATACTTTTGTAGCTCTTAGGTTAGTTTAGATTTTGTCCTAATAATTCAAACTCATATGCATTTTTTATTTTTGATAATTAAACTTATGGAGTGCTTGTTTATGTAAAAAAATGATTAGTAGGTGTGGAGTAGGATTGTTGAGTCATCTCTATTCTGCTCAAGGCTAGACTCAAGTTAGATCAAATCAAAGCTCGAATGTAGGCTAATAGAACCAAACTCTTGCCTGGCCCATCTCGAACTGGCTTAGTTTTAGTGTTAACTTGCTTAACTTTGAATAAGTCGTGTAGGTGGTTTATTTTGAGATTTCATAAATATTGATTGGAATTATGATTATGTAATAATTCATGTGTGTATATGTTAGATAGGAAATTTGGAATGAAAATTAACTTAGTGAAATATACTGGAATTAACAAGTTTTGAATGGAAAAAAAGGTTTAAGTTAAATTTTAAACAGTTTTAAGTGAATTTTTTTTCTAAAATATGGAGGGATTTTTAAAGTTTTTAGGTGATGATGTTATCATCTGAGTTAACCCGGGTCAAGGTTCAAATAGGGTTTTAAAATATTACTTCAAAGAGATATTGATGGATGATATGCATCAGTGTATGCAGTCTCATTGTTGCCTACAAAACACCTTCAAAACACTTGGGATTCTTATGAAACAAGTAGTGTAGGAATGCTTTGGAGTTGGACTCAAAATTATTAGAAAACAAGGAATTTTATTGGGTATTTACAACAACTATAAACAATAGTAGTAATTATGTTAGTCTTTAACCTCAGTAATATCTAATGTAGTGAATAACAAATGTTTATTTTGGCCTTGTTGAGAACATTTAAGAAAATATAATGGACAATGGTTATCCGATTAATCAGTCGATTATTAGTGGATAAAACGGTTATAGAAGTACCTATACCATTTACTTAACTGAATGGTTATAGATAAAGATTTAAAAAATGAATATAGTAATAGAATAACTTATACCATAACCGTATCATTCTATTGGCAACCCTACTAACCCAAACCTCATACTGACAATTGACAATCCGATTTGCTACAAAAAATTGGATATAAGATATTATTATGAGTGACAATGTCTCCTTAAGTATTTACAATGAAGTATCTTAACAAACTACAATGATAAAATAAAATAAAATAAAATTTTAGATATGTGATTGTCGAATGTCCTAACTGTCAAATGTCAAGCATCAATAAAAGATTGTCAGCACCAGAGAAGAAGATTCTCATGTCTGGCACTAGAAAAGAAGGTGGTCTATGGCCCCAACAACAATCAAAACATTCAATAGCCAACAGTCAATAGTCGATAGTTGCATGTCTAAAATTTGCTTTATATTTATTTTATCTATGTAGCTTGTTAAGATAGTTAATTGTAAATATTTAGGGAGATATTGTCACTCATAATGTTATCTTATATCCCCTTTATTGCAGAAAATCTGATTATTATTATCGGTTGTCGACTGTCAGTATGAGGTCTCAGTTAGAATTAGAGAAAACTCATAATCAAGTACAAATAAAACCCATTCTTGGGTTTGAATACTTTAATATGTTTATGAATTTGCTTTTTAAGATTTGAGTTTGTAGATAAAAAATTAATTTTTTAATTACTCAATTGGCTAGTTTATAATCAATCTTGTTAGATTCTGGTAAGGAGGAAAATGAGGTGACCAAGGAGGAGAGAGAAAGAGGAGATGAGGGTGGGAGAAAGAGGAAAAGGAGGAGGGGGGAGAGGAGAGGAGGAAAAGGAAGAGGAGGAGAGAAGGGAAAAGAAAAGGATCAAGGAGGTTGCAGAAAAGAGGAGGAAGAGAAGATGACGGTGGCGGAGAAGGTGATGATGAAATCGGTAGAAATGGAGCTGGCGGCAAAGACAACGAAGTTGGCAGTGGAGGTGGCATAACCAGTGACAGAGGCAGTAGTGGAGCCGAAGCTGGAGGTGGTAGAAATGAGAAATAGTGACTTGGTGAAATTAAAATGAAGGAAATGAGAAAAAAGGTATTTTAGACAATTTATACCACATGTGTGAAGGTTTACATGTGCATAAGGCCATTTTATGTATTACTTGAAAGTTGGATAACATTTTGTATAATACGATGCATTGTAGGACCATTTCGATTAAATATTTATTAGATAGTAGATTATGTAGAGTCTGACTGGCCACTAGACCGACCACTAATCATATCTTACTAACCGATAAACCAAATAGACTACTTATTGATTAACATGACTGACTTCCTAGACAACTAGAACGTGTACATATGTCAGCACATACATTGGTCAATCATTTGCTCAAAGAGGGCTTCTTTCCGATTTTTATCAATGAATCTCCAAATACCCATTTTATGTATTCTTTTGATTATTTATGGAGTTCTTAATTTTGGTTTTCCTTTGCAGATGGTCTGATAACTACCTTTGGGCCCATCTCATTTGATTAAAATCTTCATGGGTGGGTCTGACTATAAGGGGTCCAATCCCATCTCTAAAGTTCGCTCTAATATGGTAATCCCCCTTCTATCCATCCCCATGTTCTCTCTAGCACGGTGATTCCTCCTTTATATGAGGGCTAGGGGTGAATATTTTAAAGGTCAGCCTGTAAAAATGAAGGTTAGAACTAAATTTTTTTTTATGCATGGTCTTAGAGTTGGTATATAGGGCGAGACTAAGGTTGGGGCCCATCACAATTGAAGGGAAGATATTTAGATGCGCCTAGCTGCTATGAGCCCAAAACGAGCCTCCTATTGCACGTGTGCATGTGGCAATGGAAACCGGCTCTAGCTCGTTTCCTCCAAAGGATGACCAGGTATAGCTGGTTTTATCTCACTATATATTAGGGTTAGGGCGGGCAGGGAGATCATAGACACACTCACGTTCATTGCTGAGAAGGGTCATTCGGGAGATTGCTTTAGTAGTGGCTAGTGAGTCGGCCCTCCATCGGATACGGTCCTCACATATATCCGATGGTGGGCATGCTTCACTAGACGGCGATATATCAATGTCTCCAATGATCCATCGCATTCACAACATATCGATCATCAACATCCATCAAAGTGGTCATCAAGATTGCTATCTTATTTGGTTTTCTGTTTGAAATTGTTCTGTGACCAGCCTCTATTGTGAGATCACTTCAATGGCCGCCAAGTGACTCTCCCAAATTAGGTCGTCGGTTCGGATAAACAACATCAGTAGATATCATTTGTTTGATTAGATGACATCATCATTGTCCACGCACCTCCAAGAAATAATGTTATGATCGTATTCTTACCAACAATCAATTGTAGTAGGTGACGTGTATTCAATAACATGACCTAAGCATCTATCATAAGAACTATTATACGATCAGTTGCACTTTCTATGACACGACATTGGCACATATCATTTGATCGAATAGACACCACATTGCTGAATGTGACTTCGTGTAAAAACAAACATGATAACATGTATATATGTTCCAGTGGATAATTACAAAATTTGTCAGTTAATTGTTTCATGAAAAAAGTATATCTTCTAATTACAATTCATCTACCTCCAAATCAAATTCCTCATCTATTCGGGCCTGAAGAATAGCAGCGGAGATTTGAGGCCTAACCAAGCCTGTTATCTCGAGTTGTCTAAAATCAGGCTAAAGAACGCCCCTTACCAGCTTTACTACATAATACATCAGGTACAAACCACAATCTTCATTTGTTTCCTAGTATGGACATTTGGTGATCTTAGTCATTGGCCACTACCTTGCACCCTTTATCTTAAGGGCTTTCTCCATGCCGTTCACAACATATTTCCTGACACTGTCTGCCACTGCAAAGTGGTGACCGTGGTCATCATTTAGAGGATTGTACCATCTAAATCGCTTCTCCCTGCAACGGACAATAAGCAAGAGAAAGTGGCTTGTGACATAGATAGGAATGAAACCGCTCTCAGTGTTAACATTCAAGCTTTTCAACAATATGCCAACGAGTTTGCCCTCCTTCTCCACCAGCCCTTCGGCCAAGCCAACATTAAAATAATGTTGAATGGCAAAATTGTCGAAAAAATAGTTGGGGTACCTGCCGAGATATCTCAAATTGTGTTCATCAAGAAGCTGGAAGAAAACGTCTATGACCTACAACAAATCAAATGTGTCTATAACAAATCAAATGTGTTAGTCATAACACGATAGTCAACAAATCATGACATCTTTCATACGATAATTGATTCTATCGTATAAATGATAACACGATGCATTCATGAGGCATATATTAACTAACATGATATTTTTACTTCCACCATAGAGACAAAAATTAGTGTATTATGAAAACAACAATATGAGCACAGGTTGTGTTATCAATAAACCGATAAGTAACTGATCAATTTCGTCCGTTATGCAATTGTGTGAGTAATAACACAATAGAGATTAAAATGTATGAGCAATGAAATAATATTACCTCCTTTGTGATGCACTCTTACTTTAACAGAGATAGGTAGTTGGTGTAGAGGAGAATTTATATGGGCCATGGCTTATATGGGTTTGACAAAAATTCCATGATAATGTCCTTATTTGCCTCCTTCTAAAGCTCAATATGGAATACCAACTTTGTGTTAAAATAGTCCTTTGGCCGTAGACCGAGGTCCTCCTTATTCATCTTCTTCGCAGTATCCTCTTCGACCTTTATCACATTGCGAATTTTCTCCAGTACTTCCTTATCAACTGGAGGAGTATTTGATAAAGTGGTACCACTGGAGCTTGCAGTTGAGCCAACTGATTCTGGGGTGGGAGACTTTAGATGTGGTGGACAACTAATGTACGGGCCAGGTATTGATGCCAGAAGAACTTTATCACCAGGCTTTGCATTCTGGGCAATGTGTCCAAACTTGGCTAACTTCTTATCGACGTAGCTGCTAAAAGCTTCGGCTTCTTCGAGCCCTAAGCGAAGACCTTCTTGCCTGCCTCCTCACCTTCAGCAGGTAGTTCAACGGCGATGTACCTCGACTTCCGGGGCACCAAAGGTAAGAAGAGTATGTCAAGGCCAATTTTTCGCTTGAAGTTTAGTTTTATAGCTTGTTTCGGAACTGCTTCTTTATTTGTGTGTTCCTCTCCTATATTTGTTTCCTGGGGTGCTTCTGGTCCCTCCAGGGGTTATTCCAGTCCCTCTAGGTGTTCTGCTGATCCCTCTCGGGTTTGTTCCTGTTCATCCCAGGGTTGTTCTGGTTCCTCTACCTCCCGGGGAAGGTTTGGTTCCACGACCTCCCAGGGTTGTTCTTCAACCTCCTAGGGTTGTTCAACGACCTCCCATGGTTGTTCCAGGAATTCTGTATTTAGTTTTGTTAAAAATCTAGTTATTACGATCATTTTCAACTTTGGACCAGTCTTCTTCAGTTTGGTGGCAGCTTGCAGCTGCCTTTTCTCTGTATTTAAGAAGTAAGCAATCACATTAGTAAATAAACGACATGCGCACCAATCGTATTCTACCTTGCATGAAGAAATTCCATATCGTATTGATGGAAAAACGAGAAAAGGACTAATCCTGTTAACAATCACAAGACCATAACTAGATTGTTTTCTTAACAAATGTCTGGTTCAATGATCGTGTGATCGATCACATGACCACAACGATATTGTCTTTTGTAAAGCTCAACCGTTGAGATTATCTTGTACTTAATTATACGAATATCCCCATTCAAACATGATACAGTAATTTGTAGTACTTACTCAAAATGAATCTCTCGTCTACTAGCTGAGGGACAAGTAGTTGATCTTCGGGGGCATATGGTTGGCGAGCTTTTTTGGATTTTGAAGTTGTTGCCTTTAAACGAACCAACAGTGATCCTTTAGTTCTTGGAAGGGTTGTTGCATGGACGACTTCCGGTTGAGGGGGTTCATACGACTATTCTGTCTTCAGTTCCTCAGGGGGTTACATATATTCTATTAGGCTAGTTATCACCTCTAGATTATTCTTAACATGCTGGAGTGTAGCTTCAACTCACTTTGTGTTCCATCCCCGCTCACCGTAGAGAACAGCCTTCTCCAAAACATCACAAATTCCGGTCATGACATTAACTGGCATGACAAATGATTTATTGACGTCCTAGCAGGAATGTACATGCCCCGACGTCTCGCCATGGAGGGCATGGACGGGTCTCATTGGCCAAAAAGCCTGTGTACCTACCTTCTTAGCCTTTGGGGTTACCCTTTGGCCATCCATCAAGTGTGCCTCGTCGGCAATTGGTGTGATTTGCATAATAATTTATGAGTTTAGCTTCAACCACATGAAGACCTCCTCGTACTACTTCCTCATCTGGTAATGAGCTAGAATCTTCTTCTTCGCCTTTTTGTCGGCCGGGTCAAGTTTATCGGTCTTCTCTACGTCGCTTAAAAGTTGGGTAAATCCGAGTCACCTCTTATACCTCGGGCTATATGGAAAACCACAGGGAGCCCATATAGAGGTATGCTCATAAAACCATACCTAGCGGACAATATAAAAGAAAATGGTCAGTAGCTAAGTATGACAATTTAGTCCTGTTACCGATATTATGCTTTGGGCCACATCATGTTTTCGATAATAAGATACTTACCCATCATGTAATTTCTTATACACGATATTATACTTAGTCATGTTACCGAGCACACGATAGGTCTACGTGTGTGTTATATGTCATATTTTTGATAACACGATTGACTTGATATCGTGTGAACATTTGACGATATATATGTGTGTAAACATACCATGTCATTAGATAGACAATAATGGACTTTATCATGGTATATAACATACAAGAGTTAGCTAAAACACTAATGAAGCCCTAACAAGAATTTCAAACGTGGTGACATGCTCATCTTGTCTGCTCATGATGTTTCAGTGGGCTACTGATATGTCTCTCATCAACATATCATATATGGCGCTAGCCTAATTGTAGCTCCCCACGACTGATAGGTCATTTATGTAATCATACAAAACTAAGGATACAATTGTTATTCTATATAAATAACATGAGGACACCTATATGCACGATAGCCAACTGTGTTAAATCCTCGTCCCCTTTCCCCCTTCTATTCCCACCATGACTCACCTTTACTTAATTATTTTCTTCTTTTCTCATGCACTAACTCCCTTCTCCTCTTCGGTAAAACACTCTCCCCCCTTCTCCTCCCACCATAACCACCATCGTCTGCCGTTCACGACCATCCACTCAACCCTTTTTCTCTAATTATTGGAGGGCAAAGTATATATTTTTATAACAAAAATGGTATGAAATACAATGACTACCCAAATAAGTTTTTAAAATCTTTTTAAAAATTTAATTTTTTATAATGTATATCAAAATATAATCCACTTTTGTTTTATTTTTCAAAAAACAATTTCAACCAAAAACAACTTTCGCGGTGACACAAAGCATCATCAAAGTCACGCCTATAGGATTCAACTTTAGGCTTGAAGATTATGAACATAATTATATCTCTGTCGTGCGACCTGCAGTTGGTTTCATGGCATAAAACACATTTTAGTTTTTCATCACAATATCCATTTCAGCATTCTGCAGGACTCCATCTATTTCAATACAGAACATCCCGAGCGCCAAAAAGCGTAAATAAGCAACTTTATGCTTGAAGATTATGTACATAATTATATCTCTGTTGCGACACTGTGGTTCGTTTCATGGCATAAAATACGTCTTGTATATCAATATTCTGCAGGAACCTTTGAACCTGAATATGAGAACAACCGTACCGCATTTTGGTAACATATTTCAGCAAGTTCTTCTTCGGACATCTCAAGCAAGGATGCCACATAGTTCAGTACCTGCAAAGGATTTTCACAAGTTAATTTCAAAGAGATCAATGGATCACATGCTGACCTGGTCACAGAATTAAAAATTGTTTCAAGGGTATATGACAATTTTAAACAAAAAGTGAAGAATAAATGACAAAATGAACAATTTAAATGGCGCAATCATGGTGTAAAACATTGGAAAGAACATTGAGTTTAGGCCACGATTGCACAAACTAGATATATCCAGTTCTCTAAAGCTGTTTATATAGAGTACACGAGTATAATTACAACAACATTAAAAAAAGAAAACAATAAACTTACTTTATGAATGTTAGCTGGGTGATTTAGTGTTTCCTTCGGTAAAGCAGATGTGTCCTGCGAAATATGAGATTCCTGACGAAAGGGATGGCTGACCCCAGGACCCAAATTTTCTTCATTTAATTGTAGCTCTTTTGGAACTGATTCATCCCCTGGGACCCACATCAGAGAGCTCAACTTCGCCTGTGGCAGAGCATCAGGTGCATCCGTCTCCAACAATATCCTCTCAGCAGGAATCTACATATGCATGGAACAATTAATTTTCAACCATGGAAAGTGACTTGGAACTTTTGGGGTTGACAGGTTCAAATAGTCAGACAAAAAAATGATCAACATATAGTGATGAAGTTCGCCAGAGAAGATTAGTATTCTTGCCCTGTGGGAGGAGAATTCTTCAATTTCTACAACACAGACACCCAAGAGAATCACAGTGATTGAAAACAAGATATATGTTTCCTCAGCAGTCCAATGGCTCACTACCAGGAATGTTTTCATCCTCAAGAATATTCAGATTATGAGAATCAATTTTTTTTGTTTCATCAATCCCACTAATTTCGGTTTTATATTTATAACAAGATGATGATTGTTGGACTGACCGATTTCAGCATTTTCTTTGCCTTCTGTGGTTTCATGGACATAAGAAACCCAGAAAAAGAAAAATACGCTCCAAGATTAGCAAAAGCAGGAACCATCTCAGCAGAACCTAAATAAGAGTGAAGGATCACACCTGCCGGAAATGGCCCCGTGGATCTAAAACACAATGAACCAGCGTCAGTAAATCCGTAGGCTCACAAATAGTTTTCTGGTTTTTGTAAAATGGAGCTGTTTAAATGGACTAATGATAACAGAATGCACTAAAAACAAGACATTAATGTAGGCAAGCTCACAACAGTGATAGATCCAATTCCTTCAGATGTTAATAAACCAGTCGACGATTATATTAAATGATTTTGTAATGGCCAACTATTTTTTCTTTTGATGTGATATTCCAAGTCTGATATAATAAAAAAGTTTGAAGAAATGAGCCCACTGCAAAGTTTCCAGAAGGTCACCAAAGGCTCGAACACAGTGTACTGAAACGGGCTTTGCCAACTCTTTGGCAAGTTGGAGCTGTTGCCGAAAAACTTGCACCTGGAAATGGGAAGCGAGATGAACACAAGCAAAAACCATCCTAAAACCCTCCAAAGAGTAATGCCCCCTTAGCCAAAAAAATTATACATATTTTCTTCAATAAGATATAGAACTTGATGACTGCAAATTTTAGTATCCTGACCTGTGAATGGAAGTCAACATGTTTCCCCCGTGAACCTTTATCCAAGCCAACCTGAAATCGTTCATATTACAAACAGGTTTGGTATGGCACCCACTATTATGATTTCTCAAACATATGCAAAAACCCGCAACTGGGGCGTCTCTGCCTCACAAAACCTTTTCCCAGTAAGAAAAAAGAATTGAACTTACTTCTCCAACTGCGGCAGAAGGGGTGGCCTCGAACAACTCCTTCATGGAATTCAACCAATCGGGCGATCTCTCTTCCACATACCTACTTCCAATCGCCTCAATTTCACCAAAATCTCTAGAAAAAAAGGCATATCAATTAATAGTCGAAAAGACGTACTGACCATGGATGGAGTCCGAAGCAGGGGATGACAGACGGGTGCTCGTCCGCCATCTGTTTGACAAGATGCCAATCTTTCTGCAACAAACAACTAAAAGGGCTACCTCGAAGTGCACCAAAGACGGCAAAAATAAGAGTCAGAGAGAGACGAGAAGCAAGGGAGAGGGGCTGACCTCTGAGACGCCATTGACGGCGAAAAGGCGGACGCCGGTGGAGAGAGCGGCGTGGATGAGCTGGGGAGCGACGTGGAGGATACGGGGATCCTGGAGATGGCAGTGGGCGTCGAAGAGCCTCAGCGCCCCCCGGCTCGTACCCATCTTCTTCCTCCCTCTCCGGCCCGCGAGCCGAGTCTGCTGAGTCGAGAGCTCCCGAGTCGATGTAGTCTACGGTGTCAACGGGTAATAGGGTACGTCGGGTAAGGCTTTACCCACCTTCATAACCGCTTCTAACATTTTTTACTCGTACGCTACCATACCCCTTATTCGTACGCTACCATACCCCTTATTCGTTTCCCCTTTATTACTTATGCATTATTTATTATTTATAAAATAAATAAACGTGACTATTTAGACCTCTCTTTCTTACGTGAGTCTTTTATTACTCTTTTACCCTTCTTTTTTATTAAAAATTTTCACATCTCCTATTTTTACTCGAGTTTCTTTCTTCTTATTTTTTTTTTTTCTCTAGCAGCACTGATATTAATATCAACGTCTTTTTCTCATCATCGTGGGACGCTAGTCCTATCCCGCGACCGTACATGATGGCCACAATTGCATGCTAGCCGTGGTCGCATGTTGGCTACAGTTGTGCTCTATTTGCAACCACCACCAAATCTGGTCGGCTGTACGTTGGATGCAGTCGTGCACTGGTCGCTGCCACCACAACCGCGTGTTGGTCATGGCTACTCGTACCCACTGCAACTAGCCAGATTTGGCCGGTTGCGACTCTTATCTCGTGGCCGAATCTGGCTAGGGCTATGCGCAGGCCGTGGCCGTGCGCTGGTCGTGGCCACCACAACCAGCCAGATCTGGCCAGCTGCAACCCATTGACAATCGATTAAAAAATAATAATAAATCACTTTTTTTCTTTGTTTGGGGGATGCAAGAAAAAAATAGGGTTTGAATAGCCATATTCAAAATAAATAGATAATATATTAAATAATAAATTATTATAAATATTTAATATTTTTAAAAGCCTATCCAATGTATATTATAAGTTTAATTTAATAAATACATAAACAATATTACATACACAAACATCACTTTATGTAACAAATATGATGTAAGAAAATATAAAAAATTAATCATGTTCCCTTCTATTTTTTATCATAAGTTTATATATTTATTAAAAGATTATTTATATTACAATAAAAGTATAATATATTTCATATGTAAAATATTCTCCTTGGGTATCATATACATTTGTATTTTCATGTATGATTCGGATAACAAGTAATAGGTATGAATAAGGGTTACTCGTACCCTCCTCGCATAATAAATAGATGAATAAAATTACCAACTTATTTTACATGTTTCTTATTTATTAATTACTTACTCATAAATTTTAGATTGGGAAAGTAGGTGAGGCGAGTAAATGATTGCACATTAACAACCCTAATGTAGTCGGAGTTTACTTGGGCTTGTCGAATGAGGAAAGGCCCAACTAGACAGAGAAAAAATAGAAACATGAATTTAATAGTCCAACTACTAAAGTACAAACAACATGCCTATAGTGCTATCAACGAGTAGGGTACTTGCTTATTGAAATTTTACTTATACCCTACCCATTACCTGTCTCTCTATTTATTACTTATATCCTACTCATTTTAAGTATTTATTAATTATATAAATAAATAAATAATGCATAAAACACTAACTAAATGATAAATAAATAAAATATTAAAAAGTAAAAAAAATATAAACAATAAAAGCCTTCATCTTATATTAATTGCTCAATTTAATTATTTAAAATAAACTATTTTAAATTTATTTTTAAAAATTAAATATAACTATAAATGTAGGAGAGAGAGTATATATAAACCATTCCGGTATAACAAGTTCAATCCTATAACCCCTCAGACTCGTTTCTAGGTACGTACTCCATATTTGCCTTTTTTAAAAAACTTTTCTATTAGAGTTTACACGAACTAATGACTGATATTATCCCATGTTTTGGATGAGTATTACAACTTCTAATGCTTATTCTTGTCTATCTTAATTGGTAGTTATTATCCACTTTTTATATATAGAGAAAGAGTAAGACATTATATCCATGAATCTTAGCCGCCCAATTCTTTATGAAAAGCTACAGACATTTGTTTGTCTTGTTTTTGGTGTTCATAAGTAAATAATATACTCCATTCATCTTATATTAATAGTTTTATTTTTATTTTTCTCATTTTTATCAAGATGGATTCGCAGGAGTCTCACAATATTTCCCTATGCGGCGTAGCCCTCTCTACCACGATGTTCCCAGTTACAACCCCACCGGCATCCTCAAGACCACTGGCGCTAAGCACTTCCCAGACCCCCTTGTGGCGAATCCGCTCCTAAGTTCAGCCCAGTAGCTCCAAGAATCTAGTGGATCGTGAACAACATCCAAAACCATCATGAACTTTCAACCCCGCATGAGGCACTCAATGGCCAGCTATATGCCATCAAAAGCAGCCCACCCGCCGATCAGAGGAGTCAGAACAGGGCCCTCCCCGGAGCCTGAGTTCCTCGATCTCTACCTGGCCTTCAGCGACTTCTCTGCTTACAGCAGCGACATCTCCGAGGAGCTCGAGCGGCTGGCCTCCCTCCTTGCCTCCCCTGGTCCTGATCAGTCCAAACACTTTGACCATGACTCCATCTTCCCCAAGTCTTCTTATTTCTGCATGGCATCTCCCTCAAGAACGAGGACCTTGACTCCCTAGTCCAGATCTGCATCCAGCGTCTCTAGTCTCCCTCGATCCCTGACCAGCAGTCCACAGCTGCGAAATTGCTGCTCCTCGGGAAGAATCAGGCTAAAAATCGGTCCCCGATCAGCTCCTCTGGTGCCAACCCTAAACCACTGCTCTTGAGGGAGTGTAGCTTCCCTACAAGGTTGGGCTCGCCCAAACCCAGCTCTACACCACTATCAGCGATACAGTTAACATGAAGGGCGTCAGCCCACTGGACTGGTCCTATGGCATCTAGTTCTCCTAGACCATCCCCCAACGCTGGCTGCAAACACTACACCAAGATTCTCAGAGCGAAGAAAATGAAGCTTCTGTAGAAGATGAGGGATAATGAAACAGTAATAGAATCAAGTCGAAAGCTAAAACTAAGACGCATCGTAGATCTCTTAAGATTTAAATTGAATCAAATGGTGCAATTAATATAAAATCTTTTGGCGTTGGAGCCTTTTATGCAATTTAAAGATATTGATAATTATAGCATCGAGCATGGAGACATAGATATACATGCCTAATTAAAACACGGATTTGAGTTCATCACTATCTTGACCTTTTTAATTAGTTAACTTTCTTGATTGTGCAATAGGCTTATGCATTCGTTTGGTCTTAATTTCATACATGATTGAAAAAACTAGTTTTGTGCGCATTTAAAGTAAATATTTTTTTTATTTAGAAGCTATTTGGGTATTGAATTTTTTAGAAATAAAAATAAAAATAGAAGTAAAATTTTTCAATAATTCAACAATTCATAATTATATTTGATAATAGAAGTTTTTAGAATAAATTTAGATACCGCGTGAAACTTATTTTTTAAACTTTAAACTAATATAACTCTCTTTTCTGAACCGGATATGTACATTCTTGGTACTATTGCCCTTTTAAATTCGAGTCTTATCAAATAAGATCCTATAAGGGTAGGAATTTAAATTTTTTAAAATAGGTCCCACTTATATGATATGCTTTTCGAGGTTCAAATTGATATGAGAGGTAACCATTAAAAAATAACGGAATATATAATTCCAAAATGAGGGTTGGGAGTCAGAAATCGGAATCAATGAAATCACCCCACGAGGTGATTCTAGCCAATTCCAGCTTGAAATGGCTTAGAATCAACTTCCATGCAAAATTTTTAATTTCAACCACCTTCTATACACAAACATAATTCTGATAATTCAGGTCAAAATTGGGACATAATCGATGAAATCTTACAAAAATTCTACATCCAAATAGCCCCTTAGATTGGTTTTACCTTTTTCATTAGGAAGTTTTTTTTATGTTCCACTATGACAATGATGTGGGGAATAAAACTACAAGCCCTCGCCAAATAGAAAATATATTTACTGTACTCTGGTTTTGGCCAACCAAAGTATAAATATATTGTTTTCTAGTTCTGGGCAAACAGAGTATAATTTTACTATTCTCTGCCTGTACTGCAGAATAATGGATCTAGAAATGCCAACAAGAAAGCAAAACAAGAACACAGGGAATTACGTGGTTTAGCCTTGTTGCCTACATTCACGGGATCACATAATTCCACTACATAGAGAATCAAAGTACAAGAGAATTACAAAAATATCTCAGCAACACTCCTCACGCAATACACAAGAAGAAAACTTCAACTTCCTCCTCCCAGAGATTCCTATTTTCCTTCTTTCTCTGTGTAGCTATGCATCAACCTCTCGGTTCCGGGTTAATGGAGGCTTTGAAATCTCTGGTCCGGAATTCTCCTCAAGTCAATCCCATAAGCCTCCTTTATGATTTCTATTTATAACTTAGGTCATGAAGAGATAAAGTCTAAACTACCCTCAATGAGAATCCTGTAATTGGTTTCACCGTCAACAATCTCCCACTTGAAACCTAATTACTCAAAATCTTCATCAATAATTCTCCCACTCAAATTAATCCCTTTCGAATCAATTTTATATACATAGCTAATTGCAAGCAAGATAATTACTCCACTCATATATAATGTAACTATGTGATCACCACCATTCTTCTAGTGTAGAAGACCGATGGTGGTTGAGCAAACGCTCAATTTCTCCATCGTCACCACTTTAGTAAACATATCCACTGGATTCTCCTTAGTATGTACCTTCTCCAAGAACACCTTCTTTTCAACAAGTTCTCTCACAAAATAATACTTGATTTTAATATGTTTCATTCTAGAATGAAACATATTTTCTTTGTCATATCTATTGCACTCTTGTTATCACAATAGAGTACACACCTCTCTTGAGGCTTGTCCAACTCCTTCAAGAATGCTTTTAACCAAATCATCATCTTGCAAGCTTCAATGGCTGTAATATACTCTGCCTCAGCAAATAAATTTGTCACAGATTTCTACAATTGTGACTGCCAAGCAACTGCACTGTTGCCTAATGTGAAGACAAAACCTGAAGTACTTCTTCTGTTATCTATATTACCACCATAATCTAAATTAACAAAGCCAACTAAGTTAAACCTAGAACTCCCACCAAAGCGTAAAGACATACCCGAGGTACCCTTCAAATATCTAAGAATCTTTTCACTGCATTTCAGTGCTCTTCACCTGGATTTTCCATCAACCTTGCAACCTGACTCACAACATGAAAAATATCTAGTCTGGTGAATATGGCTACATACATCAATGAACCTACAACAAATACATAAGGAACTCTGTTCATGTGTGTTATTTCTTCCTGTGTGCTAGGAAACAGCTCATTCGAAAGCCTGAAGTGAGCTGCCAAGGGAGTACCAACTAGTTTGGCACCCAACATGTTGAACTTCATCAAGACCTTTTCAACATACTCCTCTTGGGATAATTTCAGAACTTTCTACTCTCTATCTCTTGTAATTCACATACCAATGATCTGCTTGGCTAGTCCAAGATCCTTTATTGCAAAATTAGAAGACGTCTATCTCTTGAGCTTCTTAATCTCACCAAAGTCCATTCCTGCAATCAACATGTCATCTACATATAACAACAAAAGCAAGTAGGAGGTTCTCAACCTTTTGTAATAACAACAGTGATCAGAATATCAACAATAAAATCCAATAGATAGCATAAACCCATCAAATTTTTTGTACCACTATCTTGGAATTTGCTTGAGACCATACAAGCTCTTAGACCACCTACACACCAAATTCTCCTTTCCTCTTACTACATAACCTTGGGGTTGATGTATATAAATCTCCTCTTCCAAGTCACCATGTAGGAAGGTTGTTTTAACATCCAATTGCACTAAATAAAGATCCTCAATTGCAACGATGGACAACATCATTCTTGTCACGCCCCGGCACTACCCAACCCGAGCCGAACCCGGTCTAAGGGCCTGACCAATGCACGGGGCCGACGGATTGAAACGATTGAGGAAAATAGCGAAAGACTTTTGCCCCAACTACGGGTAATCTAATTTACAAAGTTTACGCACTACTTTGAGCAAGAGTAAATAGGTAGAACCAAAAGAGTTAAACTCTAAATTAAACCATAATCTCAAACCCACATACTAATAATTCATAGCCACACACTTGGCTCCAAAATAAAGTCTCAAAGAAACTAAAGACATAGTGTATCACAAATCTAAAACAAGGACCATCCACAAGGTCCTAACATCAAAACAAGATAGCGAAGAGATATACAAAACTAGGAACCTCCATGATTTCTCCCAAGCTCTCTCTGACCTTTCCTCATATAGAGGATCCTATTCGTCTACGTGTCACGCCACGCAACCCCAAAACAAAAACAAGAAAGTGGGGTGAGTATAAAAACTCAATAATGGTTTTGAATATAACTATAGTAATCAGAAAACACAATGACATAACAATGTAGCAATTCAGATCTAAGATTAATATGTTATACCACTTTTTGATCATACATTCATATCATATAAACCTGCATACTAGTGTCTCAATCACACCATTTCTGATCATGCATTCATATCACAAAAACCTGCATAATAGCGTCTCAATCACATCATTTCTGATCATGCATTCATATCACATAAACCTACACAATAGTGTCTTAATAACACACTTTCTGATCATACATTCACATCACCTAAACCTGCATAATAGTGTCACAATCACACCATTTATGATCATGCATTCATATTACATAAACTTGCATAATAGTGTCTCAATCACACTCTTTCTGATCAACATTCACATCGCATAAACCTGCATAATAGTGTCTCAATCACACCATTTCTGATCATGCATTCATATCACATAAACCTGCATAATAGTGTCTCAATCTTTAATGACCCTGATTTTTTCTACGATTTTTTGTGTTTTTCCTGCTATTTTTCTAATTTTTTTAGTAGGAAAATATGATGCTTCAACGTATTTGGTTTCGATATCTATACCCGTAGTCGGGTGTGGGGTTTATCGTAGGCCACAGGCCTAGATGCGCGTTTTGGTGCGAAAAAATTGTTGAAGAAGGTATTGCAGAGGATAGGGGAGTGTAAAGAAAAAAAAAGAGGAATACAGGTTCGAGCTCGGCTGAGCCCGATCCAGACTTTTCTGGAAGACAGGCAACCCCCTCCCCACCTCTTTGGTTTTTCTCTGTCCCAGCCGCCGGTGGGCCGCAAGGTCGGCGCTTCCAGCTCCGCCTTGGCCGTGCGACGGCAGGGGACCTCCACCACGGCCGCTCCGCCCTCTGCCATTTTTCACGGTTAGCTCTCTCTCTCTCTCACTATGTGTTTTGAGTTAGCGCTGCCGTCGTGGGCTGATAAGGGCCGGCCGACCATTGGGAGCTCTGCCCCAGCCCGGCGACAGTAAGGAGACATTCCTCCCGGGCCCCTAGCCGCTCTGCGCTCCATCAGGTTTCCCCCAGCCTCTCTGCCCTCTCACTCTATTTTGCCATGTGGCGGCCCGGCTGTGGCCGGTGGGCTTTTCCCGACCTCCATCTGGCCAGCCACGGGCCGGTGACCACAAGGCTGACCCCTAGCTAGCTCCGCCACCCCCTTGGCCGTTCCACCCTTGCTGATTCCCCTGGTCAGCCCCTTCACCCCCGTTTCTGCCGCCCGACTGTTTTGATTTAATAGTGGCACCAACTACAAGCAATCGCCGACCGGACTTCCGTCCAATTCCACCTGGGCCCGGCGAAAGCAGTGAGCCACCCCACTCAGACTAGTTCCTCCTCCTCCTCCTACGCCTCTCCTCTGCTCAGTCCAAACGCCCCTTTGTTTCGGTTTTGTTCTATGTTCTCCGGTTGAGATTATTAACATCGAAAGCTACCGACTTTGGCCGAGGACAGCTCCGCTGGGCTGCTTTGGCCATGTAGGAGATGGAGCTGGCCAAGGCTGCCACCTTCCCTCCCCGGCCCTATTTTCTCCTCTAGTCAGCCCCTTGTTTTTGGTCTATGTCCATTTTGGACGTTGTGAGTACCGTCACCAACCACATGCCAAACCTGGTCAAGCAGACCTTCGTTCGACTCTGCCATGGCCTAGTGATGCTAGTGGGCCACCCTTCAATACCTTGTTCAGCCTCCGTCCCCTCCGCTTTGTTGAAACCCGATCCGCATCCCTTGCTCGGGTGCTCTCACTCGAAAAAACCGAGCCTTTGCTCCTCACTGTGCTATCTGTCCGGCATGTGGACGCTGACTTTGGCCGTCACCTCTAGCCGAAGATATCTTGTCCTGGTCGCTAGGGCCATGATGGAGCTGGATGGAGCCGGCCAGTATCCCCTGCTCGTCCTTGTGCCCCTAGGGTTTTCCACCCGTTTTGGGCCATCAAGCATCGTTGGATGCCGAGCACCCTTTGGACCACCTTAGTGTGGCGTGTCTCAACCTGGAGATGGCTGGCCGCCGTAGTGCGGCACCACCCCTTTATTTCAACGTGGGTCACATGTCCCCTCTACCGATTATGTGTCTAACCACGCTATAGAGAGCACCATGTTTTGCCCTCTTACCATCCTACCTCCACCGGACACCGTATGGCCTCTAGTCAGCCTACCTTGACATGACAATGGTAAAGGCCATCTTTGTCGGTCACCACCCTTGGTATGGCCCTACCACCCTTATGAGCTTTGATCCGACACCATCTAGCCTTCTCTCCACTCCCTTTGGCCGCATGTGCAAGTAGCCACGCATGCGGGTTAGGGTTTTGGTGCCGCTTTGGTGCCGCCTGACCGTCAGATGGCTCCACCATCATTTGGGGTTGACATCGGAGTCCTCCACCACCTCTCCTCCGTCCTTTAGTGTTGCCCCACGCCCTCCGCCCTTATGTGGGACCTTGTAAATGCGAAATCGACACCGTTGGGTGTTGTCCACGGCTGATTTTGACTTCTTGTGATCGGTTGTGTATTTTTCAACCGACGGTCAAATTTTAATGTGTACGTCTAGACCTTTGGTTGCACCTACCACTCGTTGGCATGATCTTCCTCCCGGTCACCACTAGTGTGCTACCGTGGATCGCAAATTTTCTGCATTGATCTATGTCACCCCTGTTTGGCCATGAGTAGTTCCAGCACTTCCTAAAACCTTGGGTGTCACGCCCCGGCGATGCCCGACCCAAGCTGAACCCAGTCCAGGGGCTGGTCAAGCGCATGGGGGCGACGAAGGGAAATTGAGAAACGATTTAGCGAAAGACTTAACCCTAAATACGGGCGATCTAACATAAATATGGAGTACGCACATTCCTTTGAACAAGAGTAAATAAGAAGAACATAAAGAGAGTTGTTTATCACAAAGTAAACAACTAATCTCAAACCCACATGCTTAGTCGACTATAGCCCACACTGGCTCAAAATAAGTCTTAAGTAAATACAACTGTATAAAGTAGCATAATCCAACAGAGAACCCTACACAAAGGTTCTAAACAAAAAGCATAAAACTAAGGAAAATAAGTCACACAAACATCTCCACGATCACATCTAAGTCATCTCCGACCTTTCCTCAAAGAGGAAATCCTGTCCATCTGTGTTTTGCACCACGCAGCCCCAAAGCAAAACACAAGAAAGAGGGGTGAGTTTAACAAACTCGGCAATGGTTTTTAATATAACTATCATCATCAGAAACATGATAGCATAACAATGTAATCATTCATATCAAAGATTGACAAGATGTATCATTTTCTAATCACACATACACATACACATCACCTAAACCTGCATCATAGTGCATGATCCACATAGTGTCATTCACATTATAACAATCTGCATAGAATGTATCTCTAGCATACATATCCAATCATGTATCACATCATAATAACCTGCATGAAATGTATCTCTAACATACATATTCCCTCATGCATAACATCATAACAACCTACATGTATGTATCTCTAACATACATATTCCCTCATGCATCACATCATAACAACCTGCATGAATGTATCTCTAACATACATATTCCATCATGCATCACATCATAATAACCTGCATGAAATGTATCTCCAACATGCATATTAAGTCATGCATCACATCATATAAGGAATGCCTCCCTCAAGGAGTAAAGCACAATCATTTCCGCAAGTCTGGACGTGATCCAAATTTCCTAACCGGAAACCTGAGTCATTGCCCACTCAGCACACAGTCCGAATTCCATAAGAGAAACCAAGATGTAGGGGTAGTTAGCCCCTCTGCTCGCTAAGGATAATCCACACGGGAAATCCAAAGTCCCCAAAGGGAACCTAGAGCATGTCTGCTCGCTAAGGACAATTCGGGCCAAGAACGTCCAAATTCCACGTAGGGAACCTAGAGCAGGGTGTTCGCTAAAGACATCTCTGTGGTGGGGAGAATCCAAATTCCCGCATGAACCTAGAACACGTGGTAGCCGGTGCACGAAGGCATACCACTCTAGGTGCTTAGTGTCCAGATGTGACTATTCTCAATAAATAAATCTCAACCGCAACAAGTATACGACTCGTCCTCATATAATCTCATTTTGACTCGACTCAACCCGGGGAGTGCACATGTTCCACAAAGGAACTCAAATTAAAACATGTCCTTTCAGACCAATCAAGTTTCGATTAAGCCAACGACCGATTAATCTGGCACGTAATTTCACCACATTGCATCCAATTAATCAAACTCGGTTAATCTCGATAAAGCTTCAATTAGAAATCCGTTTTTATGATGCATGCAACAACTTAACTAGACTCAACCCGCCTCGAAGTGTGCACGTAAAAATACTTCTATGTTGACTCTAGTCCTCACGTCCTATACCATGAGTATTTGTGACGCCATAGAAGCAAATTTAACTAAGCACTAGCGCAATGAACCTTAGAGCTATCCATCGACATAATGCGTCCCATACCACAAGTGTCTAATGGTTTCTCTTTGGTTGTTCCACATAGCCGATCAATTCCAGTTAACCAACGGTAAAACCTCAATTGGAAATACATTTTCATGATGCATGCAACATGGTACATACGTGGGCAAGGCATACATGAATCCTAATCCATGATAAGTGCTCTCATCAGCCCCTAATGCATCATTCATAATCATAATATCAAGCTTCAACATCATCATTTAAACCCCACATGTGTGTGTGTATCTAGTAGAAGCACTTCACTCAATGCATTTCAACATGCTTGAAATTAAACTCACTACCACACTACACATGTGAATTAACATCTAATCATGAATTCCAGCAAAAATCATAGAAGAAGAATCATTGAAATCATAACTCAATTCAAAGCTCAACCACAAAAGGTAAACACATATAAGATCATTCACTTCATCCATAAGTCATGACATTCACTAACATTCATACATCAACTAACCACATTCTATCATGACAAATCAGTCCATTAATAGGTTGTAGTCCTACTGAAAATATGCTTAACCATAGAGAATCAACTATTCATAATTTCAAGATGACAATTCCAACATCATGCCACAAAACATAAGTCATTTTACAAATCTCTAATTATATATCTCAACTTCATAACCTCAATAGTGTGCCTATCCAGTAGCATAATATAGCTCAAAACACTCCACATTCATATAAAATTAGCAAGTTAAAGTGGAATCATCGAAATAAATATCATGCAATTAGAACACATATTGCTGTGTAGCCGTTCGAACGCCCTACAGGCCGTTCGATCGGCTAAACGGGAAAAATTCAAATTCACAGTTTGGTCGTTTGAACGCCCAATAGGTTGTTCGATCGGTTGAACTGGAAAAATGCCAGAACTACAACGTTGCCGTTCGAATGCCATGCAGGCCGTTCGAACGCCAACAAGGCAGATTCAACCTTCTTCCTTTCGCATTTTCAAACCGAAACTCCATTGATAACACTTCAAATCATCATCTAACAACCTAAATACCATCAAAAGTCCACTATGACTTTCAGAATGCTAAATCATATCATATCAAGATAAAACCCTATGAAATCGGGATTAAAGATTACCATTTTCTAATCATACCATTAGCACACTAAATCAAGTAACTCCATTCAAAATAAACCACAAAATCAAGAGTTTTACCATAGAAAAACTGAAATTTCGAAAGTCCATTACCTTATCCCTTGATTAGACTTGGATTTGATGATCACCCTTCTTGAAAACCTTACAAAGACATAGAGTTTGAATTAAACTCCATTAAAATCAATTTACCAAAGAAAACCCTAATTAAAAACTTAGATCTAGGGCTTGTTGAACATAAAAATTGGATTTTGAAAGCTAGGGTTTGTAGTGAAGATGCTAATCAGTAGTTTTGGTGTTAAAAATGGATTGAAACAAAGGGGAAATGGTAGATCTAGAGGGGATTAAGAAGAAAGCTAGGATTTAGTACTTAATTAGAATAGGCTTACCTTAAACACCTTCTAATCCAGGCCTAATCGGGGATTAGGCCTGACCTCTCCTCCTCAGCCTATTCTCAAAATGGGAATGACTCAGGTTTGGCCTTTTATAGTAAGGGTTGAGGTGTGTATGGGTAAGTTATGGGGTATAAATAGAAAAATAGGCTAAAATGGGTATTTCACAAATTTGAGCAATAATTAAATCTGAGAAAATTCTAAAATTTTTTGTATGGGCTTAAGTTGATGTCTGGGTCCATTTGACACAAAAACCAAAATTTTAACAGTGGGGCCCATAGGGGTCCCGCCAAAACCCTAATTTTTGAAAAAAATAGTAAAAATTTTGAAAAATCCCAAAAAATCACATTTGTTTCAAAATAACTTAAAACCACCAATCTTAAAGTTAATTTTGATTAAAACCATCGTAAACACTATTTATTTATGAAACCACCGAACAAATCAGAAAACGTGTTCACCTCACGATAACCGATAATTAAAGTGAAACGAAAACCGGTTTAAGATAGGAGATCTTACATTGGGACAATAACTCTCTCAGCTAGGCAATGGTTTTGATCGCCAATTCCGCCACCGATGCCGCCACCGTCGTGTGCTCCCCATCAAACGTCATGATTACGAGGTAGGAGAGCTTTGAACTCGTAATTTCATGATAACATGCTTGAATGAGTAGTAGCATACTAGAATTGCATGATGTGCATATAAGCATGATTATATGGTATGTTTAGATACATATGGCATGCATATGAGCTGTAGGTACAGTTGATGTATGTGTAATATGTGTGTTAAGTATGATTGATATGTATGAGATGTATGTATGCTTTATGGATGTGGAATATGTATGCGCTAGTGATGGCTAGCGATTAGGTTTGTATGCTACGGATGCGTATTATGGACATGCTAGTGATGATTAGTGATTTTGAGTAAGTTATGTATATGGACTGTGTGTGTGGGCAGAGGTATGGGTGATGGACGGTAAGAAGTGGTAAGGTTTTTGGTATGTAGTCGGATGTGGATGGGTAAGCGTGTGATAGAAGACGACAAACATAAGTATGACAGCCGAAGAATGGAGCGGATTGGATCGGTTTGGTGTGGAGCAAAGTCAAGGGTTGGTTTCTGTAAGTAGGAGAACTTAGGCTTGAAGCCTTATGTGGGTTTGTTAGACGGTATGAGTGTGCATAATTGTACAAGGATAACATACAAATTATAAAGTGAAAAGTAAGCATAATCAGTGAGGTGTAAGTAAGGGGGGGATCACGAGGATCTGCTTTAAGGAGCTCAGTTTGACGATTTAAGTAAGATGTTTTGACTGTAAAGTGGATGATAGAGGATGTATGATTACGTAAGGATCTGTGTACGATGAGCTATGTTGTGACTTGGACGGGTAAGTGAAGTCTGCTATCTCGACGAACTAGGGTTTCGATCGGGCTCAATTTCGGTTTGATCAATTGAGGACTGAGTTTATGTGGCATAATTATACCGCATAATATACTTAATTCAAACTTGAATTATGAGAAAGTTAATAATAGTGTTGTGAGTTTGAGATCTGAGGGTTTGACAGATTAAGTTCCGTGTTTGAGCTAGTTGATAATGAATCGGTTGAGTATTTCTTGTGTCTTGCCATGGTGGTTATTCCTACAAGATGTTGTCTATGTGCTATATAGTGCACCAGACGTCTGATGCTCTATTGAGAGCGATATATGTTTTGATTTGGTCTGTGTGCTATATTAAGCCCAGACGTTTGATGCTTTGTTGAGAGCGCTGTAAGTTTCCGCCCTTCGTGGGCTCTGTATGTTTCTACCTATAGATGACACTGTATGTTCTGCCCAAGAGTGGCATTGTAAGATTATTGCCCTAGAGTGACATTGTATGTTTTCTGCCCTTAGTTGGCACTATATGGCCCTTGTTGGCATTGTATGGCCCCAGAGAGTGGGTATTTGCATGCTCAGGTAAGTAGTATCATGGACCTACTCTTACCTGTTTGATCCTGTGCCCCATGAGCATAGGTGTGCCTTACCTTCGTAAAAGTTCATGACGTCTAGTTATTCCCCGAAGGTTAAGGTGACGCCCTAGTGGCATTCTCTTCCTTTCCGACTCAGGAGCTTATTAATTGTAATGAGCTTCAGTTGTCGGTAGTATGTGTACAATGGTTGTATGCTTCAAATTCTGAGTAAGTTGTACGTGTAAGATCCAGAGTAAGTGTAAGTGTAAGCTCCTAAGGAATACATAAGAATACGTTTATGTGTAAGCGTATGATTGTACGAGTAACGTCGTACAAGTACGTGTAAGTTGTATGAGTATGAGTATGAATATAAGTACGATTGTAAGATGATGATTCTGAGTAAGAATGTAAGTGTAAGTTTCTGAGTAAGAATGTAAGTGTAAGTTTCTGAGTAAGACAGTAAGTGTATGATTCTGAGCACAATTATAAGTATATGATTTTGATAAGGACTGTAAGTGTAAGATTGTACGAGTATGGTCGTATGAGTATGTGTAAGGTGTTGAGTACGTGTACAATGGTACGAGGAAGTTGTAAGACCCTAATTAAGGGTGTTTGTGTAAGTTTGCTTTCATTGGTGTGTGATGCATTAGTGTATGCATATTATGATTTTATTATGTTGACTGCTTCATGTTTGAGTTGCATGAATGCATGTATTTTATGAACTTACCGAATTCAATGTTTAGGATTCCCCTACTGGGTATTTTCTACTAAGTATGAAAATACTCACCCTACTTTTTTTAGCCCCGTTGTTCGGGAGGCTTTTGCAGGTTGTGTTGGAGAGCTCATGGAGATGGACACTCGTTTTTGCGGTAGATTGTTTCCCTCTCGACTCAAGTATATTTGACTCAATGAGAGTATATTTGGTGTCACGATCTGATGTATTTGGTGAGATGAGATTTAAGTGTTTATATCTTCTAGACTTTTAATTTGGATCAGATGTAGACTGTTTATGGGACTTGTACTCGGGGACACCTAGGAGTTATTTGTATTTAAAAATTCATGATCATGGTAATTTAGCCATACATTTATTTTGAGTAGCGCCTGAGGATATTTGCTTTGGCCGTACGATGTTTGACTGTATGATGGAAATATTTAGATGAAAAATTGATATTTAATGTTTTAAATTATAAACTGTTTTTATCAAGTTTTGATTTCGTTATTTTTCCTCCGATTTATAGTTGTTATATTGAAAAAAAAATTTCCATGAATTTTAAGAAAATTGTATGAAAAATCTTGGGCGTTACACAATCACACCATATATGGTCATGCATTCATATCACATAAACCTGCATAATAGTGTCTCAATCACACCGTTTCTGATCATGCATACATATAACATAAACCTATATAATAGTATCTCAATCACACCATTTTTTATCATGCATTCATATCATATAAACCTGCATAATAGTGCCTCAATCACACCGTTTCTGATCATGCATTCATATCACATAAACCACATTCACCCTACACGACAAATATGTCAAACACATGATACACAATCATGCATAACATTCAGAATAAACATGCATCAATACACATGGTGAATGCCTCCATCAAGGAGTAAACACAAGTATTGCCACACAGGCAGGAAACGGTCAAGGCCATGAAGGCGAGACATGGTCAAATTTCCACACAGGAAATGAAAAAGGGTCGGGGTTGTCAATCCCTAAAGTTGCTCGTTCTGGACGATCCTGGCCAAGGATGTCCCATTCTCACACAGAGAATCTAGAGCAGGGGTGTTCGCCCAGGGACATCTCCTACGAAGGAGAGAGCCCGAATTCCCACATAGGGACCCTAGAACACGTAGTTGCGCTTACACACGACATACCACTCTGGATTTTGAGGGTCCAGATGACACTCATAATAATCTCAAATCCACAAGACAAGTACACAACTCGTCCATACATAATTCCATTTCACTAGACTTAACCCGGGGAGTATACATGTTCCACACAGGAACTTAAATCGAAAACATGTCCTTTCGGACCAACCAAGTTTCGATTAATTCACCGAGCAATTAATCCAACACGCAATCTTAATCATTGCATAAAATCGATTAATTCTGGTTAAACATTAGTAAAACTTCGTCCATGAATACCGATCCATGATGCATGATAACATGATACATCCGTGAGCAAGACCTACGTGGGTTCCAACACATGGAACGTGTTCCCAATCAGTCCCCTCAAGCATCATACTCAAGGCATAATTAACTACGATTTCATGGTAGATTCCCCATATGTGTGTGTATTCATGCATATCTAAGCACATGCCCAATGCTTGACATAAACTCATAAGACAATTTACACATACTTGAACACATTCAAAACAATGATTCCTAACTGAAATCAAAACAAAATCCACCATAAAGCTTAAATCCATTCATGTGAAATCGAACATTCACTCCCACAAAAATGATTCTTTAATTCATTAAGCCACAACATGATCACATCCATTACCCATAAACCATCCTCATTATAAGAGAAACACATCTCACCATTTTCCACATAATATCCCTGTTGGAAACATATTCTAATCATAAGAATTCCAACATTGAAAAACTTAAGGTACTTCAATATCAACTTGCATAATTATCAACATAATATAATGCCACATAACCACACTTAAACACATTCCATACACTTCCATCATCAATTCTACACCTCTAGTAGCCTAATTTCATCATAATACACCTCTCATAACCATTAGAATCATCAAATTGAGTAAAACATTAAAATGAGCATAAGTTTCAAAAATAGCAAAAATTATCGTGTAACCATTCGATCACCTTGCAAGGCCGTTCGATCGGCTATACTGAAAATTTGTCAAAACTGTAGTGTTGCCGATCAATCACCCTGCTAGGCCGTTCGATCGCCAACACAACAGTTTTGACCTTCTTCTTCATTTCGAAAATCAAAACCGAAACACCATGAAAACACCTTCAAATCTTCATCCATTGTACCAAATATTATCAAAACCTCATCAAACCTTCCTAAATACTAATCCAAATCATTCTAAGACAAAACCCTAAGAAATCGAAATGAAAGATTTAACATTTACTAAACCCACAATTAGAGCCTCAATCAAGTAAAACCCACTTCAAATAACATCATAAAAACTGAGATTTTTGCTACCCAAAGTTGAGATTGAAGAACCCATTACCTTTCCTTGTTGATTTGGGCTGGAATGAACATTCAATCTCCTTCAACACCTTCCAAAAACATGATTTTAAGTTAACATACTACTAATATCGATTTAGCTTTGAAAATTCAAAAGTAAACATTAGATATAGGGCTTTTGAAGCTTAAAAAGGAGATTTTGAAGATTAAGGCTTGAAGAAGAGAAGTAAAATAGTAGTTTTATGCTTTCAAAATGGATTGAAATGATGGGAGAAGGCAAGATTAAGAAGAGTTTAAGGAAAAACCTAGAGATTAAGCCAAGATTAAGCTAAACTCACCTCTAATTGTTTCCTTTCTAGGCCTAATCGGGGATTAGGCTCCAAATCTCCTGGCTAAGCCTATTCCCAAATGGGAAATGGCACAACTCTTTCCTTTTATAGGAAGGGTTAGGCTATACCTAATAGAAATGTGGGGTAGAAATAGAGTTTTTAACTAAAATTAGGAAATTTGGTAATTTAACCTAAAATTAGGTCTAGAAAAATTCTAAATTTTTTTATAGTGTCTTCTATTAATGTCTGGGGCATTTTGGTCCAAGAACCCTAATTTTATCGGTGGGGCCCACATTGGGATCTCGCCAAACCCTAATTTTTGAAAAAATTATGAAAATAAAAAAATTCCAAAATTTTAGAATTGACTAAAAACTACTTAAAACTCATAAATATAGAGTAAGTTTTGCTCAAAACCTTTAGAAACCCTTTTTATTTTTTAAAATTATCAAATTTGATCAGAAAATGCTTAAACCACACGATAACCGATAAATGACATTAAAATAAACTGGTTCAAAATAAGGTTCCTTACAATTCTGGTGGTAGCAATTCTGAAAACAAGAGCAAATATTTCTGTATAATCTACTCTATACTTCTGCTGAAAGCATTTGACAACTAGTTTAGCTTTGTACCTCTTGCTTCCATCAGCTTCATGTTTCAGCCTGTAAACCCACTTGTTATGTAATGTCTTTTTACCAGAAGGTAGAGGAACTAACTCCCAAGTCTGATTAGAGGTCAATAAATCCATCTCATCCTCCATAATACGCTCCCACTGAACTGAAGTGTCTATCCTTCAAGCTTCCTCAAAGCTTTCCAGTTCACCTCTGTCAGTCAAAAGCAAATAATTTAGACTAGGATCAAATATGAAATGCATACCAGATGTGCTCTCAAGGTCAGAGGGAACAAATATCATCTTCTTCTTAATCTACCTATAACTGATCCAACCAAGTGGTGTCTGTAATAAAATAGTTGGTACAATATCTACATTTGGAACTGTCTCTGAAGAAGTCTCAGCTACCTGTTCATGACTAGATGGACTAGCCTCACTATGTGTTTCAGCCTCATGTTCTACAAACTTAGTTTCAACCTATTTTATCTTCTCTTTTGCAAATCTTGATGCTGCTTATATAGCTCTATCTCATGAAACACAACATCTATGCTCTAAATCACCTTCTTATAGACTGGATCTCATAGTCTATAACTATAAACATCTCCACCATAGCCAATAAAGTAGCACTTGTTGGATTTAGAATCTAACTTCCATCTGTGCTCTATATCAACATGCAAATAAGCAGCACAATCGAAAACTTTTAAGTGATCAATCTTTACCTCCTTCTTAGACCATGCCTCTTTAGGGATGCCTCCATCTATGGGGTAACATGAAGACCCATTGATCAAATATGTTGTAGTGTCAATAGCATAACTAAAAAATGAGTAGAAGGCCACAATGTAGCCTCATATTGTGTGCCTTCTCTATGATGGTCATGTTCATCCGCTCTGCAACACCATTCCGTCTAGGCTGTCTAGGAGTAGTTAGCAACCTTTGAATGCCATGCTTATCATAGTAGGACTAGAATTCCCTACTACAATACTCGCCTCCATTGTCTGACTTCAAACACTTTAATTTTAATCATGTCTCATTTTCAACAAGTGTTTTCCATTGCACAAAGATAGAGAATACATCTAATTCATTCTTAGCAAAGTAAACTCATAACTTGTGAGAAGCATCATCAAAAAAAGTAATGAAGTAAGATGCACCTCCAAGGGATTAAACCTAGGCTGGTCCCCAAATATCTATGTGTACAAGCTCAAGATGCTCAGACCTGCGCTCTGAGGTAGCCCATGAGAAGGAAACTTTGTGTTGCTTGCCCATGATGCATTGCTCACAAAATTCCAAATTTGCACACCTCAAGCTAGGTAACTTCCCCTTAGCCTGTAACACCTTCATCCCCTTCTCTGATATGTGTCCAAGGCAACAATGCTACAAACTGACATCAACTGCATTAGAGGCCATTCCAATAGATTGCTTAGAACAACTGGATGTCATATACAATGTTCTAATTTTCTTCCCCTTAGCCACTATCATGATACCTTTGCTCATCTTCCAACTATCACTCATGAAGTGAGTAATAATACCACAACAACCAATTTACCAACAGAAATAATGTTCTTTGTCAAATGAGGCACAAGACTAACATCTTTTAACGCAAGCACAATATTATCATCAATCAACAAACGAATGTCACCCTTGCCTATGATTTCACAAGCTTGGTCATTACCCAAGTAGACATTGCCTAAATCACTAGCTACAAATTCTGCATCAAATCTTTTCTAAAAGTAGCATAAAATGATACACCACTGTCAATAATCTAAGTATCACATTTACTTTTCATAGACAATAACATGCAATCAGCTTCGATAACATTAACATTGTTTTTAACATGATTTTGTGCTCCATCGTGAGGGGAGTTTGGGCAATCTTTCTTCAAGTGACATTTCTACCCACACTGCCAACAAGCCCCATCACCCTTACAGTGTTTAGACTTGGACTGCCCCCTCCTAGACTTCCCTCTTCATCTAGGTTTGCCTATTTGAGGTCGCCGCCCCCTTTCCTCTATAGTCAAGGCTGAACCAAATAAAGAACCACCCTTATGGCGTGTTTCTTTAGCCAATATCATTTTAAACACATCATTCAACTTAAATTTATCTGTATTATGGGAACTATGCACATCAACTTTAAATGATTCCTAATCAGATGACAAAGACTTAAGCAAAGCAATAGACTATATATATTCAATCAAATTAACATCTACTGCCTCAAGTTGATTAACCAAAGCATGGAACGAATTCAAGTGATTAGCCACAATCTCATCATCAAACATTTTTAAATCAAAGAAACTAGTCACAAGATGTACCTTGTTTGTAGAAGAAGGACTCGCATACAACCGCTCAAGCATATCAAAACATTCTTTCATGGTCTTAGCTTTCGTGATGTTCGAAGCCACCAACGAAGAAATAAACAACCTGACTGCTCCTAGAGCCTTGCAATCAAGCAACTCCCACCTTGCAATCTCTTCTACCTTGTCTTCACCAATGGGCTTGGTTGTAAAAAATGGCTGGTAGAGGTCTTTCTAGTACGGGTAATCTTTAATTTGCATGCGCCAAATTCTATAATTTTGGCCATTGAACTTCTGGGAATAAAACTACAGGCCCTCGCCAAATAGAGTATATATTTATTGTACTATGGTTCTGGCCGAACAGAGTATAAATATACTATTCTCTAGTTCTGGGTGAGCAAAGTATAATTTTACTATTCTCTGCCTGTACTGCGGAATAATAGATCTAGAAATGCTAACAAGAAAGCAAAACAAGAACACAAAGAATTACGTGGTTCGGCCTTGTTGCCAACATCCACAAGATCACACAATTTCATTAGATAGAGAATCAAAGTACACGAGAATTACAAATGTAAGGACCCTCATCTTTAAACCGGTTTTTGGTTTTCTTTAATTATGGGTTATCGTGAGATTTACGCGTTTTCTGATCTTATTAGGTGATTTCGTAAAATAAATAGTGTTTGTGATTGTTTTAACCAAAATTAACTTCAATATTAGTGGTTTTAAGTGATTTTAAACCAAATGTGAATTTTTGAGATTTTTTAGAATTTTTACTATTTTCCCAAAAATTAGGGTTTTGGCGGGACCCCTGTGGGCCCCACGGTCAAAAATTTTATTTTTGGGAAAAATGAACCTAGACATATACTTAAGGTCACACAAAAATTTTCAGAATTTTATTAGGCTTAATCAGTGCTTAAATTTGCAAAATAACTACTTTTAGCCTACTTTTCCTATTTACACCCCAAAACATACCTATGCATACCCCAACCCTTACTATAAAAGGGCAAACCAGAGCTATTTCCATTTTTGGGAATAGGCTAAGGAAGGAGGGCTGGCCTAATCCCTACTTAGGCTCGAATTAGAAGCCGATTAAGGTAAGCTTACTCTAATTAAGCACTAATCCTTGACTTTCTTCTTAATTTCTTCCAAATCTACCATTTCCCCTTGATTTAATTCATTTTTTACCATCAAAAGCTACTGATTTGTGTTTTATTACAAACCCTAACATTCAAAATTCGATTTTTACTACCAACAAGCCCTAGATCTAAGATTTAATTAGGGATTTCTTGGGTAAATCGATTTCTATTAGAGTTTAATTCAAACTCATTGTGTTTTCAAGGATTTCAAGAAGGGTGACTCTTCAATCCGAGCTTAATCAAGTGCTGAGGTAATAGGTTTTCAAAATATCTGTTTATCCATGGTAAAACTCTTCATTTTTGGCTTATTTCGAAATGGTTTGCTTGATTTGGAGTGTTAATGGTAAGATTAGAAAATGGAATTATTTAATCCCGATTTCTTAGGGCTTTGCATTATTATGGTTTGGTTTGATGTTCTGGAAGTCAAGGAGGACTTTTGATGATATTTAGGGTGTTAGATGTGGATTTGAAGTGTTATCTATGGTGTTTCAGTTTGAATTTGCGAAAGGAAGAAGATGAACTGTTCTGCTTTGTTGGCGATCAAACAGCCTTTGTGGGCGATCGATCGGCAACACTGCCGAAACGTCGATTTTCCAGTTCAGCCGATCGAACGGCCTGCTAGGCGATTGAACGGCTGAACTGTAAATTTCAAATTTTCACGTTTAACCGATCGAACGGCCTGAAGGGCAATCGATCGGCTACACAGTAAATTGCATGTTGTGCATATGATGTCTATTTTGATGATTCCACTTTAGCTTGCCAATTTTATATAAATGTGGAGTGTTTTAAGCTATGTTAAGCTACTGGAAATGCATGCTATTAAGTTTATGGAGATGAGATATATGCTTAGAGATGGTGGAATGACTTATGTTTTGTGGCATGATGTTGGAATCGTCATCTTGAAATTATGAATGGTTGGTTTCTCATTGTTAAGCATATTTTCAGTAGAACTATAATCTATTATTGGACTGATTTGTCATGATAGATTGTGGTTAGTTGTGTGTAGATGTTGGTGAATGCCATGACTCAATGATGAAATGAGTGATGTTATATGTGTTTAGCCTTTGTGGTTGAGTTTTGAATTGAGATATGATTTCAACGATTCTTCTCCTATGATTTTATGATTTCCGCTGGGATTCATGTTTAGATGAAAATTCACATGTGTAGTGTGGTAGTGAGTTTAATTTCAAGCATGTTGGCATGCATTATGTGAAATGCTTCTACTAGATACACACACACATGTGGGGTTAAATGATGATGTTGAAGCTTGATATTTTGATTATGAATGATGCATTAGGGGCTGATGAGAGCACTTATCATGGATTAGGATTCATGTATACTTTGCCCACGTATGTACCATGCTGCATGCATCATGAAAATGAATTTCCAATTGAGGCTTCATCGTGATTAATCGAATTTGACCGATTGGATGCAATGTGATGGAATTGTGTGCCGGATTGATCGGTCATGGGTTAATCGCAAGTTGATTGGTCTGAAAGGACATATTTTGATTTAAGTTCCTGTGTGGAACGAGTGCACTCCCCGGGTTGAGTCTTGTTAAATGGAATGACAATGTGGGGACGAGTTGTGTACTTGTCTTGCGGATTGTGAGAATGTTATTATGTGTGTCATCTGGACCCTGAGAATCCAATGTGGTATGCCGTGTGCACCCCGCTACCACGTGTTCTAGGGTTCTCTGTGTGAGAACTCGGGCTCTTCCCTCCGCAGGAGATGTCCCTGGGCGAACACCCCTGCTCTAGATTCTTTGTGTGAGAATGGGACATCCTTGGCCAGGATCGTCCAGGGCGAGCAGTATTAGGGATTGACAACCCCGATCTTTCTTTAAATTCTTGTGTAGAATTTTGGATCATAACACGCCTTCGTGGCCTTGTCCATGCTCCCGTCTGTGTGACATTAATGTGTGATTACTCCTTGATGGAGGTTGATGTTGATGATATAATGCATGTGGAAATATGTATGTTAGAGATACATCCATGCAGGTTGATGTTGATGTTATGCATGTGGAATATGTATGTAGAGATACATCCATGCAGGTTGATGTTGATGTTATGCATGTGGAATATGTATGTTAGAGATACATCCATGCAGGTTGATTATGCACTATGATGCAGTGTTATGTGATATGTATATGTGATCAGAAAATGATGCACCATGTAATTCGTTGATTTTGAATGATTATATCGCTATGCTATCACATTTTTCGATGTTGTTAGTGATATTAAAACCATTGCTGAGTTTGTTAAACTCACCCCTCTTTGCGTGTTTTGATTTGGGGCTGCGTGGTGCGACACGCAGACGGACAGGATCGCCTCTTCGAGGAAAGGTCGGAGGTGGCTTGGATATGATCGTGGAGTTCTTTGTGTGGTTTATTTTTCTTAGTTATTCTGTTGTTCAGGACCTTTGTGTAGGGTTCTTGTTTTGGATTTATGTCATATTTTACAGTTGTGATGCTTATGACTTATTTTGAGCCGTGTGGGCTTTACTTAACTAAGCTTGTGGGTTTGAGATTGTTGTTTACTTTGTGATAAGCAACACCTTTTTCTTCCCTTTTTATTTACTCTTGCTCAAAGGATTGTGCGTACTCCGTGTTGTCTGTTAATCGCCCATGGTTAGGGTTAAGTCTTCCGCTAGAATAGTTTCTCAATCTTCACTTCATCGCCCCCGCGCGCTTGACCGGCCCTTGGACCGGGTTCGGCTCGGGTCGGGCATCGCCGGGGCGTGACAACAAAAATCTCTCAGCAACGCTCCTCACATAATACACAAGAAGAAAACTCCAACTTCTTCCTCCTAGAAATTTTTGTTTTCCTTCTTTCTCTGCGTAGCTCTATGTCAACCTCTCAGTTCCGGGTTAATAACAGCTCTGAAATCTCTAATTCGGAATTCTCCTCAAGTCAATCACATAAGCCTCCTTTATGATTTCTATTTATAACTTAGGTCATGAAGAGATAAAGTCCAAACTGCCTTTAATGAGAATCCATAATTGGTTTCAGCATCAACAAATGAGCCTAGTGTAAGGTATGCTTGAGAGTTGTTCATCAACAAGATCGATGGTGCCCATATTTATGTTAACGTGCTCTAGTATGTATACCGTCATATTTCTTACACTAACATGTTCGTTGTCTATGTCATAGATAAATGTCTCCCTTACACGGGGTTCATTATCAGATAAAACACGCAAAAAACCCTTCCCTTCTATTTCATTAATGCCGTTATATGCCATTAGTGATTGTATTGGTGCTCCAGTCCGACCTCCAATCTTCCAATTGCTTTTCCTATATGGATTCTGGCAATAGGAAAGCCAATCAAATTTTGCCATGAGATCCACATAGGTGGAGTACGCAGTAGTGGACTGGCATGGAGGATCCATAGACCAAAGCATCTCTCACACGATTGTGGGATTGCCTGTGTACGTAGTGTAATGGTTGCATTGGTCTGAGATAATAGGGAAATAACCTCGAAATCGCTTTTGAGGTTGCAGGCTTATGGCCTCACATGTAAATTTGATGACATGCAGCATGTTGAAAAAGCAAACTGATGCGAGAAACAGTGTTGAATTGTTTAGACATCAGCCTCAATATGTACATGGGACTCTGTTTCCTGAACTAGAAACGAAGTTTTTGCAGCTAGAACCGATACCCCGCTGATTACAAGGTACGTGGATAAGAGTGGACTTTGTATGATACTTGACAAACTGGAGAGCTGTACGCTAAAACAAATAATTAAGACAAGTAAATAACTGGAGTACCACTTTAATTCTGTACTAATATTATGAATTCCAGACCCAATTTTTTATCCTCTAAAACATAAATGTGTGAGAGATCGATGTTCTACGCCTTTGTAAAAGAGTCCCTATCCTATGATTTTGTATAATCGATCTATTCTGTATGACTGTATCCATGTGATCAGGTCGGCTTACAGTACTTGGCAGGTGACATATGTGGTGGCAATTTGAACATGTGAAATGGGTACTTTTGACTTAGGAAAAACTAGGACAAAATTACAGGAAGAAAGTAGTGAAGAATGCTGAACACTTACTCATTGAGACGAATATCCCAATGAATTCATGTATTCGTCTCAATGCAACTTACAGCGTTTGTTGGCTCATGTTGGCAAAACATACCCTGAACCATCCAGCTTTCAGGCTAATTGTTCAGCTTTAACTTGACGCAAAATTGAATTTCAGAGCTTCGACTCTCCTTTCCCGGTCGTCTCTTCAGGCGACGGCCTCATATTCATCCAGCAAAACAACCTCGTGTTCTCCTGCAGCACTCGAGTTGGTGCAGTTAGCATGTCAGGTAAAGGTTTGATGGCCATGGGGATGCAAGCATTCAAGTTCCATGGAGATGCTGGACAGAAATGTGTGCTTACAGATCAGCATAAGGCCATAGAAGGACCACTGACTTGTTGGCTACACATGCCGGAAGGTGCACTCGGGACCATGGTTGGATGTCGCTCTTGTCCCTATCCTAGGACTCGGTGTGCCCCACTTGTTTTGGCACGCAGGGTACAGGCACTCAAGAAACCTTTGTTTCTAATTGGCTCCATCCTCGTGGTCTGCCGGGAATAAAATAAAAGTGTGCTATTTTAGAAAAGTCAAATATTTAAACTACCCATATTTAAAATATTTAAGTTGCCAAGTTAGCTCGTCTAGCTCCACATGTTTTGACTTCGTTTCGTCTCTATCAAAGCGACAAGTGACCCATATTCATTGCCTAACCCATGGAGAATGAATAATTGCAAGTCCTCATCCGGAATGAGCTGACTCAAGTGTATCGACAAACGCATTTAGCTGAGTCCATGCAATCATTAATGGATTGGCTTCTCTTCTTAAGGGAGTGCAACTGGGCTAACTGAGAAGGGTGTGGTCTCTATGGACGGAGCCACATAGAAGATTGCCCTCCTCTTAAAAAAATATTTTGCCCCTCCTCACCCGAAGAAGTCCCGGCTCCGCCCTTGGTGGTCTCATGTCTCCCAAAGCTAATATTCGGGATTATCTTTGATAATGGAGGACCTCATGGCCGATGGAATTTGGGCAGTGAGGCAGCGGTGGTCAGCTGCTTACATGGCCCAAGAGACGATTACTTCAACAGACTAGTAAGAATTGGGAACTCTAAAGGAGATAATTGGATCATTCCAATTTCAAAGAAACAAAATGGTTAATATTGCTTACTGTAGGTAAAGTGGGAGGTGTGGGAAGGATGGAAGAAGAAGTGGCAGGGTGTTAGGAAGAGGTTGAAGACAATGAGTCGGCCATTGAACCTGACTCCGATACCATAAAAGAATTCACTATAATTGTATTGTATTGAATGACTCTTTAATAGAGTAAGTACATAAGTTTGTTACAATTGTTATAATAGAACAAAACATATGATATTGAAAATAATAGTCCGTATCTTTAGAGGGTTAAGTTGGATGGGGTGTTGACTGAAGGAGAGTTGGTTTGGACTGTGTCAACGGAAAGTACACGCTAATATATATCACTCAAAAGTGCCCAAATTTATTCTTTTTTATTACTAAATAGAAAAATTGATAGAGGTTACTTTAAAAAAAAATTAAATAGAAACTACATAAGAGAAGGAGAAAGTGGTTGACTACTAAGGAAATGGGATACTTATTTCACCACAAATTAATTTTTAAATAGGACACTTATTTCATAATAGAGGGAGTAGTTTTTGACAACCAATTGTAAAAGGCCGGTCAGTGGGCAATGGTCTTCACTGAAGCATTAGGTTTTTTATTTTCATGTTGGGGTTGTTTGGATGTGTTTTCCCAAAGCAAGAGATTTTTATCAGTTTTTCCTTTATTGTAAAAAAATTAGAATGAGTTTTGTTTAGGCCTTTCGTTTTGTGATTTTTTGGAAAAAAATAGACTTTTGAATTATTTTTACTTTTTGCATGTGAAATGATAAAACACTACATGCAACATGTAGAGGAAAATGACTTTGAGAGGAGCTACACATGTTTTTCTTAAGATTCCCATGTTTTTCGTAAGATTCCCACAAGAAAAACCTTTTTGGGGTTATTTTTCTCATTAATTAAATGTTTTTAATTTAATATTTTATACATTCTCTTTATTAGGAATAAATATAGAATTTTTTTGGGAAAATTATTTAAATAATAATTAAAAAATAAATATTTACCAATTCGGACCACTTTGGGAAATATTTTCGAAAGTGGTGTTACTTTTTGCCACGCAAGTGCTAGCCAAGCAGCTGATGCCTACGTGGCTTTTTTATAAAAAAAATTATATAATTTCATCCTTTTAAGTTGATTTCGTTCTAAAAGACGAAATTGGGTTAAAAAATATAAGATGACCCGATTTTGTCATTTCAGAACGACGAAATCACTTTAAGGCGCCGCTGCCCTTCCATCTCGACGGACCCAAACCGCGAGAGGAAGGATCTCTCCTACGTATGAACCTCAGACCAGAAAAACGATGAACCAGCTGATTCGTCTATGCCCTCTATCTTCTTGATTACCAGTGTGCATGCAGGATCTGCACCCTGTACACCACCTCGGAGCTCCTCAATGTCTCCCAACATTCGTATATAGGCCGAGTTTGAACAACGGACAAGTCCTCAGGGTGCTATGCATTGACCTTCCAATACACAGGCCTCCAGAGCGGCAGAAAATAGTGACATGTAGAGCCAGCACCGCTCTCCTACCACTCCAATTGGCTCTGGGAAGTGGAGGGACGAGGGGGTGGAGGTCCTTGACGTCCCTCGGGTGGTCCCCAGCGAGAGAGTTGAGGTCGGCGTCAGACTCGGACTCGGCTATGGCGAAGGGGACGGAGTTCCCGTCTGCGTAAGAGATGACATGGTCCCAAGGGAGGTCGGGGAACGGGGTTAGGCGTCCAGCTAGGGAGTAGAAGAGGCAGAGGGCCAGGGAGAGAGTGGTGGAGGGCTGAGAGATCGGGCTCGCCGGGGTGGCGGTAGAAGAAGAGGCGCTGGACTGGGGGCATCCAGAGCCAAATGACATCGAAAAAGCTGAGGGGTAGAGTGGCGGGTGGCACAGAACCGGGCAGAGGTGAAACTTATAGCTGCTCAGTCACCTTCTCCTCCACCGAGAAGTCTAGCTTCATCTCCCATGGATTGTTCAGCTTGTCGGGCCCAACATGGAGACGTAGAGACCATGGTTGCTGGCCAAGTGGCTAAGAGGGAGTTTCCGGAAGAACTCGGTGTCTAGAAACTCGCCGGAGAATCTGTTGTAGAAGATATTGAGGCTGACAAGGTTCTGAAGCTCCCCCAGGGCTTCCAGACCACCTAAGAGGTTGTTGGGCAGGGGAGGTGGCGGATTCCCCAGATGGCCTGGCTGCCTCGCTTGGAGGGGATGGCGGACTAGCGGCCGTCAGAGCTCGAGCAGGGGCCTCGCCCTTCTTCTTTTTTTAGACTTGCTCTGCGCCGGCGTTGGGACCTCATTGGTCGGGGAAGCCGAAGGACTTCAACCAATCTAGCAAGTCCTATCTCTCTCTTTCTCTGTTTACTTTGCCACCAAAGCGTCTTCTTCATCTGTTCGCTCCTCTGGAATTTGCAGAAGAAGCAACTGGTGTGGGGGAGGCTGGGAGCCGGCCTTGAGAGTCTTGCGACTTGCATTCCGGAGGTGGGAAGGAGACTTGACTGCCCGAGTTCCAAAGTCTAGAGTTAAGGAAAAGTCATGTAGGAACAAGGCCCTGCCCAGTCCCACCATGAACGAAGAGCTCTATAGAAAATCATGGGGTGCAATTTGTGTCTTCCATGGCATTTGAGAAAATTAGAATTATTTAAACTTTTAACTTAGATGGGTTCATTCCTTAGTCACGTCAACCCCATCTCGTGGCCACGTGCTTTTTAAATATGAATAGAGGCTATTTCGTCGTTTAAAACGGTGAAATCACCTTAAAGTAATTTCGTCATTTTAAAGAACGAAATTATATAATTTTTTTTTTAAAAAAAAGCCACTTGTGACGCTAAGCGCTGCGTGTAACACCACTTTTGAGAAATATTTCTCAAAGTGGTCCGAATTAGTAAATATTTATTTTTTAATTATTATTTAAATAATTTTCTTAATTTTTTTAATAATTTTTATATTATTTAAGAAAATAAGAGTTAAAGAGGGAAGATTGTGGCATTATAAGACATTAGTTAAAAACTATAAAAATCTTATAAAAATTACAAATTAATTATTATATAAAATAAAAAAATAAAATAAAATTATAAAAAAATTTCTTTCTAATCATAACATTATCAAATTAGGGTTGAGTTGGGTTTGTGTGGGTTGTGCAGGTAAATCTTAAAACGACACCCTACTTTTAAAATAATTAAAATATCAAAACCCTAACCCTCGCTGTAATTTTAATTAATTTGATGTGAGTTAAATAGGTAGGTATTAGGTAGGTATTCGGGTCAGGTTGAATTTTCCTAGCCCTAATCACAATCACATGTAAGATTGAATCACCCACCAAACACATATTTTCAAATCTCGACCTAATAGTTTAAGTTGTGTTAGAGTGAGCCAGGGCTCATGTTGGCCTTGTGAGCTGAGCTTTGACATCCAACGGTGCATGGGGTATTCTGCCCTCTAATCGAAAAAAAACATGTCTACCCCTGCATCCAAAGGCCAATACAGTACGGCCCACTGTGACACGCGTGAGCTCATACTCATTACCAAGAACAGAACTCTAGATATAGCTATATAGATATTGATGAGTTAGGCAATTGTACCCGTTATCATATAATCACAAGACGAAACAGCGTTTTTTATGGATGAAGTTCTGGCTGAAGTAAATTCATTCAAGGAAAGTTCATGGCTTGTATTAGATAAGCACTTCGCTGGTCTTGTAATTTCAAATTTGAAACGGTAGTGGTATAGCTTCCCCCGGATTGAGTGAATGACACAGAAGATGAAGTCATGTATATTTATGTAGATTGTTAATTGGTTACCAAAAATAGTTGACACTTATCTGGTCTCATCATATTTGCAACTACCTAATACGACCTTTTCTCGTCTGTTTTCCGTTGCTTGATGAGCAAAATTCTTACGCCAACTGCCATGTTTAATGACTCTAACCACAAGATCAAAGGCCACTATCAGTTGTTGGTTCACGAGATGCAGGGCCTGGATCAGTGCAGTGATCTCGGCAGCTTTGCGTCTAGTCCCTTTGTCGTTTCAATACATGCAAGTGCCTGCAAAGCAAAGGGACAAACTCAATACTGAACTCCGCCTGAAATTCTCATGCTAAAAATTCATGATTAACCGCCCAATTCAATTTCTTAGCAGAGAGAGAGAGAGAGAGAGGAGGGCACTAGACCTCATATGAGGAAAGCACGCAGTTTGTTGCAAAGTTCATGTTTGATAGTCCCCTCTTCCACATGCAAAGGCCACCAATTTCGGGAGGATGATCAAATAAAACTAATACTATTCGCAATACCCTGAAATCCGGGTTTTTTTATGTTTGTACAATCACTTCAGTTCATTTTTACCAATCAAGTGGAAAGTTTTGTCCTCCTCTTCCAAAAATCTGAAAGATTTCTGCTTTGATGTCTACAACTCTAACAGGCAAGGGAGAAAAGTACAGGATAAACTTATTTTTTACTTCGGACTTCAATTTTTCACCTCATATTTAGTTGGCAATGCATCATTTATGCTGACAGCACTAATGCTGCTGACATTTTAATTTTGTGGCCATAAATAATACAATCGGTAGTAGTATTTCTGTTCAAGTATCTGCACATACACTGAAATACATGAATGCCATGAGGCTCCAATTCTTATAGGTCTGTGTGTGTGTGTGAGAGAGAGAGAGAGATGGGGCCTGGGGGCCTCAAATGAGGGAAACATACAGTTTGTTGTAAAGTTCATGTCTAAAAGTTCCCTCTTCCACATGCAAAGACCACCAATTACTGGCTAATATTATTTGGAAAAAGGTTTAAATCCCATTTTCTTTCTTGTTTGTACATTGATTACATTTCATTTTACCAATCAAGTGAAAACTTTGTCCTCCTCTTCCAATAAGTCTGAGAGGTGTCTGCTTGATGTCTACAACTCATCAGGTAAGGAAGCCAAGTACGGAGTGAACTCATTTTCACTTTGAACTTCGGTTTTATCACCCTCATATTCAGTGGGCAATGCATCCTTCCACACCATTTATGTTGGCAGTACTAATGCTCCAGATATTTCCATTTTCTGGGCATATTGCAATCAGCACCTGCATTTCTTTCCAAATGTCTGTTCATTTATAGTAATGCATGAAGAATGCCATGAGACTACAATTCTTGTGGCAGAAGAAAACCGATTGCCCATTCCTTTCATGGTGTGTGGTAAGATGTAAGTAATCAGCATGTCTGCTTTTTGGCTTTTTTTTTACTAAAACGTCTGCTTTCTTGCTTGCCTCATAGTAGTAAGAAGCAAAATTAAGCAACTGTACCCATTAATATATAGTGATATGCAGCCCAGATGCTAAGAAACCTTTCACTACACATGATTCTTGCAGTGAAAGATACGAAAAGTGTGAAAATTGCGCACCTGATAATAATAGCTCATATTCATCAAATGGGTCTCAAGGGGTGCAAGTAGATCCTTGGTTCTGTAAACCATCAAATCATATACCAAAAGATTTTTGGACGTTAATTATGGCTAATTCCATTACTAGAAGATTGACAGCGAAAAGAAACTAGAAAATATCTAGAATAAGATTATGAGTTGGTTGGCCACACCAATCGAATAATTTTTGACACAACTCTGTAGAGCTACTTAAATATACCAGTGATATTATTTCTAACGTCATATTTGTGCGTTAGAACATTTTCCTTTTTAGGAAAACTTCAACTAGATTTGAACTTGAATAAATGTATTTACCCTATGTAGTTTAAACGTAGATTCTACATAAATGTGTGCCAAACAATTGAAAATCAATTACTTATTTCAGCTATTTATCATTCTTTTTTTAGCTGAAGATTATTTATCATTCTAGCCCTATGCTTCCCAAGTATAACATCACTTTCGTCACATTTTAATTTCTTTATGAAAAGCATGCAAAAACTATTCATACATGCAAATAATTTTTCTATTATTTCTTTTTAAGTGATCCAATTCTTCATTTGGCATCTGTAAATGTTGCACTGAACTTAAAATAAAGATCCCCAGCCTGGGCATCAGATGGCCTATGATGCCCGGGCTCACACTGACACATGATGCAGTACTGTATATTCAGCTTTTGCCAAATTACTAACATAGATTGTAGCCATAAAGGTCCTTTCTATCTAGCAAAAAGGCTTACACATCAAGAATGAATACACATCACCACCGTGTAGAGTCGATAATTACCGCAACCAATGGACATGATCAAGCTATCAAGGGGCTAGTTTACTCTATTCACGTTAACTTCTTTGATTGCTCATGCAATTGATATAGAGATGGGACAAGGGAGAGGTCGTTTTCTGGGTACTAGCTAAATGCGAAGAAAAAGGCTTTGCTCCTGCCTGCTCTCTCTTCCCACCCTTACCCCTGCATTAACTTCATCATACCACTCTTACCTATAAATTTATTTCACTTCATGTAACTCTCTCTCTCTCTCTCTCTCTCTCTCTTTCTCTCTCTCGCTCTCTCTCTGTATCTGTTTTGGAAGCAGCAACAAACCACCATTTCTGATTCCACCCCGTCTCTCCTCCCCCCCCCCGGCTGATCAGCAAACATATATGGGGAAGCCGAAGCTTAAGTCCTCCATTAGAGCTATCTTCAACCTCAGACCACTAAGCGCCAGAAACTTGACCTTGGTCTGCGTCCAGCAGGCTAGAACCGATTCCTTCAGGGAGGTCTGCAAAAGCTTCAATTCCATGTACTTTTCTTCTTCCACTGCGTCTTCCTCCTTGAGTGAAGATCAAATCAGTGGTTCTCATGGAGGAAAGAGTGAAGGCCGCGGTCCTGTTGAGGAAGAAGAGGCCTTCGCCCCCAGACCCAGCTCTTCACCTGCACCTGCCGAGTCAAGCGATTCCAACCAGGACGAGTCGGTTGCCAAAGAGGCCATCTGCTCCCAGAGGTTCTTCTTCTCCCCCTGCACCACCAAGTCCATCATGAAGCAGTCTAGTGGCGAATCAGCTCAGAAACTCCAAATCGGCGGTGAAGAAATCGCGTCTGTGAAGGTTCGTTGCCTCAAAACAGAGGACAATTTGGCAGAAATGGGCTTCTGCAAGGAGTCAGTGATGCTGGCCATGGCTTCCCATGATCCGTACATAGACTTCAGAGTGTCAATGGAGGAGATGGTGGAGGCCCACGAGCTCAGAGAGTGGTCTTGCTTGCAGGAGCTCCTGCATTGCTACTTGAGGCTCAATGAGAAGAAGACCCACAAGATAATCATCCTGGCTTTCGTTGATTTGCTAATGAGCCTGGTTTCAGAGGAGCCCAGTAAGGAAGAGGGCCAAGTAAGGAGTTGTTTTCCTTCTTGTATCTGTTTAAACGAACGATGAAACAGTGAATCAAGAGAGGAAAAGAACAGCATTAAAATTGTGATTCTGTTCTTGGAAATTTCTCTTTTTTACCCCCAAAAATTTGCATTTTGATCCTGTAATGGGTGAATATCTAACTTGCATTAGTATCTGTTCATGGAGAATGAGCAAGCTTCTGTACTGGATGATTGAATTACTGACAAGAATGAGCAAAGTCCCTGTTGTTCTTCAGTATTGGTCACTGTTTAGCACGTTTTGTTACCGTGTTTGAATAAAATCAGAAACCGCAAAATCTTGCAAAGCTTTTTGTGCACAAGACGCGGATCTTTTCCTTGTTTTCCTCTTCCTGTGATCGAGTTCTGAGTTCTGACCCAGCCTATCAGTTTTGCTCTGTTTCAGATTCTCAAGTTTTCGCGGGCTGAAAGTCAATTGTTCAATTTCTTTGTGTTACATTACCACAAAAAGTGCAGAACCCCAAAAATCTCCTCCTTCACCCAATACTCTCTTACCCCACACAAATTTATTGAAATCTCTTATTTTTACCCAATGTTCTTTTAGAGTGAATATTAATATATGTTTGGTCCATGCATTGTGTTACTCACAGGGCACGTAGGTTTGGATCTACCCGCTTGCTCTCGGATACATACAAACCATCGGATCTTGAACTGACGACACACACGGATGGGTACATATTGATGCTTGTACAACCCTCTTTTTTTATTTATTATATTTCCCCCCAACCATACCTCCTCTCCCCTACCCCCACCCGGTCATAGAGCTTGAGAGGGGCTAGCAATGGCTTATTTACCAAAAAAGTAAATAAGAGTAAAATAATTAGGGTAAGTGCGTACAATGTTCCAAGAAACTGGTTTACCATCCCTTTTAATCAGGTCCACTCCCACTGACAAAAGAGACCATACTTAAACTTCGTTAATTTTGCAATGACTTCTTTACCAAACAATGCAATGACTATAAATAATTAATAGAAGAAGAATTTCCCTAATCAAAATTATAGTACTCTCTTTGTTCCAAATTAATAGCTTTATTTGATTTTTTAAAATGAAAATGGAGCTATTAACTTGAGACAGAGGGATTGTGATTTAATTTTATATCCCCTATTTCTCCCAAGTTATGATTTTCAAATGAGGGCAATGGATTGGCTGCCACACAAAAAAACAAGGAGACCACCAGATGTGGGTACCTCAAAGGATCACCAATGAGAGCCAGAGGCCATTTCAATTTTTTGTATGCTAGGCAATTAAGATTGAGCAGTGAACCCAACAACCTATGGCAAAAGTCACATAGCACCTGATTAGATATTCGATCTCTGTCTCATTTTAATAGCCTGGATTAGAAAAGCAAAATAAACTAACTAGATTAAAATGAACTCAATAATTTATTTTGGTTTTCTAATCTGAACCATTAAGGTGGGACAGAGGATGTAGTTTCTAAAATAACTGAACAAAAATAATCAGACTAGCCATAATAAATGTGATGTATATTTGTTAGCTTTTTGACAAAGAACAGGTTGCCCAACTGTCAATAAGCAGCTGAATTATCAAATGAAAAGTAAACCCTCCTGGTTTCAGCTCTAGTCTTTAACTCACTGAATTTGCAAGTTTAATCTTCGTAACGTCTACAGTGGGAAACATTTTTTATGTTCACTATAGACATTGAGCCTATTGAAATAACGCATGGGAGTTATTGATATTTGAAATTGATGGCACACATGTGAACGCATGTTAACATCACGGCCTGAAGCTAATGTGTGTGTCATCGATTTTCCTAGATGGACGGCTCCTATGTATTCCTCATTCACATAAGACACCGCCAATTTTAGAAGCCAAAGGTTTCCCACAAGAACATAAAAGAGGGACATTTTAAAGTTCATAACCTCCACAGCTGCTGATCTATCTACTGTGCCTTCTGCAGAGAGCTTGCTGCCATAGCAGTACAGTGACGAGGACTGAGTGAGGACCATCCAACAAATTAAATTTAGCTCTAATGCAATGTCTTTTAGTTAGGACATCAAAGAGTATCTTGTCTGCATCAATAATTCAAAAAAGTTGGGGAGTATCTATTAGAGTAATGATGCCCTGATGGGCTTCAGCACACAGCAGTTGGGATCAGAAGCTGGTCGTTTTCAGCTAAAACGACCTAACATGAGGATCCATCCAAAACTGTTCAAATGGAGTGCCAGGACTGCTACAAAACATTTCAAAAGCAATGCCACCATGGAGTTATGTTCGTCCACCTGCAATTCAATAAAGCTAACAAGCAGGGCCTCGGGTGTTTTAGCTGCCTTACAGTGACTAAACGGACGCTGTTCATCCCCAGATGCTGAGCAGAGAAGGCCCTTTTATCATCCCATCCTCATTTCTTGTCCTTTGCCAAGCCCCACTTGGCCATGTCTCTATTGCTTTCACCAGCTAATCAGACAGGGACCAACATGTGGCCTCCTCTCTCAAGTTTCACCTTCCTTCATGACTTTAGTGCACACGAGAATATTTGACGTACCGATAGAGAAGGTCCAAGAACAAACATATACTGAACGAGAGATTGGCACAACAAACTCATACACCTATGAGGTAGCGGATTTTTATTATACAATAAAAACATTGACTATGCAAGGCTCACTTTTAGTGTCCAACAACAAATGATAGATCACTTTTCATGACCTAAAGCAAAGCGACTAATTATAGGATGATATCACTTCACTAAAAAATGGTGAGAGAAATTTGAAAACTGAATTTAATGCTATTAATCATGCAATCTGGTAAGAAAAACATGTTTCCTCCAAAAATAATGCATAGGGGGAGTTGTACATAAATAGCTCTATGTACAACTGCCCTCTATGTGCCATATTCGGGGCCTTATGTGGCATGGTCATGTGGCTTTTGATCACCGAGCCCAGTCATGCTAGATAGTTTCAACAAAAAATATCACCTCGAGGGTGCATATATTTAATGTATAAATTCGGTATATAATTATCGGCACCCATATTTAACAACCGTTAATTACCCCAAATTTGGGTCTAACAGGAATTTTTAATATAAGAAATTTTTAAAGAAATAGTTAAGAAGTGCTGGTATTATTAATGTAATAACGAGACAACTACAACACTGCGAACTCTAATGCGAATCAGTGGCATCTTCTGTCTGCCGAAGTACCAGCTTTCCTAAAGACTGAATGGCAGGCCAATGATATCTTTGTAGTCTTTTCATGTTGGTTTCTCGTGTTGTCTTTCTCTGGTTTGTACATTCAGGTAGGTTCTCTTTGCTCGGCGTCCGGTAGATGGGTTGCACCTTAGCCAAGGTTCACTCCATGCTAGTCAGGTTGGATTTGGTAACCATACTCTCTCTAAGGCTAATTAAGCTCATATTGGTGTAGGTTGACATTAGACAATAAATTGTCTGCACTTCTCATGGATGGTAGGTATTGGAAGAATATTTGATTCTCCCACATAGATCTTCTAAGATGGCATGCCACGCCCGTTAGCGTAGAAGTTTATGATATTAATGTGTGCTAGCGTGTGCATGTTATCGATGAATAACTCTAGTAAAGTAGATGATATTAGTGCGAGCCATAGGTTTCTCTCGTTACTTATATATTGTTTCATTGTTTGTTGTGCAGGTCTCTCTAGTTCAAAGCGGGAAATGTCCATCCTCCCAATGTAAACTTGTGTTTTATCATTTATATTTTATTTTTCTTCTAAGGTAAGACTCATGTGTTCTTGCACACAATATATGCCAATGCGATTCGACCCTGGGGGCTCTTACATAACCGAGAGGTCTAATTGGCCGAACTTAGGGCCGATTCAGCCACCCGTTACATTTTCACCAATATCGTAGCTGGGGGTAGATTGTGTTTTACCCTTGTGGGGACCAGCACATCCACATCTAAGTCCAACCCTTCTTGTTTGAAGTTTATAAAATTTTGAATTCGGTATTGAAAGTCCAAAATCTAGACTTTTGAAGTTCATAGTATACTTTTCCACCAACGAGAAACTATCTTCTTCCCAATGGTAGGGACCAGCCATGGCTTTGAACACATGGAACATGTACTTGGTAGCTGAGGTAGAATCCTTACCACGCATTGATCTTTCGCAATGCGGCATTGGTTTTTACCTCATTGATTTTTAGGAATTTAGCATTAATTTTTGTGAAGAAAAATCCTTACCCACTTTTGTGGCCTGTACCAAAAACTATTCATCTTATTTAGAAGTCCAACATTCATACCTACCTAAACTTGGAGACTGCTCCCTCCAATTTTGTTGATTTACCTATTGGAGTTGTCATCCAATGTGCTTTTTGTATGTTTTTTGTTTGACAATGAGCCTAGCTTTAGTTATGCATGGGAATTCTTCATTTATCATATCAATGACACACACACACACAATATCAATGACACACATGCAAATGCATATTAGTGTTAGTATGCGCCATCAATCTTAAACATCAAGAGCTCCTATAAACACTTCCTAAAAAGTATATATGTGTCATCTATATCCCATCTACCTTAGTAATTTCTTTTTAAGTGCTACCTCTATCTAGTACTAAATTTTTTATTCAATAAAAAATGTTATACCACATTAAATGTCATGTTTTCCATACTCTATCAAGTTAAAAGTTTTTAATATGTTCTATCATAATAGGAGTGTGGGAATATGTTTTTATATGTTCTATCATAATACCCTAAAGTTTTTAATATGTTCTATCTTAGTTAGCTAAAGTTTGAGAATTTTGAGTTAGAGTTTCGTTTTTTTAGGATTAAGATGCTTTATACCTTCTCTATTTTTTTTATAAATAAGACACTTAATATGGAATGGAGGTGTTAAGATAAGCAAGCTTCCCCAAAGCTCAATTTGTTAGGATAGAGAAATCTTATTTATATATTTTATATTCTAATATCTCCATTAATGTGCAAGTGTCCATCAAACATAACATATAGAATATAATTACTACTCTAATATAACTAAATTTCTAAAAACTTGTTAAAAAAAGAGAGATATTATTTAATTATTTTATATTCTAACATAAGGGAGTAGACATATTATAATGAAGTTCTTAGACCATTTTCACTAGGTTATGTTGTTTGTCCAATCCACCATGTGATGATGCAACAATTTGCTTGAACTGTGAAGCCATCCATTCCTACACAGGAGCGGGCATTATTTGGGCTTAACCTTCAATCTCTGGCCCAGTTTTCCTTCAATCGGTTTCAGAACTGGGCCGTGGCCCATCTAATAATATCCCAACCCCAAGAGCCCATTTTACCATGAATCATAAAAAACAAACAATTCAATCCAACGGCTGGGATCGTCACCAACCAGTCCTAGCTCCTGAGTACTGTCTGGTACCCCATGACGTCGTCGAGCATGTTCTCTCGTACGGTCCGGTCTTGTCAACCTGTCTGGGAAGGGGCCCCACGGTTCAAGTGTTAGAGACCATCACAACGAGACTGGTTAGGTGACTGCTGTCGTTTTCCACTGCTTCTCCCCCATCCACCCAATTTCTCAGAAGAACCTCCTCTCAGTTCTTCCAAGATTGCTTCCATCTTCATCACCAACTCGTACCAATTTCAACGAATCTTCTCACTCTTGTATCAGTTTCTTCCTGCATCACTGGTTCAGTCAGATCACTTGTTCAGCAGTACTGATTGCATATACTATATATACCAGGAGAATACTGTCTGGGCTGGAAAGACATGAAGGTAGATCTTCTGGCTCATCATCTATTGAACATTCATCGTATCATTCATTCTGAGCTGGATTATCTTATTCCACTCGTATTTATGTGCCTTTAATTTCATGTGGGTGGTTCCGATATCTGTATTCTCTTTGTTTGAATCTATTGTTTGTATCACTTTTTCGACAGTCTTCGTGTAACTTAGGTAGTGTTTCATGTTTTTTATCACTGATTCAAGTGGAGTGTAAAGTTTTATTGATGATTAGATGTTGGAGTTCTTCGTGTTGAATGGTGTTCAGACTGTAACTCTTGGTGATCTGACAAAATTGTTGCAGAAAACGGTGCTTAGATTGGATTTGCCGGACAATGAATCCAAGAGGAGGGCCATGAAGGCAGTCGCTACTCTTTCAGGTTTCTTCTTGGTTTGGAGATTGGTGCTTCTCTTTGGATGATGGTATTTGCAAAAGCCTGGCAGTGATTGGCGAGAACTGAATCATTTTTTGTCTGTCTGATAATTTCGTAGGAATTAATGCAGTCTCAATTGACATGAAGGCGAAGAACGTGACGGTGGTGGGCGTGGTGGATCCTGTTGATGTGGTGCTCAAGCTGAGGAAGATCTGGCCCACTGACATCATCTCAGTGGGAGAGGTCAAAGAACCAGAGAAGCCTAAGGAGGGGCCCAAAAAGGAAGGGACTAAGAAGGAGGAAGCTAAGAAGGAGGAAGGGAAGAAGGCAGTGGAGAAGAAGAAAGAGCCTAATGAGCAGTTGATTGAGCCTGTAAAAGCATACAAGGCTTACAATCATCAGGCCAACATTTACTACTACTCTCATAGTATGGAAGAGAACCCTAATGCTTGTGCTATTTGTTAAGCATGTGAATCAAGCTCACTGATAGCATCTCTCAGTATTTGATTAATTCCATTCTGTTTTTCTCATGGGATACCCAAATGCATGTAAAAGCTTATAAGGCCAACAAACATGTTAGGCTTATGGGGTGATTTTTGTTACTTCACCCTCCCCTCTCCTTGACTAATGCCTATTTTAGTGGGTGAAACGATTGTCAGCATAAATTGTTCATGGAAACAACGTGCGCAATAATAAAAAAATTGAATTAGAGTACCAAACTTCATTAATTGAGAAAATTAAGTTACAATGACCAAATTCCACTAAGAAAGAAAATTATTATAGTGGCCTTCCATAAAAGCAAGCCTATAACCCTTTTTTCTCCTATACATAATTTATAAACTTGACATGCTAAAATAAATTTTTTTACTATTTAAATGGAGTCTAAATAGGATTTTTTGTCCACACCAAGTCACAAACTCATTCCCCCCTCTAAGTGCTCTCTAGTCATGGAGTTGGATTATGGTGGGTGGTCTGGAAAACATTTTCTACGTAGGAAACACGTTTTCACATGCTTTCTAACGTCAATAAAACATATGCAAACATTCACTCCTATTTCCGTACAAAATAAGAAAGCTAAAATGCTTGTAGTCTCATTGTTTTCTCTCATTATGTTAAGCAAGATTGAATTAACCCCAGTTAGGAGACAAACAAGGTCTGATAGAAGATAGAAGTCATTGCCCAATACAGTTAACCTTACTATTACGGACTGTATTGATTTGTTAAAACAGAAATAATGTTTTTAAGATTTTACTTTTTTTTGGTAAATAGATAACATGGCAGAAAACTACAAAAGAGCGTTAGATCAAGGAGTAAGGGCAGCAGACATATCTTGAGACAACAACTTATTAGAAAGAAATTTTAGCGCCTCAAGGAACCAACCACTACAACAAAATGTAGTATTAGCGATGTAAAAATAAGCATCGCTAAAATCCACTATTTGTGACGCATAAAAAAATATTACAAAAAAATAAACTACTATCAATTTTTTTTACTATGGTCGCTAATAGTCATATATAAACAATGCATAATTAAAAAGTGTCACTAATATTAATCAAATTAGCAACACTTTCTTATAAGTGTCGCTAATAATTACGCTATTAGCGACGCTAATAGTTATACTATTAGCAAGGCTTACGAAAAGCATCACTCATAGTTATTAATTTAAAATAAAAAAATTAAAAGTTTAGAACTATTAGCGATGCTTTTAAACAAGCATCGCAAATAACATTGATAATAGTGATGTTTGTCGCTAATAATTTTATTAATTAATTTTATTTAATAAATAAATATTAATTTTTCAAAAAAACTTTCAAAATATAATATATTTTATTTAATATTTACTATTTATATATATAATAAATAAATATTAAATTTTTAATAAAAGGTAGTGTCAGTTTTAGATTAAACTTTCACTACTTATATATAATATATTTTATTTCTTAAATTTTCTTATAAATTTAAAAATATAATTTATAATAAAATGAAGAGAGTGAAGAGAGACAAAAGAGAGTGCATAGAGAGAGAGGAGAGAGAGAAAGAAAGAGGAGAAAGGTTGAGGAGGAGAGAGAGGGGAGAGAGAGAGTGAGAAGAGAAAGAGAGGGAAGAGTGAGATAGAGGAGAAAGAGAGGGAGGAGATATGAGAGAGAGAGGAGATAGAAGATAGGAGAGAGACAGAGAGGGGAGAGGGGAGGGAGTGAGAGATAGGGTGAGAATGAGTGAGAGGAGAGAGGGAAGGGAGAGGAAAGAAAATTTTAATTATAAGTTATTTAAAAAAAATTAATAAAAAAATAAAAAATTATATTAGCGACGCATAATTGTATGTGTCGCTAATACTTGAAGGTAGTAGCAACACATAAGGTTATGCGTCGCTAGTACCCTAGGGTGGTAGGAGCGACGCATATGGGTATGCATCGCTACTACCTATAGTAGTAGTGACACATATAGTTATGCGTCGCTACTAATTTTTTATTTTAAATAAATTAAAATAAAAGAGATAGCAGGGAGAGAGAGAGAGGAGAGAGATGGAAGAGAGAGAAAGAGGAGAGAAGAGAGAGGGAGGAGAGATAGAGTGAGGAGAGAGAGTGGAGAGAGGGATTGAGGAGAGAGAGTGGAGAGAAGGATTGAGGAGAGAGAGTGACGAGAGAGATGATGAGAGAGATATGAGAGAGAGAGAGAAGAGAGAGAAAGAGGAGAGAGGGTGAGGAGAGAGAGAGGAGATAGGAGGGAGAGAGTGAGAGGAGAGAAGGGAGGAGAAAGAAAACCTTGATTATAAATTATTTTTAAAATTTTAAAAAAATTAAAAAATATATTAGGGACGCATAATGGTATGCGTCGCTAATACATGAAGGTAGTAGTTGTGCATAAGGTTATATGTCACTAATACTCTAGGGTAATAGCCACGCATATGGGTGCGTCGCTACTACACTACTACTTAGTGTAGTAGCGACATATACAATTATGTGTCGCTACTAGTTTTTTTATTTAAAAAAAAATAAAAATAAAAGAGATAGCGGGGAGAGAGAGAAGGGAGAGAGAGGGAGAGGGTAGACAGAGAGAGTGAGGAGAGCGAGGGAAGAGAGAGAAAGAGGGGAGAAAGAATGAGGTGAGAGGATGAGAGAGAGAGGGAGGAAAGAGGAGGGAGAGAGAGGGAGGAGATAGGAGGGAGAGAGGAGAGAGAGTGAGAGAGAGATAAGGAGAGTGAGAGATAGGAAAGAGGGTAGAGAGAGAGGGGAGGGAAGGGGAAAGAAAATTTTAATGATAAATTATTTTTAAAAAATTTTAAAAATAAAAAAATTATATTATCGACGTATGGTTAAATTTATACCGTTCTATCGTTCTGCCATCTATACCGTACTGTTAAGAAGTTAAATGGTATGGTTAAATTTATTTGATGGGTAAATAAGAGGGTAAATTTATTTGATGGGTAAATAAGAGGGTAAATTTATCCTACCGTTATCTAAATGGAAGGTAATTGAAAAAGTTCTTCCATACCTGTTTATCTGTTACCCATTTGTCATATTTAAAAATTATACATATATTATACTCATTAGTCTTAAGTAGTTTAATTTCAAAAGAGATTAGCTTATGATCTTTTATAATAATTTTCATGTCATGATTCACCATTGTGATTTACTCAATGAAAGATATCATTCAAATCCCAAATATTTATTGAATTAGTTCAACTACTTAAAATCATTCATTATAGTCGTTACAAGTTGCTACTTAGAAGATGATTTGCTCTTTCTAGTATTTCATATCTATATGTATTTTTTTTATTAAAAAAATATCCATTTGTAATTTAAATTCTATATTCTCTTAAACTCACTTCACTTTGATGTTTCTCAATTTGTTGTTTTGTCTAATTTCTCTAGTCTTATTAGGTTAAGGTTTATCTTTAATCATATGTGATAAAATCTTAACTAGCTACATAGACACTTTGTAAAAAATATTTTTGCAACTATCAGGTTAGTTTAGATTCCTTTTTGATAACTCAAACACATGAATATTTTTTTGTTTTTGATAATTAAACTTATGGAGTATTTGTTTGTGCAAGGAAATGATTGGTAGGTTTGGAGTAGGATTGCTAAGTCAACCCTATTTGTTTGAGGTTAGACTCAAGTTAGCTCAAATCAATGTTCAAACTTAGGCTAATAGAGCTAGACTCTTGCTTGGTCCATCTCAAACTGGGTTGGTTTGAGTGTTAGTTTGCTTAACTTTAAATGAGTGGTGTAGATGGTTTATTCTGAGTTTTAGTATATGTTGGTTGAAATTATGATAATGCTACAAATCATGTTTCTATATGAGATTGTAAATTTTGAAATAATGATTTACTTATTGAAATAGGTTGGAATCAACAAGTTTTGAATAACCAAATAGGTTTCAGTGAAATTTTGAAAATGTTTAAGTAAAAAAATTTCTAAAATATGGGGGGGCTCTCTTAAATTTTTTAGGTGATATCTGGTCAACCTGGGTTAATCCAATCCAGCAACTAATCTCGGTTAGGGCCTAGGTTGGATTTTAAATATTGCTTCAAAGAGATACTACTATTTGATGTACATTACTACATGTGGTCTCATTCTTACCTACAAGACAGCTGGTTGTGAGAAGGCAATTGTCATTCTTCTCACATTTGAGATTCTTCTAAAATAAGCAGTAGATGGATATTTTGGCGTTGGACTTATATGATAGGAAAAAATTATTAAAAAATAAGTAATTTTATTAGGTATATGCTTAATATATGTGTCCATTTACGTTTCATGTTTAATCCTTATAATTTATTTGAAACAACAATAAACAATCGTAGTAATGATGTTAGTTTTTTAGCTTAGTAATATCTGATTAAGTGAATAAAAAATATTTATTTTAGTCTTTTTGAGCACATTTTAAAAAATGTAATTGATAATGGTTATCTAAATAACTGGCTGATTATTAGTGGAAGGAACGGTTATGGAAGTACCTATGCATTTTACTTAATGAAATGGTTATGTAATGGAATAGGTTATACCATAACCATATCGTTCTATTGGCAACCCTAATCGTATGCATCACTAATACCTGAGGGTAGTAGTGACGCATAAGGTTATATGTAGTTAATAATACCCTAGGGTAGTAGCAACACATAAGTGTATGTGTCGCTACTACACTAGTGTAGTAGCGACGCATACAGTTATATGTCACTACTAGTTTTTTAATTTAAAATAAAATAAAATAAATGTGAGAGTGAGGAGAGAGAGTGAGAATGAGAGAGAGGGTGGAGAGAGAGAGAGTGAAGAGAGCGAGGGTAGAGAGAGAGGAGAGGAAAGGATGAGAGAGAGTGAATGTAGAGAGAGGATTTTTTTTAAAATAAGACTATTAGCGATGCTCTATAAATTTAAGTGTTGCTAATAAGTATAGTAGTAGTGACGCTTAAATCTAAGCATTTCTACTATTTATATTATGAGTGATGCTCCTTTCTGAGTGTCGCTAAAAGACTGATATAGTAAAATAAATAAACTATTAGCGATGCTCAATATTTAGCGTCGCTATTAATTATAGTAGTAGCGACGCTGAATATTTAGTGTCACTACTATTTCCACCATTAGCAATGCTTTCATGATCGTCACAAATAGTTTATTTAAAAAAAATATTATTCTTTTAGTGACGCTTAGAATTAAGCATTGCTAATAGTTTAAATAGTAGTTATGCTTGTCTTTTAGCGTCGCTACTACTATACTTATTAGAGACACTCTTTTTAGAGCATGGCTCGCTAATAGTCTTATTTTTTTAAAAAAAATCTCTCTCTACATTCACTCTCTCTCATCATCTCCTCTCCCCTCCACTCTCTCTCTACCCTCTTTCTCTCTTCACTCTCTCTCCTCAATCTCTCTCCTCAATCACTCTCTTTTCTCTTTCTCCTCACCCTCTCTCTTCTCTTTCTCTCTCCTCCCTCTCTCTTCCCTTCTCTCTCTGTAGAGAAGAGAGAGCTAGAAAAGAGAGGAGATAGAAAAGTGAGGGGGAAGGGGTAGAGGGCCGGATTCTGGTGGGGAAAGGAAAGGAAAGGAGGGGGGACTGGGCAGAGAGGGGGGCAGCGGGAGGGAGGAGGGGGCTTGTCGTCCTCCTACTGCCCCCTCCCCTCCTCCTCCATTTATAGAGGAGGAGGACCCAGGGAGAGAGGAAGGAGGTGGAGGGAGGATTTCGGCCGCCCACCAGAATCCACCCCCCTCTCCCCAGTCACCTCCCATCCCAGTCCCTCCCGCAGCTGACGGTTTTTTAAAAAAAAAATTAAAGTTTTTAAGCTACACATTTAAAAGTGCCACTGAAGACTTATTACTTTAATTTTTTTTTAAAATATGTTTATCTTTAGCGGCACTTTTCATAAGCGTCGCTAAATACTATTTTAAATTATTTTTTAAATTTTTTATTAGCAACACATACTAGCGTCGCTAATAATCAGTTTTTTGTTTTTTTAAATGTTTTTTATATTAGCGACACATAATAAAGTGTCACTAATAACGAATTATTACCAACGCATTACTATTTCTTTTTTTTTAAATATTTTTTATATTAGCGATGCATAACAAAGCGTCGCTAATAACAAATTATTAACGACACTTATAATTATGCGTCGCTAATAAGCTATTTTTTATTTTTTTAAAATATTTTTTATTTTAACAATTTAATAAAGTGTCGCTAATAACCAATTATTTGAGACGTTTATACTTATGTGTCACTAATAATTTACTATTAGCGACGCTTTTATTTTACTTTGTAAAAAAAATAGCAACAAATAAATAAGCGTTGTTAATGTCACACTATTAGTGACGCTTTGTGTTAAGTGTCGCTAATGAGTATTAGCGACTCTATTTTTGTTGACATATTTAGAGACACTTTTTAAGCATCACAAAAAGTTATTAGGGATGTTTAGATGACTATTAGCGACATTAAAAAGCGTCAATAATAGTCTTTTTTGTTGTAGTGCAATAGAACGAATAATCATCAAACACATGTCAAGCCAAACAATCTGCTTCTTAATTTTGTTCTGTGTACACACGTTGAATATTGCATATTACAAGTGTGAGTTATGGAAGATAAATCAGATAGAGGCAATCGATTGTAGGGTGATCGATTGGTCCCCCATTCGAGGAAGCAACATATCATTGGGGCCATCAATTGCGGCCAGGGCTATTGATTGACACCCAAGTCAGTCATATTTAAAATAAAGCCAAGAGTTGATCGCCCAGGCTGTGATTGGTTACACGAGAAAATAGGTCAAGAGGTCAAGCAATCGATGGTCACTCAGAGATTAATTGCTCTCATGTTTAGAAACGGCCAATACAAAGAATGATTGATCGTCAGTTCACAATGATCGTTCAATTGGTGTAACAAATTCCAGAATGCCCTGATTTGGAGTCTTCCTTATTGGTTAGTTCAAGATATCATTTCTCAAATAGATAGATATGAACTTGGACCTCCCTAAGGGATATAGCTAGAAGGCGCTTCTTTCTTGGGATTATGTTGTTGGCCATTGAAAAGGCTTGAGAAGCTTGTAATCATCTTGTACAAATCTCCTTGTTGGGTTATCTTGAGATAATTATTCAACTTCAAATCTAAAAGAAATGTCATTTCCTCTGCTTGTAAAGAAGATGACACTAGAATTTGAACAACAAATACTACGACGAATTGACCGAAGTGGTCACAAAGAACTCCACCTGCAGCACCTATGCGGGTTGAATGTTTGTAAGAACTTTCTAAATTGAGTCATCGTATTAGAAGCTTCTAGGCTCATTTTGATAAAGACTTGTGTATTATTAGCATGGAAGGCCGTATCGACCAATACGGGTTTGTATCGGTCGATACCGATACGGTACGGGGGGCGATACGCCCACACATATCATCAATATGTATCAACCATATCAGCCATACTATATCGATATGGCTGATACGTATTGATACTCTAATATTTGAATTTTTTTATTTAATTTTTTTTAAAAATATTTTTCTTCAAAACAAAAACATAATTTAAATTCAACCTCTTTAAATGTTTAAAGATGATGATGTTTTTATTATATTTAAAATATTTAAAAAAAACTATATGAGTCCAATATAAGTGGGTCTATATAATTTACATAATTTTTTTAAAATATAGTGCTCACCCATTATGCATTTACTTAAACATCTACCATATGAGTTTCTCCATAATATTCATGTGACTCATATTAAATATCTTATTTGGTTCCAAAATAAATTATTTTCATAGCACTTAATATAGGACGGAGGGAATAATAATTTGCAGAGAACAAATGGAGTAAAGTGTATGGTTCTAAAATGAAATAATTTTATAGCACTTATATCAGTTGATACGACCTTTTATTATATTATCATGCTCTAAATAAAGTATTATAATGATATATTATTAGTTATAATATTTTTTTTATGTATATCAAAGGGTTCATGACTATTTCGACGCGTACTAAGCATATCATTAGCACGTACCCATATTTTTGATCATCGATACTATCATCTGTATTGATACTACCTTCCATGATTGTTAGGTCTTACAAGTGATGAAGTAGACTTGACATGTCCTATATGAAGGAACTACAGATAGTGACAAATATTATCCTCAATGGATGTCGGAGTAAATATTTTGTTCTTGAAGATAACATCATTGTGAGCATTACATGAACATTAAAAAGCCTTGAATTAATAAGGAAACTGGAAGGATTGATTGTAGTTGTAATATATGCATATTTAGATAAGATATATAATCATGAACCTAAGTAATAGTTGTAGACAAATTAGACACTCTGCATAACAATTGAGAAATGTTATGGTTAATGGATTCCATGTGGGAATGGCATAGAAAATAACAACATGAAGGACAAATGTGAAGCCTACCATACACATTGTTTGTAGTAGGTAATCTATTTTTACAAGCTTTCCAAACTAGTACCTAGATTATATTAGGGACTTTGGTCTTCCAAACAGTTGATCACTTGAACATGCTATTAGGACCAGCCCATATCAAAGTAGAGTGGGAGAGGAAGCAGTGATTCGTCCATGGAAAAAATGCCTCCAAACTAATTGATCCTAATATGAAAGAGGGATTGGAATTCCAAAATATGAAGTTACAATGTGCAATGACCAACTGGATAGTATCAGACCTACATTCTGATTTCCAGAATCATTGAGCATTCTAATTGTCAGAATCATTGAGCAAGGTATCAAAAGTTGCATTAGTTGAAAAGATAAGTGTATAAAGAATAACAATATTACTCGAAATCCATATATATTAAAGACTGGAATCATATTACCATTGTCAATAAACCAATTTGTGTTAGGCTTGATGTAGTGAACTAATTTGTAAATAGTCTTCCATGTTGGAGAGTAATGATGGTGATGGTTGTAGCTGAAAAGATCATAGTATTAAATATTTGCATGCATGCAAGAAGCCTATACTTGAATGCTATATTGTATTTCTATTAGTGAAGAATTTTCCATGCTCTCCTTTCACAATGAGCCCAATACAAGTTATGCATGGAGAGTCATTGATATTTAAGATTGATAACGCATATGTTAGTGCACGCTAGCTTTAGTGATATTAATACTATTGTACATAAACTAGCGTATGTATCATTGATCTCATAGATAATGGCTCCTATGCGTAATTTACTCTAGGCTATTTGCTAGAAAAGAGTAGGAAAAACTTCTCGCTATTAGTATCAATATTTCATGCTTTCTTTAACAAATGAGCATCATTAATAAGCGTAATGTTACCAACTTAATTATTTTACCAAGAGGATGTCTGGTCAGAGTTGTTGCTCCCTGGTCATCAAATTAACTCATTGAAGTTGCAATAATTTCAACTGAAATAATGAACCTCCCTATTGGAGGTACCGTAACAGAGTAAATATGAACTCCCTATGAAGACTCGCTTTCGCTATGGCTTTAGTTGGAAAAGCCCTTTATTGGATTTGAACCGATCACTTATGCCTTGTCGTGGTGTTACTTCTCTAAAGGCAATGACACATTGATCTAGTCATCATTGGAGTGAACTATTAGATTTTGTTCTATTGTTGATCCAAAATTTCTATAAAAATGTAATATTTTGAGATATCAAGATATTTATAAAATAAAGATAGAGAATAAAGATGAATCTCGAGTAACTGGCCATGCCACTAAGGTAGCACCTGCTACGATATTTGCACATTTAGATGTCAATTTCATTTCTCAATGGGGCAGGGAAGGGATATAACTCAGCAGTGAAAAAGATAAGCCAGGGATGGAGCCAAGGGGGGGTTATGTGGCCATGGCCCCTCTACCCAATCAATTATTATTTTTAGGTGGGGACTATGTGGCCCATATTTTTCCTATTTAGGTGAGACTACATACTCCCCCCTCCCTTCAATGTTTTACAAGCTTTGTGGCCCCCTTACTTTTTTCCTTGCTCCGTCTCTTTCTCTAGTTGTGGCTAACTTTTTTTCTTTTAATAAATAGTAGTATTAAAGGTTAATAGCCACAGTTAAAAAAGTTTTCTTATTCTTTGTTAACAATGAGTCTAGCATAAATTATGTATGGGATAGTTTATCCATGAAATTAATAGTACATACGCGTACATTAGTATGTGCATTATTAATCTTAAATATCAACTGCTCCATATAGTTTATGTTGGGCTCATTATCAAAGTGGTCATGAAAAAAAAAAATTCATGCAACTTTGAAGCATGGAAGGTATCGATACAGATAACAGTATCGATGATCATGGTTACGGGTATACGTCGATGATATGCTTAGTACATACCAAAATGGTCGTAAACTTTTTGATATATATAAAAAAATACTATAACTAATAATATATTTTTATAATATTTCATTTAGAGCATGATAATATAACAAAATGTCATATCAATTAATATGAGTGCTCTAAAGTTATTTCATTTTAGAACCATACATTTTACTCCCTCCGTCCTCTACAAACTATTATTCCCTCTATCCCATATTAAGTACTTTAAAATTAGTTTATTTTGAAACCAAATAAGATATTTAATATGAGTTACATGAATATTATGAAGAAACTCTTATACGATAGATATTTAAGTAAATGTATAATTGTGGAGTACTATATTTAAAAAAATTTATGTAAACTATATAGACCCACCTATATTGATCTCATATAATTTTTTAAAAAATATTTTTAAAATAATAAAATTTTCATCATCTTTAAACCTTCGAAGAGGTTGAATTTGAATTATATTTCTATTTTTAAGAAAAAAAAATTTTAAAAAAATTAATTTTAAAAATAAAAAAAATTATAATATCAAAACATATCAGCCGTATCGATAGAATAGGGTCGATATAACCGATACATATTAAAGATATATACGGAGGCATATTGACCCCTGTACCGTATCGATCGATACAATCTTTCATGCTTAAAATAAAAAAAAATAAAATAACGACATTAGCTTACCTTGATCATTATCTCCACGGCTTCACAAAAAATTAATTACCTAATGCTCTTTGTACGTCTAAAACTGTAATTAAAAAAATAATATTTATATTTTTTTTATATAATACGTTTTACACTATTATTAGAATAAAATAAATTTTACTTAATAATATAATATTTACTCTTCCCTATCCAATCATTTTTTTTATAAATGTAACGCCTATGAGTTAAGAATATCGCTGTCCATACAAACGATACTTAGAGCCGCCAAATGAGATGACATTTGTTGGCAAATCCAATATGGATTGCACCATCAGCAAGTAATTAAGTCACAAAACAAGCACTTAGCTTAAAAAATTGGCCATGACGTAGGCAGAAAGGTCATGACCTCACCACGATCATATATATCCACAGGATTTGGAAGAGACAAGCCATGGCTTCCCCACTTGCTACTCATGCACCAAACCAAAATCAATCCAAAATCGTACTCTGCCAGCTGATTGGAAGTCTCCGGGCAAACATTTCTAGCATCTGCAAACCCTGTGCAGCTTGATTCCTCTTTCTGTCATCAAAGCATGAACTCATTTACTTTTTCTTCTGTTCTTTTACAGTATTTGCTAAGCATGAATTTACGATCCTACTAAACTATGCCAAATTCTTAATTCCTTCCTAGCTCGTTAATGCTTATCAGTCACCTCCTTTAAGGTACCCAGAATCCAGCGTTGGACAACTCAAGCAACATCAAATCATAGGGTGGTGGACAACTCGGCTGCCACATAAATGATCAAATCATATTCTTGGGCAGCACGCCCTTTGCACGGCCTCCAGCAATAACAAACCATTCGTAGTCTCATGGAGCTTTAGACTTCTTCCACCATCTTCACGCGTTTCAGAAAGCTAACTTGTACCAGCTGACCGGCCCCTAGCCGCCCAAGAAGAGCACCTGTCGCTGTCTCTATCAATCTCATCCAATTGGCCGACCAAATCATCTTAATTTAGTTTGTGTTCCAAAAATTTCAGATAACCTACCTAATGCACTTTTTCTAGTAAAAAGTAATACATTATTCAACAATTTAGAACTAGAACATAGCAGCCAGCAGTGAAATCCTGAAATACAAGAAACAATTGATCAAGTTGCAGGAGGAAGATTGAAAGGCCAAATTGCCAAAACCCATATCATAGCCAGTCATATAGATAGCAAACAAGATCACTTGATCAAATCCCATCACCTCTACCTATTTCAGAGCTCCCCCAACTTCATCACTCAGTATACCTTTATACACTCTTAAACCAAAAATATACATACTGCTCATATATGTATCTCCAAGTTTAATTCTTACACATCCACTCCCAGGACAAAAACAAAGTACAAGCTATCCATCATCAACTCTGCACAGAGGATCAACTCTGCACAGAGGATCAACTCTGTTCCTGAGGGGAACACCTCAGGAGTTCATGCCTAGATCAGCTCCTGTTTATGTAGCTTACTAACATATCACACAAGCATTTGGGTTATCTTCTGCGCTGTGTACGTAGTATGGGGAGATCGTGTATGGATTATAGGCCTTGTAGGCCTTGATGTACTCGGCGAGGAGCTGCTCGTTCGGGTCCTTCTTCTTCTCGTCGTCCTTCTTCTTGTCGTCCTCCTTCTTGCCCTCATCCTTCTTCTTCTCCGGCTCCTTCGCCGGACCTACTGAGAAGATGTGCGTCCCCGGCCAAAACTTGCGCAGCTTGCCCACAACGATGACTGGGTCCACATCTCCCACTACAGTCAGCTTTCCCTCTTTCATGTCCATGGCGATGGAATCGATCCCTACAAAATCAGAAAGGGTATAAGCATCTGCAGCATCAGAACTGAAAGCAGAAAAAATATGCGTTTGGGAGGTATCTCACCTGAGAGGCCAGAAACGGCCTTCATGGCCTTCTGCTTGCCTTTGTCGTCGTGTAAGTCCAATTTCAACACCAGTTTCTGTGAATATACTCAGAACAACAAAGACCCAAGTCAGATAATTAAAGAAGAAATGCCCTTTTAGAGGCAACACTAACAAAAGGAGAAAAAAAGTAGACAAAAAGGAAAAGATTACAATCCTTATCAGCTATAACGCCCCAAAAAACAAAGCATCCCAAAAAGGAAGAAAAAGCAAATAGTGCCTCAAATCACCGGATAGCATGAAACAGTATCAAGGACTGCATCACCGGTGAAGGATATCTACAGATTCATCAGCACCCACAAACAAAACAGAAGGAGAATCGCCCAAACGAAAAAGAAAACCCAAACCCATAACACCAAATGACCCAATTATGAAAACTGACAAAAAGAAATCTAACCTTCATCTCTTCCTAGTCTCGATCCTCTGTTCTACGAAACAGAGTGAAAACAGAGATACTCCAAGAGTAAGAGAAACAGACACACTTCGAGCAGAAAGACTGAAGTCTGCTGTATTGAAAATTTGAACTTTCTGGCTTTGATGAGCGTCAGAAGGGAATTCAATCGGGATGTTGAAACCGGAAATGGGGCTTGGCAGGGTTTTGTAGCTCGTAAGAAGCGGGCTGGGACTGGAACAGGGGGGTCTGCGTCTTCTTTTGACGCCCGCCATGTTTCGTCGTTTTCCCCATGACCCACGAGTCAAGGTCGCCATCTGCTATGGCCAGCACTTGTTTATCAGGGACGGCAAAAACACCCCTCGCCCCTAACCCAATTAACAGTTTTGCTTAATTTTTTTAAACTAAATTAATTTTAATCTATTTTAAAAATTAAATAAAATTATTAATATAATATGAAGGGAATTTTTTAAACTTAAATTAATTTTAATTTATTTTAAAAATTAAATAAAACTATTAATATAGTATGAAGGGAATAGTAGATTAATGGTTAAATATCAAACTCCCAAGAATTTTAAGTAAAATCTTGTTTCCATTACGCATGATTGATGGCTCATGATACAATGTGTACACTCACTCGCGTTAAGCTTAAAAGTACACATAACTTGAGCAATGTCTAAAAAAAAGGGACGGTCTCTATCGTCTTCACATGACTAAGCGTCTCTTTGATGAATGCCATTTTGTCTTGGCTATCATATAAACATTAAAAGAGGCTATTCAATCAAACTCGTTACGATTATAGCCAAATCATGTGGTTCCAACTGCCCATGGTAAGTTGTAACAATGATATGATACCATGCTTTGGTGATTGATGAGGTCAAGTTAAATCAATATTTTTAATTATGTTTCAAATAAGGAGCAATAAATATTAAAGTTAGATAGCATTAGGGCGGCTGACTATTGCAAACTCTTAAAAGCAACCGGCTTTAATGGATGGTTATTTGATGTAGTTGTGATTTATGGGGCCGGGTACTGAATTAATTCAGTAACGAATTACTTTAGTAATAAATTAATTTAAAAAATTTACCATTAAATGTGAATTACGTTTGATAAAAAATTTGTTAGAATAAATTTAGATATCGCGTCAAGCCTAATTTTAAAATTTTAAACTAATATAGCTCTCTCTATTTTGAACTCAAATATGCACATTTTTTGTACTATTATGTTTCTAGATTAGAGCTCTATTAAACAAGATCTTACAAGGGTACGTAATTTTAAACCTTCAAAGTAGGCTCTATATGCCATGTTTCTCGAAGTTTAAATTGATATAAAAGATAACCATTAAAAAATAATAAAATTTATAATTTTTACAATAGGGACTAGGAGACCAAATCAACATGAGATGATTCAATTATTCAGGTCAATTCAGGCTTAAAACGGCCTAAATCAACTTTAATACTTAATTTTTAATTTTACATAGCTTCTACACACAAATAAGATTTAAAAATTTAACCCTGAATTAAGGCTGAATCAATTGAATCTTTGGAGGATTCAATACCCAAATAGCCTCTTAATGGAGTTTGGGGAGAGATGACAATGTCAATGAGACAGCTCCGGTGATGTTGTTGACTCTGTGGGGAAGAAGACTTATTAACACTATAGTTAGAATCATTAACTGTTAGATTATAAATAAATAAATAAAATTTCTCTTTTCTAATAGTTTGAGCTATTATAAAACTTAATTATCTTACATAGTATCAGGTTACATAAGGTTATCGGTTCTAGTTAAATTATAGGTATTTATACTTAAATTATATTTTGCATGTTGTACTTAATATATATTTGTATGTAAGAGAGAGTACTATATTATAAAATAAATAAATAAATAAAATTTATCCTTTCTAATGGCTCAAGTAGTTGGAAAACTTATTTATCTTAAGTTAACTTGGAGATCATATTATGGCATAGAAATTAATTTATCTCCTTAATATAATACATCACATTAAAGAGGAAAAAATATTTCTCCGTGAAAAAGCACTTTACCCGAACGTGGCGCAAACATCACCACCTGTGTATTTCAATTATTCCCAAGGCAAATGATTTCCCAACTTGTTTTTTTTACTGTTTCAATTATTTTATTAGATTGTGCAAGAAAAAGTCACTGGGCACCACCCAATTTTTTTTCCCGGTCATGGTGTTGCCACAGTCCTTGAGGACCAAAACAACTAAGACCAGTATTTTTCGTGCTAATTTGAGGTTGGACTTAATAAATGTCTTGCATCTCACAGTGGAAGAAATTATTAAATTTGTGGCCGACTATTTTGACTTGAGGTAGCATTTTAATTATATTGCCTAAAAAGATTAAGTTTTAATCACATACTCCCATGACATCATAAAACATATTTTGGAACATATCTAAGATGAACCATAGGTGACGTTGCCATGGGGGGATGGCATGCATGGATAAAGTCCAGCCACTTATTAATGATATATATCATTAATAAATTAGCAAATGATCAAGACATTTAGAGCCGCCCACAACCCACTGCATTAAGAGCAATTGACTTGTTCTCATTTGTTTTTTTTCCTTCTTAACAATATGGGGCTTATCAAGTCAAATTAAAAGTCTCATTGTCTTTCTGATCAAGTAAGAGTCACAATATCCTATACTGCAAGTTGCACTTGGAAAGACCACACCGCATTAGAGCTTCAAAGCAATCAAGACCAGTGTGCAATTAAGCCTAGAGTTCTTCAAAAAATATCTAGAAGACCCAGAATGTCTTTGGTCTTTTATCACCCCATTAGCTCCCTTCAACGTTCAAGAGAAGAGAAGGAATTGAAAGACAAAAATTGTAAATGGCACGTTTTGCAGGCTCTAATTCATTCAATCAACGAGCTTTATCACTTAACAATGATTCACTAGTTTCTCTTATGTAATTCATTAACTCTCTACATCAATTTTTTCACAAGTGTCTCAAGGTACCTGAAATTTTAGAGACGTGCATACATTGGCGCTATGTGAGCCGTCAAATTTTGATCCAATAATACGTGCTACTTAAAAGGACGAGTAGGTGATTCAAACCCGTCTCCCCTTTGAATAATATACACTGTTAGATCAAAATTCGACAAAATTTTCTCTTTAAATAACACGTGTTATTTAATTAAAATCCGACCGCCTGACATGTGTCCGGTGGAGGATGTTTAAATTGATAATATCAGTATATACGGTAGTGGTGAGACTGGACCAACAAGGCAACATATTTCCATGGTGGCCAAACACGGAGCCTACATGGCCTGCGTGATTGAATGGAGATCGAACCATGCACGTCAATGCTGATTCTGGAGGTAGGCCTGCAAGTCAGCGTCATGAACAGTGGGTAAGCGTGAGATGCAAGCAAACAACTTTTCACCGTTGATCGAGTTAGGATGCAAGCCAAAGGAGTTGTTTGGCTTGTCAAAAATGGATAGTGATATTCTTACACTTACTTTCGTGCATGTGTTTTATACCACACATATGATTATCAAGTGGGATCTAGCCTTATCTATCAAATTAAAAATAATATAAGAGATAATGATATAAGAAAAGTAAAATATGAATATAATTTTCTAATTAAATTGCCACAGGGAAGCACCTGGGGACGCAGAGTTGTTTGATGCTGTCTGAGAAGAAATGGGGTTGGATGATGTAATTTTGTGGGAAATTCTTTGACGTCAGTGATACAAAACCTGCAAGCAAATGGTCCGGATTTATTAGCGATAGGGCATATATCATTGATCAAGCTCTTGTCTGCTAAAGGGGCTACGGAAGTATATACGTCTTCTTTCTCATAGAAGAAAACATTGTGGCACACAGGTTGGCTAGTCATATTGAATACTTGCAAAATTCTAAAGTTTGGCGAGGTAAGCATAATTTGTTTCTTGCTATGGTTGTGCCTCAAGAAACATCTCAAGTGTAAACTTGGGGATTCCAGCTTTTGAGATGAAATATAGAAGGGATGTGACAGGGTAAATTGTAGAGATTCAACAAAACTCAAAAGAAAAAAATTACTCCCTCCGGTTTATATTAATAATTTTATTTTAAAAAATAGTGGGTTTTATTAAAGGGTAAAACTCACAAAGGGAAAATAAGCCTATGATATATTTTTTTAAGTACCAAATTATTTATATTGAACAAAATAGAGATATTATTATGGAATAAAGTATTTTGTCAAATGAAGCTATTAATTTATGACATAATAAGTATAAAGTAAAAAATATAAAAAATAAATAAGTTAAGAGGCAGAAATTTATGTGGTTTGGCAAGGTGTCTATGCATACGACCAAAGAGAATCCTTAAATAAAAGGGTAATAAGTCTCTCAACCCTGCAAGAGAATTCTCCTTGTACAATCTCCCTTCTCTCTTTCTTTTTTCTCTCTCTCAAGGAAGAAAAAATAAATAAAAATTAACCAAAAGAGAGAGCCCTTAAAAGAGAGGTCCATAAGAGCACCTTTTCCTTTGTGATAAGTGATAAGCATAACCCCCTCTCTTGTGAACAACTCTTTGAAAGGGAAAATAATCTTCTTTTTTTGTGTTTGGTACAAGATAACAATAACCCCAAAGTTTACGTCTCCCTGTCATAAATCTATTTGTAAAAACCTACTTGTGGTTCACGAGTTCAAAGTTAGACTCTAACTCTACCCAAAGTAGTTTAAAACATATAAAATTCAACAATCTTAACCTTAACCCAAGCTCTACAAGTCACTTAGGAAAACCTCTTGAAATTGTATTAACCTCTTTAATATAAGCATGTCCTTGCATCCTCCACCTCGAAAATAGCCTTTGTCTGCAACCTATTTGTGTGCAGTACAATCCTCAACATGTTGTGAGACTGTTCAAACTCAAACAATGTTTAAACTTTTCTCCCTCCTCTATATTTCCCCTACCTACTAACTTAGCTTTCAATTATTCAAGTTCCTTGCCCGATGAAGCTTTGTTTTTCTTAAGCACCATCTTACTCCTAATAGCCTCTTTCCCTTGGAAAGTTAAACTATAACGCCCCGACCCAAAAAAACCCGACCCGGACTAAGGGTTATTCAGAAAACAGAAATCAAAGTATATAAAATAGGCAAAAAAATTTAAAAGTGACTGACCAGGAGCAGCAGACTCTGAGTGCAAGAGTCATAATGTTCTTCTACACACTACGGAGTTTTAACGTTTTAACGTTTTATTGTGTGTAGATCAGAACAAACCTAATTTTATAACTAATTTAGATCGGGCTAACGTTGCCTTGTCGTTGGTTGCCTACGTATGTATTGGATATCATCCACGATATTATTCCAATACGATCGGATCCAAACGTAGTTCTGCCTAATGGCTAATATATTCATCAGACATTAAAAAATTATATACGATAAAATACGTATACTTTATATCCAAATAATTCATTCAAAATCAGATGTAAATCTTATAAATCATTGGAGTCAAATGGAAGCCAATAAATCAGCAAAATACACATCTCATATAGGTGAGCAGAATACTAACAAAACCACATATCCCACTCTATCATAGAGTGGAGCAGAACACACAACAGAGCATGTTGGATCACATCAGATCCTATTAGATAATATCATATTTCATTCGACTATACTAATCATATTAGATCAGATCGGAGTATATCATATCACAATAGAACATTTTAATGTAATTCCGACCACCATAAAATATATCAAAGTAGATCAAATAAGAACATATAAGCATATATCTGATCATAGCAAATTATATATCTTAATTAGTATATTATTAATTAAGATATTTATTCATATAAATCATATTAAATTAGAAGGTCAGAAAAGCGTACTCCCTTGTAGTTCTAGAAGTGGCAACATTTAGAGTTGCTTGTTTCCTCAGGGCGTCTTCCCTTTCAAGTTCAAAGATAGTGGGCAGAACCTCCTCTAATTCCGAAATATTTTTCTCTTTCTATGCCCGTAAGCTACGGACAGAACCTCCCTTTTACCAAAGATACTTTTATCAAAATATGCCCATAGGTGACAAACAAAATCTCCCATTACCCAAAGATGCTTCTCGCTTTCTGCGTCATAGGTGGCAGACATAGCCTCCCTTTACCCGGAGACACTTTACCCTTCCCGCGACTGTAGGCGGTGGATAGAACCTCCCCTTACCTGGAGACATTTACCCTTCACACGCCAGTAGGTGGCAGACATAACCTCCCCTTCCCCTAGGATATTTCCCCTATATAGGGTCATTAACTTGAGGAATAGACACTTCCATTACGTAGAACACGCTTGAATTAGCTAAGAACAATTTTTAAATAGAAGAAAATGGACTTATAATGACTCCAGAAACTCCTCCGAAAGAATGAACGAAAATGAGAATTTATAGGAAAAGATGTGCGAGCGTACGAAGGAAGGTGGAATATGCGCGCAAGTGCTTGCGCCACATGGTGCATTTTTATTGGGCTGCCAAATCATGTCAGTGCGATGCACATAACTTGTGTGTCACCGCGCTGCGCGCGGTGCACCAAACTGCACAACGCATCCCGCTCACTTCACGCAGACAGTCGCGCGATCAAGTGGGACCCGCGTCCCATGGATGGTCGCGCTTGCATGGTGCGTCCACGGATGAGAGGCACGGAGGCTTAGCTCCGGCTCCAGCTCAGCTCGGCTAGCTGATGTCATCTATTTTGTCTTTATTTGAATATTTTATTCAAATACAATTCTAACTTCAAAACGTGATAACTTTTTATCCCGAAGTCGGAATTGCATGATCTTGGTACCAATGGACTTGTATCGATGAACCCTTTGAAACTAGACCTCACATGGGTAGTTTATCTCACATTTTTAAAGTAAGTCCTACCCATATGACATGCTTCTCGAGGTTATAACTTTCGTTCTTGGCCTTCATTTTGCATGTTCTTTCATTCATTGCGCTCGTTACTTCGAGCTTCAACTAAATACGAGAATTTTATCCCTTAAAATTATTTAAAATTTAACTAAAATTATATAATTATCTCTAACCCTCTTAGTTTAAGTATAATCGGAACACATGGTGACACATAAAACCTACTCCTAAGTCTTATTTTAGAGTTAAAAACTTCATCTTCTCCATTATACTTATTGTGACATGAACACAATATAGATCCCTACTACTAATGAAAAAGGTAAAAGAAACTATATCATTAAAGTCATACCTAGTTGGTGTTTTAATATATTGCATTGAAGTTTCTTCTGCAATCTTATAAGGCTCTTGATGCACATCATTACCTACTTGAGGACACTCCTTATAATCTGAATCCTCGCCTTGAGCATTTTTTTCATCAAATCTCACTTAATCTTCTATTTTCTACTTACCTTTGTCGTGTACCATTTTATCAACTTGTTTTTGCACTAGAGTAGCTACAACGGCTCTATCTGCAACCGTACTCCGTATTATCTTGTATAGGTTTCCCACTTTTGGTCATTTATTGCCACTATCTCTACTTTAGTGACAATTAACACTCTATTTGTTGCATTAAATATGAAATTTATGGCATTTGATACTCCCAAATAAATCTAATTCTTTTTTTAATTTAGAATTTGTCTTACCTCAATAAGCGTTTGAACTTTATTATCAAACATTTTAATTTTCAGATACCTTATTCGAATGTTCTTGCATGTAATATCTTTGTCATATATCTTTGTCATTAGAACAGATATATCATTAAATAGTTCATAGGTATCAAATCAATCACATTAAATAACCTAAATTTAAAATTCGCGAATCACTAAATGGATGCATACCTTAGGTGACAAATAGTACACCAACCTCAAAATCTTTGGGTCTCTGTTATATCATGCTAACATGACCAATGGAAAACCTTCTTTACCTTTTTCGTCTCTGGGTCCTCTTTTCGCTTTTGATACTCTTTTTTCGTATGTCATTATTCTTACTAACAATAATAACATTAAATCTTCTTCTTTTATACTTGGATTGAAACCTACTAATGTTTAAAACCCGGCCGGCATGGTGAATCATCATCCGGCCAAATCAGCCGGGTTTTAAAACATTTAAGACCCGGTCGGGCCTTTCTAATCCAACCGAGTGGACTTGTGATTAGGCAGGATCAGTCCAACTGTGTCAAAGAAGAAGAAAAACTCCCCAATATTAGGGGTTTTCACTCACTGTCACCCTTTCCCTCCCCCCTCCCTCTTTTCTACAACAAAACCTGCTACTCCTTTTACACTCCGGCATCACTCTCGGCATCTCCGACATCACTCTCGGCATCTCCGACAAATCTTTTACCACGGCAGTCGTGGTTCTCTTCACTCTCCTACCAATTACAATGCTATGTTTCCTTATTAATTACAATTCTTCTTCGATTAAAGGCTACACAGTGACAAAGCCAATTCCTTGTTTTCCCACTTCCCAGTCCTCCCTTCAATCATCAGTTTCTAGGGAATTGCTATAACTATGGATTTGGTCATCTTTTCAAGCTAGGTGACGCCTAGTCCCTAATGCATCAATCCGGTTTTCTTGAATATTAAAAAGAAAACCTAAGTCATAAGGCTTTAAGCAATTCTCTTTACTATTGATGACCATACATTCCTCTTCATCATCGCCAGAGCTTGCAGTTTCTGGCAACCAATTCTTCTCGGACAACTATTTTCATATTAGTCACCCTTGTTTTATGTTTTGTTTAATCACATAGATGGGGCTTTTGACTAAGTAATTGCCAAAGGTTCATATATCAAATCAAGGAATCCTAATTTAGAAAGAAAAGTCCGGTCTTCAGATAGATAGATGGATCGAACTTGCACGAGCCTCTATTTTTTCCATATGTGATGTTTTTCAAGGATAGGAGATGGGAGGGTCCAACTGAGGAGGGAGGCAGACTGGGGGAAGATGACCCAACATACCAAGTTACACATCCGGGTTGACCCAATCCAGCCACCGAAATGGGTCAATGGTTGTGAAACATTGCGTTAAACCCACCATTCTATGGACTCTCCTTTAGCTACAATACCCTTAGTCTCCACTACAACCCCTTGTTATTAAACTTCTTCCTCATCTAATTTAGGGGCTGTTTGGCTACTAAATTATAAGGTCTCTAATTTTTTTACGATTTTTTGTAATTTTTTTGTTATTTTTTGGTTATTTTTGGCAAGAAAATGTGATGCTTTAGTATATTTGTATATTTTTTCCGTATTTATACTTGTAGAGTCGGGTGTGGGGCTTAGTCGCGGGCCTTGCTACGCGCTTATGATGCAACTTTTGGAGGTACAACCCGTAACTGAAAGGTTAACGCGTATTGGGGACATAAATGTAAAAATTAAAAAAATCAGCTATATATATGAATGCATCGGACTCCAGAACGAGTCCAGTAACATTGTTGACGTCCAATAGTTTTTGGAGAAACCCGAGCCCATTTTCGATCACTCCGTTCTCTCTCCTCCATCGTCGGATTCTATCGGTTCTTGTCATGATCTATTTTGCCTCACCGCCACGAGTCCATAGATATCGGCTATGACTGCCGCCACTGCCTCTTCACTCCTCCACGAGGTACCAAACTTTTCTTCGGGTTTTTCTCTCATTTAATCCCGTTTTTGAGGTGTGAGGGTACGATTTTGATGTCGTTTGTGGCTGCTCTCAACTAGACTTATGTTTAGTTGGCCGCTAGGAACCCATAGGCGTTGGCTAGAGCCGCCGCTATGCTTTCTTTGCTCTGCTGTGAGCTACCGGCACTTTGGTCGGGTTTTGGTCATATTTTCCATCTCATTGTCCGTGGGTTTTTTTAGATGCCGGTGTGTTTTCGGTCGTCGTCTGGCCACCGGATAGACTCCGTCCAGCCTACCTCGACCCAGTGTCAGTAGGGGGTTGTCGTTTCTGACCCAGCTCCGCCTTATTGTTTTACTCCGCCCGATTAGATGCTTTGGGTGCGTCTCGGGTCTTTGGCATCGGCGAGCCATGGGCCATCTAGCCATCTTGGGCTCTACCCCGGCTCGGCGACAGTGAGGGTCAGCCCCACTTGGCCCGATTATACACTCCGCCCAAAATGGGCCGCTTGTCATTGCCTTATACCGTGCGAAATGCACAGCTGCCCGTACCATGTGTATTGGTTGTGGGTGGCGATCGGCAATGTCGTTGCTTCGATTGGCCACCACCTCTTGACCATAGCTCAGTTGCCCTTTTGTGGGCCTTGGGCCACTACCGTCCGACCCATCTCCCCTTAGAGTGGTCCTTTTTAGCCGCGTGTGCATGTGGTCATGCGTGTGCTTTTGGGTTTAGGCGCCTTATTTGCGCGCCTGACCATCGGTGGGTTTTGCCACTGAGTGGAGTTGACACAGAGCCGTCCTCCACCTCTCATTTGTCCTGGAGCGTTGCTCCACGCTCTTCGCCCGTATGTGGGCCCTTGTTGACGCGAAATCCTCGCCATTGGGTGCTGTCCACGACCGATTTCGATGTCTTGCGGCCGGCCGAGTATGTCTTAGCCACCGGCTGACCGTTAGTGAGTACATCATTGACATCTGGCGGCACAGCCACTTATGATGGCACGACATTTCTCCCGGCTGCCCTAATGTGCCGCCGTGGATCGCGGGTTTTTCCGCATTGACTTCTGACACCTCGTTTGGCCGTGATTGTTTCCGGCACTTCCTCAAATCCTCGGGACAACAGTTCTCTTGAATTGGCAAAGCTTTTGGCTGCCAACTCCACAGCCGACACCGCCACCGTCATGTGCTCACCATCAAACATCATGATTATGAGGTAGGGGAGCTTTGAACTCGTAATTTCATGATAGCATGCTTTGAATGAGTAGCAGCATGCTAGGACTATGTGATTGAATGCTATGGATGTTATAGCTTATGGTCTGTTTGCATGATGTAAGAGGATGAATTATGCCATGTTGAAATGCATATGACATGCATGTTGGATGTAAGTATGTGGATTGAATATGTGCTAGTGATGGCTAGCGTGTTTGTTGGTAAGTTTCGTATATGGATTATGTATGTGCTAGTGATGGTTAGCGTGTATGTTTAAAGTACATTTGGATTATGCATGTGCTAGTGATGGCTAGCGTGTTATGTTTGAAGTATGTATGAATGTGTATGTATGTGCTAGTGATAGCTAGCGTGTTTGTTGGTAAGCTTCATATGTGTATGCACGTGCTAGTGATGGCTAGCGTGTGTGTTTGACGTATGTATGCATGTGCTAGTGATGGCTAGCGTGCATGTTTGAAGTATGTATGGATTATGCACGTGCTAGTGATGGCTAGCGTGTATGTTTGACGTATGTATAAATGTGTATGTATGCGCTAGTGATGGCTAGTGAGCATGTTTGTAAGCTGTGTATGTATGACTGTATGTGTATGTTATATGTATGTCTGATAGGCATATGTATGTATGATGGCTATTTGCCTATGCTATGGATATGTGTATGTGCATGTGGGCAGATGTATGCGCGATAGATGGTAAGTGACAGTGTTTGATATGGATGTGTAAGCATATGTCGGATGATAGAGGATATGGGTATGACGAGTGAGGATTGTCAGACAGTAAGAGTGTTCATAATTATACAAGCATAACGTACAGATTATGAAGTGAAAAATAAGCATAATAAGTGAGGTATTAGTAAGAGGGTATAACTGGGTTTGATTCTGAGGAGCTCAGTTTGAGGACTTCTGAGTAAGATATTTTGGCCATAAGGTAGATGGCGGAGATTATAAGACTGTAAGGATTTTGATGTACGATGAGTTTTGTCCATGATGTGGACGGATTAAGTGAAGTCAGTTGCCCTGACGAACTTGGGTTTTGGATCGGGCTCAACTTCGGTTTGATCAGTGGAGCACGGTATGCTTGAGTGCTTGTGTGGCATAATTGTACTGCATAATGTACTTAATTCAAACTTGAATTATAAGCACAGCTAATGATAGCGTTGTGAGTTTGAGACCTGAGGGTTCGACGAATTAAGTTCCGTGTTGAGCTAGCCGATAAGGAGTCGGCCGAGCAATTCTCATGTCATCCCATGGTGTTTATCCCGCAGGATGTTGTCTGTGTGCTGTATAGAGCACCAGACGTCTGATGCTCTGTTGAGAGCGATGTACATTTCTGACTTTGTCTGCGTGTTGTATGAAGCCCAGACGTCTGATGCTTTGTTGAGAGCGACATATGTTTCCAATTTGGTCTGCGTGCTATATAAGCCCAGACGTTTGATGCTCTGTATAGAGCGATGTATGTTTCTAACTTTGTCTGTGTGTTGTATGAAGCCCAGATGTCTGATGCTCTGTTGAGAGCGATGTATGTTTTCATTTGGTTTGTGTACTGTATTAAGCCTAGACGTTTGATGCTCTGTTGAGAGCGTTGTATGATTCCGCCCATGTGTGGCACTGTATGATTTCTGCCGAAGAGTGGCAATGACACTATAAGACCCATTATGGTGGGCAATTCTATGGCACGATGAGACCCATTATAGTGGGCAATTCTATGGCACTATAAGACCCATTATGGTGGGCAACTGTATGACCCCTTATGTGTGGGTGTTTATGTTTGTATGCTCAGGTAAGTAGTATCATGGATCTACTCTTACCTGTTTGATCCAGTGCCCCATGAGCATTGGTGTGCCTTACCTTCGGAAAAGTCCATGACGTCTAGTCACTCCCCGGAGGTTAAGGTGTTGCCCCAATGACATTCTTTTCCATTCGACATTGGAGCTTATTAGTTGTAATGAGCTTCGGTGGTCGATAGTATGAGCACGAATGTTAGAGTATGTGTATGAGAATGACTGTAAAAGTATGTGTATGTGCACGACTGTAAGAGTATGTGCAAGAGCATGACTGTAAGAGTATGTGTATGAGTACGATTGTGAGAGTATGTTTCTGAGTAAGACAGTAAGTGTGATTTTGTGTAAGTTGTACGAGTAAGGTCGTACAAGTATGATTGTACGAGTAAGGTAGTACAAGTATGTGTAAGCTATATGAGTAAGCATATGCTTGTACGAGTAAGAACATACAAGTATGTGTATGTTATATGAGTATGCGTACAATGGTACATGTAAGTTTGTAAGACCCTGAATAAGGGTGTTTGTGTAAGTTTAATTTGAATGTATGATTTTGGCACGATGGTGTATTTGGTATGACTTTGGCACGTTGGTGCATTTGGTATGTTTGTATGCGTATGAGCATGATATTGATATGCTTATCTACTTCATGTTTGAGTTGCATTAACGCATGTATTTATGAACTTAGTGAGTTCACTGTTTTGGATTCCCCTACTGGGTATTTAATACTGAGTATGAAAATACTCATTACACTACTTTTTAGCCCCGTTGTACGGGAGGTTTTGCAGGTTTGTGCAAAGAGCTCCTGGAGAGGATGCTCATTTCAGCGGCAAATTGATTCCCGTTAACTCAGGTATATGCTTGACTCACTGCAAGTTTATTTGTGTCACGATCTCTTGTATTGGGTGAGACGAGACGTTAAGATGTTTATATATTCTAGACTTTCGGTTGGATTACACTGTGGACTGTTATGGGACTTGCACTTAGGGATGCCTGGGAGAGATTTGTATTTAAAGTCCATGATAATAGCAATTTAGTCGTACGTGTGTTTTCGAGTAGTGCCTGAGGATATTTGCTTTGGCCGTATGATATTTGACTGTATGATAGAAATATTTTAGATGAAAAATTGATGTTTACTATTTTAAATTATAAACTGTTTTATCAGGTTTTGGTTTTGTCATTTTTCCTCCGATTTACAGACGTTATATTGCAAAAATTTTCCATGAATTTTAAGAAAAATGTATGAAAAATCTCAGGCATTACATAAATCGTCCAAAGATTCAGTTGATTCAGCCTCAATTTAGGGTTAAATTTTTAGAATCCTGTTTGTATGTAGAAACTGCACAAAATTAAAAATTTAATATTAAAGTTGATTCAGGCTGTTTCAAGTCTTGTGATTCAGCTGATTCAATCTCCTAGTCCCCGTTTTGAAATTTACAAATTTTATTATTTTTCAACGATTATCTTTCATATTGATTTGAGCCTCGACAAACATGTCATATAGCTAGGACCCACTTTAAAAATTCAAAATTACCTCCCCTTGTGGGATCTTGTTTGATAGAGCTCAAATTTAGAACCGCAATGGTACAAAGAACGTACATATCCGAGTTCGAGAGAGAGAATTATATTACTTTAAAGTTTTAAAATTGGGTTTGATGCGACATTTAAATTTATTCTAACAAATTCTCTTACCAAACATAATTCACATTTGATGGTGAATTTTTTGAATTTCGCTACTGAATTAATTCAGTACCCATACGGCCCCTTAATTAGAGGGCAACCATCACATCTTCCAACTAGATTGTCTTCTACCTATATGACAATGTCCTCATTATATGTTTAGGTGGATGAGATGCTAAAAGTAGAAATGTTTTATCCTTATCTTCAACCTTACACCGATGCTAAGCAATTGTGTGATTGATTTGTTGAACATGTTGTAGTGTTATAATAAATTTGCCTCTTTGGCTATCCTAAGTGCATACGACTATTGTTTGAGAAATAACTTTTTTATCAAGGACTTTGTCATATATAAACTCTCTAACTTTTTTTTAAAAATATGAAGCTATTCCTTATCAACAAATAATGCTTACTGCCTTTGTCTCCAATTCCACACAATTATTGTCATTCATAATTTACAACTTCAATTTTCCATGCCAAGCCTTTAATAAGCCATGTTGTACTAACAGATCCTTAACCCTTATCCCTTATCTGCCATAAACCAAATTTGTTTTTTCCATCAAAATTTTTAAAACTTATAATTTGGTAAACTCATTTAATATCATTGCAAAAAAAATGTCTTGTTCTTCGCCACAACTACCACTTTATAGAAAATTGGCAATGGCACAACCCAAAGAAAAATATAAATATAAAGAACATAATATAAAAAAAAAAGAGATTTATGTGGTTCGACAAAGTGCCTACATCCACAACTCAAGAGAATCCTTCTAATATACCTGTGAGATAACAAGGTTACAAGCCTCTCAATCCCATGAGAGAACTCTCCTTATTGATAAGCGTAAATCCCTCTCTTGTGAACAACTCGTTCAAAAGAAAAGAGTTATCTTTTTTTATACTCCCTCCATCCTAAATTAATAGCTTCATTTTGTTAAATTTTAGTTGTTGGGTACCTAAAAGATAGTATGATAAATTTATTTTTCATTCTCTTTGATGTAGGTAATTACACCATTCAATAAAAACTATAATTTTTTTAAATATAGCTATTAATAAAGGACGGAAGGAGTATTTGGCACAAGATAACAATAACCCCAAACTCTATCTCTTGCATATCATAAATCTATATGTAATAACCCACTTGTGGTTCCTAAGTCCAAAGTTTGGACTCCAACTCTACCCAATAAGCGTTTTTTCATGCTCCCTACTCACAATGAGCCAAGTGTAAAGAATGCACGTGAAGCTTCCATTTTCAAGATTGATGGTGCATATTGTAATGCCTGAGATTTTTTTATCATATTTTCTTTAAAATTCATAAAAAAAATTTGTAATATAACAGATATAAATCGGGAAAAATAACAAATATGAAACCTGTGAAAATAGTTTTTATAATTTATAACATCACACATCAGTTTTTCCTATGCAAATTTTTTACTCACTCAAATATCGTACAACTAAACCAAATATCCTCAGGCGTTACTTGAAAACAAATGTACGAAGTAAATTTCTATGATCCTAAACTTTAAATACAAATCTCTCCCAGACATCCCTGAGTGCAAGTTCCATAACAGTCCATAGTCTAATCCAAATTACAAGTCCAGAAAGCATAAACATTGTAATTCTCATCTCACCCAATACATCAAATCGTGGCACAAAATAATACTTGCAATGAGTCAAAGACATACCTGATTTAAAGGAATCAATCTACCGTGAAAACAGGCATCCATCCAGGAGCTCTCCATCACAAACTTGCAAAAGTCTCCCGAGCAACGGGGCTAAAAATATAGCGTAATGAGTATTTTAATGCTCAATAAGAAAATACCCAATAGGGGAGTTTTAAAGAGCGAACTCAGTAAGTCCATACATAGATGCGTTCATGCAACTCAAACATGAAGCAAACATGCATATAATAATCATGCACATACGCATACACCTATGCCAAAAACATACCATCAAGCCAATTTTACACATAAACTCTTAATTAGAGTCTTACAAACTTACTCGTATAATTGTACGCTTACTCATATAACTTAACATACTTGTACTACCTTACTCGTACAATCTTACTCATCCTCGTACGACCTTACTCATTCAACCTCAAATTTATAGTCTTGCTCAGAAACATACGCTTAAAGTCTTGCTCAAAAACTTATGCTTACAGCCTTGCTCAGAATCATACTATTACAGTCTTACTCAGAATCATACTCTTACAGTCGTGCTCAGAATCATACTCTTACAGTCATGCTTAGAATCATACTCTTACATTCTTATTCAGAATCATACTTTTACATTATTACTCAGAATCATACATACTTGCTCATATAGTCATACACATACTATCGACTACTGAAGCTCATTAGAACTAATAAGCTCCAACGTCAAAATGGAAAGGAATGCCACTAGGGCATCACCTTAACCTCCGGGGAGTGACTTGAGGCCATGTACTTTTCCGAAGGCAAGGCACACCAATGCTCATGGGGCACAAGATCAAACAAGTAAGAGCAGTTCCATGATACTACTTACCTGAGCACGCAAACATAAACACCCACACATAAGGGGTCATAACAATGGCCCACACTTTAGGGGTATTAGAGTGTCTGTGTCACTCTTGGGCAAAAATCATACAGTGCACTCTTGGGTAGAAATCATACAGTGTCACTCTTGGGACAAATCATATAACTCTCTCAATAGAGCATCAAACATCTGGGCTTAATGCAGCACACAGACCAAATCGAAAACATACATCACTCTCAATAGAGCATCAAACATCTGGGGCTCAATACAGCACACAGACAACATCACATAAGATAAACACCATGGCAAGCCATGAGAAATACTCAGCCGACTCATTATCAGCTAGCTCAAACATGAAACATAATTCGTCGAACCCTCAAGTCTCAAACTCACAACGCTATCATTAACTTTTCTTATAATTAAGTTTAAATTAAGTAAGTTATGCGGTACAATTATGCCACACAAACTCTCAAACATATAGTGCTCCACTGATTAAACCGAAGATAAGCCCGATCCGAACCCCTAGTTTGTCAAGGCAGTAGACTCACTTAACCCGTCTAACTCACAATATAGCTCATAGTACACAAATCCTTACGTATTCATACAATCTTTGCCATCTACCTTGTGGCCAAAACATCTTACTCAGAAATCATCAAACTGAGTCCCTCAAAGCCAACCCCAGTTATCACCCTCTTACTAATACCTCACTTATTATGCCTACTTTTCACTTCATAATGTGTATGTTATACTTGTACAATTACACAACACTCTTACTGTCTAACAATCCCCCAACATACGCTCTGATCCAAACCAATCCACTCCAATTTTTTCCCGTCAAACTTATATCAGCCATCTTTCATCATACATTTGCACATCCATATCCAACTCCATATGAAACCCTCCATCATCTCTTACCCTCCATTATCCATACTTCTGCCCACACACACATATACATCACACAAGTGTATAGCTATCATACATACGTATGTCCATCACACATACATATAACATATACACACTTTCATACATAGCTTACCCACATACTCGCTAGCCAACCCTAGCACACACATAGTCCACATATGTAGCTTACCAACATACTCGCTAGCCATCACTAGCACATACATATTCTACATACATAGCTTACTAACATACTCGCTAGCCATCACTAACACATACATATTCCACATACATAACTTACCAACATACTTCCTAGCCATCACTAGCACACACACAATCCACATATGTAGCTTACTAACATACTCGCTAGCCATAACTAGTACATACACAATCCACATATGTAGCTTACTAACATACTCGCTGGCCATAACTAGCACATACACAATCTACATACATAGGTTACTAATATACTCGCTAGCCATAACTAACACATACATACTTCAAACATACTTACAACCCACATGCATGTCGTATGCATTTCAACATGTCACAATTTATCCTCTTACATCATGAAAACATATCATGATTTAACATCCAAAGCATTGAGTCAACAAATCCTAGTATGCTGTTACACATTCAAAGCATGTTATTATTAAATTATGAGTTCAAAGCTCCTCTACCTCGTAATCCATGATGTTTGATAGCGAGCACACGATGGTGGTGGCGTTGACGGCGGAGTTGACAGCATAAAGCATTGCCTAGTTGAGAGAGCTATTATCCCGAGGTTTTAGGAAGCGCCGAAAGCAATCACAACCAAATGGGATAACACAAATCAACGCGACAAAATCCACAATCCATGGCAGCACACTAGGGCGGCCAGGAGAAAGGTCATGCCAACATAATTGGCAGGTGCGATCGGAAGTTGAGATGGACTAACTAAAGGTCAACTATTGGCTAAGAAGTACTCGGCTAGCCGCAAGACATAAAAATCGGCCATGGACAACACCCAATAGCGTCGATTTCGCTCCCACAAGGGACCACATAAGGGAGGAGAGGTGGCGGATGGCATGGGGCGATGCTCAAGGATGGAGGAGAGGTGGAGGAGGGCTCTAATGGTCAAATCCATCCGGTGGCAGAGCTAGCCGGTGGTTAGGCGGCACAAAAGCAGCGCCTAAGCCCTAAATCACGCATAGGGCCACATACACACATGGTTAAAAAGGGCCACTCTAGGGGGAGATGGGTCGGATGGTGGCGGCCCAAGGCCCACAAAAGGGCAACTGAGCTAGGGCTAGGAGACAGTGGCCGATCAAAACAGCAACGACATTGCCGATTGCTACCCACACCTAAAACCAATGGTGTCGGTGGTTGTACATCTCGCACGGTGTAGGGCAAGAGGTGACTCAAGGTCGGGTAGTGGCAGGGTAAAGGCTACGGTGAAACAATGCCAACCCCAAGCCAGCAGGAGGCCAATCGGTGATCAGAGGCGTCATAATGGAAAAGCGGCCACGAAGGGTCATAACGGTAAAACCCAAATCGATGCATAAGGACGGAGCATGACAATAAGGACAAAGCGGGGTCAAAAATGGCAACCCCAACTGACATTGGGTCAAGGTAGGATGGATGGAGTCCGTTTGGTGGCCAAATGACCACCGGAAACACACCGCATCTCAAAAATATAATAGACATTGAGAAGAACAAAAACATAAAAAATGTACCAGTAGCTCAAGAGGAGCAAGGAAAGCATGGCGGCATCCCTGGCTGGAACCTATGGGTTCCTGGCGGCCAAATGAAGATAAGTCTAGTTGAGGGTGGCCTCAAACGGCAACAAAATTGCCCTCATATGGCCCAAGAATGGATTTAGAAGGTGAGAAAAACCGAAGAAACGACCGGTACCTCACGGAGGAGCAAAGAGGACAAGGCGGTAGTCATAACCGATACCTACTGTGGCAACCATCATTAAATAATATATGACATAATGCGCATAATTATTATCCCGCTCAGCACATGTTACATCACACGTGAAACCGAACGTGACGGCCGACCGTACGAATAAAAAAAATAATGATGCATAAAATATAATAATTTATAATAAGTTAGAGTTGATGCACATCCAAACTTTTTTTACATAACATACATAATTTCAACAATGACAAATTAGGACATAGTCTATAATACACCATGTGTAGAGCAGTCAGATGTCAAAAATATAGGCCTAATAAGCCTTTACATAAAAGTTATAATATTATAGAGTTTAACAAAAATACTTAAAGAAACTAAGCAAAAAATTCCTCAGTTGACACCTCTGGGTTGATTTCACTACCTACAGAGTCTGGAGGTGGGTGAGTTTTTTTATATTCAGTAGGTGGAATTAAAATCTAATTTAATGCTAAGTAAAAGACAGTAATAATTTTTGCTAAAACATAATTTATTAAATAAATAGATTTGGAAATAATTATGAAAAAATACTGGTTCGTTTGATGACGATAAATCCAGAGCCATGATACCGAATGGCATTCCCCCCGATGCTCATGGGGCAACATGAAGCTCAGAAGGTAGGAATTTTTCCATGACACTCCATACCTATGTGCGTACCAGATATCGATAATTTCCTTGGTAGATCTCTAGACAAAGTATAATTCAAGGTATGCTCCCAGATTTATCTAGAAAATACACATACTATATTATAATTCTGTGCAATAAAACATGGCATATGTATAACATTGAATCTGAAAACATAAGTAAATAAGCATAACTAAATAAAGACGGAGCATAAAATGTCAAGCATATATGCAGAGCATAGACTAGAGTTTAAGACCCCCTACCTTAAATTTGGGGTAGAAATTTCATAATTGTAGAGAGTTTAGATGGAAAAATTGGCTCCGTCACAGCGTCCGACATTGTCAATTTAGCTGGAAACAACTTTAGAACGGCTTAAATCGGACTAACAACTCAAAACAGAGGGTTAGGAAGTTTTAACACGTGGTGGAATGAGAATGATAAAAAATTGAAGAGAGAATTTATAGTGAACGCGAACCATGCGATGTGTGTTCAGCACGCATCGCTCAGTGGCACCGCGTGCAGCGCGGTTCTGCCATGCGGAATCTGTGTGGCGTGCGGTACTGCGGGACTCGACATGCAGGTCCCGCGTTATGTGGGCCCGATGCACGGACCACACAGTCAAGGTGCACGATGTCGTGCCACAACGTCGCAACGTGGCTGCGTCGGCTAACGTAGTGCTTGCATCAATCGACCAAAAAAATTTATTTTTTCATTCTTTTTCATTTTAAAAATTAAAACTAACATAACTTTTTAACCATAAATCGGAATTACATGTTCTTAGTGCTGATGGACTCGTATCGACGAGCCTTTCGAAACAAGACCACTCAATTATATGTTTTGCAATAGTTTTACTGTGGGTCCCTCCTATGAAGCATGCTTCCCACGATCATTACCTACGTCTCCGACATCCATTTTAAACAATTCAAAAACCGTTATGATCTTCTTTTAGAGTTCTATAATAACTCTTTAGGTACAAAATTTAGAATAATACTCTATTAATATATTAAAATTTTATTATTAGAAACGTACCAAAAATTTGGGTTGTTACACCTATGGACTCGTGGTGATAAAGTGAAGTAGATTCCAACAAGAACCAGAGGAATCTAATGATGGAGGAGGGACAGCGGAGCGACCAGACTCTTACTCGAGTTTCTCTCAAAATTACTGGACGTGAAAACTTCAGGACGTCGTGGAGCTCTCTGGAATGCATCGACCCATTCCATATTTATAAAAAATTTCTTTTATGTCCCTAACATGCGTTAACCTCCTGTTTATGCATTATACCTCCAAAATTTGTGCCAAAAGCGCATGTCGAGGTCTGTGACTAAGACCCACACTTGACTCTATGGGTATAAATATGTCGAAGCGTTGTATTTTCCCATCAAAAATAATCACAAAAAATTATCAAAAAATCAAGGACATTACACATACACTAGCACATGTTATTGTAAATATTATACTAGTGTATGCACCATTGATCTCAAAAATAAACACTTCACATGCATTCCTTAGGCTCGGCTCATTGTCAGAACAGAGCACAAAAAATGCTTCCCTCTACCTGCAGTAGAGTTCAAGACACTTACGTTTCAACAGAAATAACACTTATTCCCCTTGAATCCCCTTGAATTATGGCAAAAATATACATATACTCCCAGTAGTATGAAATCTTGCACATAACCCCTAATGCTGTATTTTTTACTCTAATTATATTTCCTCACCTTTCTTGCTTCTTTCTTGCACATTCCCTCTTGTTGATGTAATGAGATCGAGAAAAACAATTTTTTTTTCTTCTAATTTACTCATCGAGGTTCATCTTCTCACACAATTTTACCATATTTGGGACTCTTTGTTTAGCTGTAAAGTTCAATTTTCTAGGCACTTGAAGCAAGATGGAGGAGAACCAAGACAAAAGCATCACTGCAAGTTCTGCAATAAGAATTTTCAACGTGGGAAGTCGCTAGCTAGGTAATCACTCAGGGCACATCTCTTTCATGACAATCATATGTAAATTATAAAGTTGTAAGGATTCCAGGAACAGCAGTGGAGGGGGCGGTCAATGGTAAGAGAGTTTCGGGGAGGAGAATTTAAGGGCTATAAGAGCTCATTGAAAGGTGAAGAAATTTGACCTGGCCTTGAGAGGAAGAGATTGAATATTGTTGGTCATAGAATGAAAACATGTTTTGCATAACAGTCCCACCATCTCATATCAATTATCTATATTTGAAAGAATATACTCCTCTATCCCATATTGATGGCTTCATTTAGTTTTTCTAAATGAATTAATTTTACTTTATTTCTGAATACTAAATGGTGCTGTAAGAAAGAGGGAGTAATATGCTCTCTATCCCACATTAATACTTACTATTTATTTTTTAAAATTATTAATATGGGACTCAAGGAGTATTTAAGACAGCCAAGTTATAACACTTTTTACTCCATTTATTAACTCTTTTTACTCTATCCACTAATTACCTTGAAAAGGACAACATAAAATAGAATAATTAATTTGATACAAATATTTTTTTCAAATTTAAATAATTAAAATAAAATGGAGTGGGCAACGAGTAATGTTAGCCGCGGAAAGCACATCATTCATCAATGCAAACTCTTCCCTAGGACGGAGGGAGTTGAAAGATAATCAAAATGAAAATGATATATGTGCTCGGCACTAAGAAGTAAGAACGCATTGGTGTGAGTCTATTTAATTGGCCACCAGTAGGTTTCAAGTTTTTTCAATGGACCACCAGATAGATCGAGGAAACATGAAGCAACCCTAGAATTTAAGGGCTTCTTTTGCTTCCAACTGCTACAGAGAGTCTCAAGCAGGTTAAAAAATTCCTTCAAAAACAGTGATGTCTTTGGGCGGTGCACTCTTCTCTGCTTCCAACTGCTACAGAGAGACTCAGGCAGGTTAAAAAATTTGAACAAAAACAGTGATGTCTTTGGGCGGTGTACTCTTCTCTTACCAATTTCTTCCTACGACGTGATCTACCTTCAAACTGTACTAACAAGTTACCGTCTGTGCCTTATTTAGTTATATAAAATGAACTAAAATTAGTTTATTGTGAAAAACTAAATGAGACACTAAATATGGAACTGAGATAGTATAAACTAATTATACAAGCGGAAATTGTTTGCCCCACGGGTAGACTTGGTGTAATTTAAAATTGTCAAATACTTTAGGACAAAAACGTTGTTAACAAGGGATACTTGTATTTAGCATCCATCCTAATACTTTATTCTGATTAAATTCGATTTGTGTCTTATACAGAATTTGTGAGCTGTTGCTTTAGAGGAAACAAGGGGGCCGAGAACAAGACAAACTGCCCGGTTCCACATCTTATATTCATGTCATTCCAAATTTCCAATTCTTCTTCTTTGTTACTGCTACCCTTAAACCCTTTATGAGGCCAAACAAGCCAGGCTGGAAGGAGCTCAGCTTCTGTTGAAGCACAGGTTGCATTTGGATGTTCATCTACTGGCTTGATCAAGAATTGATGTTTGGATTATTATATATGTATTTTAAGGAACGAACCCACTGATAGACAAATTAGATCACAGCTTGATAGCAAAATAAACCCAGAAAATCTGATTACCCTGGCTTTACTTGAACCTTCTACCAATTCAAGTAGACCCCATGGCGTTCAAACTCCATATCTCATTTGGCACCCTTATATCCTAGCAAGAAATTATCAGCATAATAATATTTAAGCTCCTACATTAATCTTCGAAATTAATGACAAAGTTTAGCTCAAAGCTCAAATTTGGGCTCGATGAGCTAAGCCATTCGAATAGGCCTTGGCTCCGAATAACAGTAATCCTCGAGTTTAAAAACTTGTGTTTATAAGCGCTTAACTTGGCTCTTGCCTGAAAAATGTGCCTAGAGCGAGCTGGCCAAAGCTCGGCTCAGCTTAATAGCGCTCCTACTTTTGCTTGAGTGACAATATAATCAACAATGAAAATGTGATGTAGACCCATGGGGGTATACACAAGGAAATTAGGGAGAAGGGGAGAGAAGAGAGGGATTATGGCAAAAAATTAAATACATAACCATGCATCTGATTATATGTATTATGTTTGGTTGAGCACTCCTATTTGGAGAATTGAAGTACAATTCCTAATGCAATAAGGTAAGTAATACTAATTCTTGTGAAATAAGGAAAATAGACTAATCTAAGAAAGTAAAGGAGTAAGCTAATTAGGATCTAGGATCATATCATTCTACCATGCTCCACATCGCCTTGTCCTCAAGGCGAATATTCTGAATATTGTCGAATGAACTCATCTTCCTGCATCCAAGTATCATCCTATGAAGAATGATGTAACTCACGGATAAGAACCTTGAAAACAACACATCCACGGTGGCGAATACATGTTCGCTCAAAAATAGCATGAGACATCAGAATGGCTAGATCAGAAGAATTTAGAGGTGGAATGAATGGTAGAATATATGAAGGATCACCAACAAACTTCTGAAGATGAGAAACATGAAACACCGGGTGAAATTATGCATCTGGGATCAAAAGAATTTGGAGGTGGAATTAATGGTAGAATATATGAAGGATCACCAACAAACTTCTAAATATGAGAAACGTGAAACACCGGGTGAAATTGTGCATCCAGGGGCAACTGGAGACGATAAGCAACCTTGTTAATACACTCAATAATCAAATAAGGACCATGAAAGTGATGGGCAAGTTTCTTGTTATAGGGTTTATGAATGAAAGTATGTCGATAAGGCTGGTGACGAAGATAAATAAGATCATCGACTTCAAATTCGCGATCCACATGACATTTATCATAAACTGGCTTAGTGTAGCGCCCCAACTTTTTAAATTAAATTAAATTAAATGTTGGAGTGCCACGAATTCGTAATTAAAAGCGGGCCAAAATCAACCGTGTACAAAAGAGTAATTTTTCATTAATTTAGGTAATTACAAAAACTTTACAGAACAAGGCTTATCATGCCTTAGTAGAATCAAAGTTGCACATATCCAAAATTAATACATAATAAAAGAACATAGTAAAGTAAATTAACAACGTTGATCTTTCAAAGTTCTATAAGCAATCTTTATTGACATCAACATCTTTGTTCGAACCTACAACATCTAGGGGTGGGTGAGTATAAATATACTAAGTAGATAGAGTTAAATTCAATTAGCATGCTAAAACATAAAGCATAAATAAATATATCATGATATTTTATATTCAAAAGTTGACTCAAAATAATATTATTGACTAATAGAATCCAACACACTTCTTATATGAAAGGTCAGATAAAATAGTTCTTCACAAAATCTGGTAAACTTGGATAATTAGTTCATAGCTAGAATCTTATAAATTATTCAAAATCGAATAAAACATCATTCATAGAATGTCGCCGATACTGGAGCGACACACACCTGTGCTCGTGGGGCAACGAGATCAGAATGAAGAGGATCTTCCCACAATATCTAACTTCATGGGCACACCATATGCCATAATAGGTAGTACCTAGGAAACATAACTCCGATAGCTTTTGGACTTTATACCAAATAGCTACCCTTCAAAACCGACTGTAGTTTTTGGGCTTTATACCAAATAATTATCCTTCAAATCAGGTCAAATTATTAATAAATGTATTTCAAATATTAATAATATTTTAACAGACATATCACAACAAAATCCCAATAAGAGGCATACACGATGCTATTATTTTAGCACATGTCCACCCTTAATAATATCGATTTTGGAAACAATATTTTATTTAAGAGACAACTAAATTACGAAATAGAGCGCCTATTCGTAGCACAAAATTAGAGCTTAAAACCGCCTACATTCATTCTTTAAATTGACTGGAGTAACAGTCGACGTCGAAGCCTTGTCTTGTTGTTAGACTTAGGAGTGGCAGGCAGAACCTCCCCTTGTGTTGGGACAAGATCTCCTTTCATGCATGGAAGCGGTGGACAGAGTCACCCCTTGCGTTGCGACGATTCCTCCTTCCGGCTCGAAAGCGGCGAACAGAGCCTCCCCTTGCATTAGGACAAATTCTTCCTTCTGACCCAAAAACGATAGACAGAACCTCCCCTTACCTCGAGTCATTCCCCCTTTTAGAGTAGCTAACTCAAAAAGTAGACCCCTCTACGACATAATAGCTAAGAATGGTTTTTGAAAAGAAGAAATCAGACGAGAAACGGCTTAGAAATGAGGGACAAAAGTTTTGACAACAAGTAGAGGAGAAGAGAGAAATATGTGAAATGAACCTCCCCCCTCATCCCTTTTATAAAGGACTAGAACCGTTAGATGCACGCCCTATTTATAATTTATTTTTTTATATTCTTTAAAATTTTCATTTTAAATATAAAATGAAAATTCAAACTTTAAACAAGCGTAAATATTTACCCCGAACTCAGAATCATGCATTCTTGGTACTTTTGGAATCGTATCGATGAACCCATTGAAACAAGACCACACAAAGGTATGTTTTCTCACTAATTTAAAGTGGGACCCTCCCATGACACATCATAGCCTATTGTCATGGTGTCCGATTGACACGTTCTTGGGTTCGATACGTTCATCTCTCTGAGTCCTATCAAATATCTTAAGGCTCCTATAAATGAATTAAGCTCAAAAGGGTCTAATTTTAAGAAAAATCATTATTGGGCCCTAAAACTCGTTAATGGGCCCAAACGTTCGAATTTCAAAACTTTGAAATTTAGGGGCATTACTCTCAGAACCTTATAACGAGTTTGAAGAGTAGTATCTACGGCATCAATGGAAGCACCAAGTGGCACATAATGGAGCAATGTAGAAGGTAGGCAGCCATAAACGTGCTGAAGTGGAGTGTACTCCATGGCTATATGGAAAGCAGTTTTATATGACCATTCCGCCCAAAGAAAGAATGATAGTCATGTATGGGGCTGATCACCTGAAAAACATCATAAATATATCTCAAGACAATATTTTTCCTGTAAGGTCTCTCATTTTTTAACTGGTTTATTTTAATGTTATTTATCGGTTAATGTGTGGTTTACGCATTTTCTAGTTTAAATTCTGTGGTTTTAAAAAATAAATAGGATTTATAAAGGTTTTAAGCAAAACTAACTATACATTTATGAACTTTAAGTAATTTTTAGTCAATTTTAAATTTTTGAGATTTTTATGATTTTTTACTAATTTTCCAAAAATTAGGGTTTGGTGGGACCACTGTGGGCCCCACCGACGAAATTAGGATTTTGGACTAAAATGCCCCAGACTTCAACATAAGCTCATATACTAATTTTCAGAATTTTTTCAGACTTAATTAGTGCTCAAATTTGTAAAATACCTATTTTTAGCCCAAAATTCTAATTACACCCCTTTAGTTCATTAAGTGTACCCCAAGTCCTACTATAAATGAAAAAGGTCTACGTCATTTCTATTTTGGGAATAGGCTAGGAGGAGGTGATTAAGGTCTAGTTCCCCAATTAGGCCTGATTTGGAAGGGATTAAGGTATGTTCTTTCTTAATTAAGCTTAAATCCTAGATTTTCTCCCAATTCATTCTTAATCCATTATTTCCCCTTTGATTTGATTCGATTTCAAGCATCAAAGTCACTAATTTACTCCCTTACTTCAAAACCTACTTCTCAAAATTCGCTTTTTATGCTTAACAAACCCTAGATCTAAGATCTCTTTAAGGTTTTTAATGTTAAACCAATTTTTAATGGAGTTTAACTTAGACACTATGTTTTTGGAAGGTTTCTAAGAAGGGTGAAGGTCAAATCCGAACCTAAAAAAGTGACAAGGTAATGGGTCTTCAAAATCTCCGTTTTCTTATGGTAAAATCTCAATTTTTCATGGTTTATTTGGAATGGGTTTGCTTGATTTAGTGCTCTAATGGTGGGATTAGTAAATGTTAATTTCTTGTTCCAATGTCTTAGGGTTTTATCTTTAGATGGTGTAGATTAACATTCTAGAAAGTTTGATGGAGTTTTAATGGTGTTTGGGCATATAGATGAAGGTTTAAAGTTGCTTTAATGGTGTCTCGGTTTTGAAATTTGAAATGAAGAAGAACGTCAAAACTGCTGTGTTGGCGATTAAACGGCCTACTAGGGCGATTGATCGGCAACACTGAATTTTGATAGATTTCCAGTATAGCCAATCGAACAGCCTTGTAGGGTGTTCGAACGGCTACACTACAGTTTGGTACTTTTGAAATCATGTCCATTTGAATGTTTTTACTCCATTTAATGTTTCTAATGGTTATGGAAAGTACATTATGTTGAATTGTGCTACTGGAGGTGTGGAATTGATGATGAAAGTTTAGGGATTATGTTTAAGTGTTTATCATGGGGTATTTTATATTACACATTGACAATTATACATGTGGATATTGAAGTACGTTGGAGCTTGGAATGTTGGAATTCTTGTGCTTAGAATATGTTTCCAGTAGGGATGTTATATAGCAAATGGTGAAATGTGTTCTCTTATAATATGGATGGTTTATGGGTAATGGATGTGATCATGTTGTGGCTTATTGTGTGGAAAATCATGATTGTAGGAATGAGTGTTCGATTCTACATTGATGGATTTAAGTTTTATGGTGGATTTTATTTTGATTTCAGTTAGAATTCATTATTTCATATATGTTAAACATGCATAGGTTGCTTTATGAGTTTATATCAAAACATTGATTGTATACTTAGGATATGTATGAACACACACGTATGGGAATCTACTATGACATTGTAGTTAATTATGAGGTGATTATGATGCATGAGGGGACTGATTAGGATCACGTTCTATGTGTTGGAACTCACGTAGGTCTTGCTCACAGATGTATCATGTTATCATGCATCATAGATCGATATTCATGGATGAAGTTTTATCGATGTTTAACCGGAATTAATCGATTGTATGCAATGCTTGAGATTGCGTGCCGGATTAATCGCTCGGTGAATCAATCGAAACTTGGTTGGTCCGAAAGGACATGTTTTCGATTTAAGTTCCTGTGTGGAACATGTATACTCCCTGGGTTGAGTCTAGTGAAATGAAATTATGTGGGGATGAGTTATGTACTTGTCTTGCGGATTTGAGATTATTATGAGTGTCATATGAACCCTGAGAATCCAGAGTGGTATGTTGTGTGCACCCAGTACTACGTGTTCTAGGGTTTCCTGTGTGGGAATTCGGGTTCTCCCCTCCGCAGGAGATGTCCCTAGGTGAACACCCCTGCTCTAGATTCTCTGTGTGAGAATAAGACATACGTGGCCAGGATCGTTAAGGGCGAGCAACTTTAGGGATTGACAACCCCGACTCTTTTTCATTTCCTATGTGGAAATTTGACTGTGTCTCGCCTTTATGGCCTTGACCGCTTCCTGCCTATGTGGCAATGCTTGTGTTTACTCCTTGATGGAGGCATTCACCATTTGTATTGATGCATGTTTATTATGAATGCTATGTATGATTGTTATCATGTGTTTGACACGTTTATCGTGTAGGGTGAATGTGGTTTATGCAATGTGAATGCATGATCAGAAATGGTGTAATTGAGACACTATTATGCAGGTTTATGAGATATTAATGCATGATCAGAAATGGTGTGATTGAGACTAATGCAAGTTTATGTGATATGAATGCATAATCAGAAATGGTGTGATTGAGACACTATTATGCAGGTTTATGTGATATGAACGCAGGATCAGAAATGGTGTGACTGAGATACTATTATGCAAGTTTATGTGATATGAATGTATGATCAGAAATGGCATGATTGAGACACTATTATGCAGGTTTATGAGATATGAATGCATGATTAGAAAGTGTGTGATTGAAACACTATTATGTAGGTTTATGTGATATGAATGTATGATCAGAAAGTGGTATAACATGTTAATCTTAGATCTGAATTGCTTCATTGCCATGTCGTCGTATTTTCTGATTAGTATAGTTATATTCAAAACCATTATTGAGTTTTTATACTCACTCCACTTTCTTGTTTTGTTTTGGGGCTGCGTGGCATAACACACAGATGAACAGGATCCTCTATATAAGGAAAGGTCGAAGAGAGCTTGGGAATAGTCGTGGAGGCATCTAGTCTTGCATGTCTCTTCGTTTATCTTGTTTTGATGTTAGGACCTTGTGATGTGGTTCTTATTTCCAAATTTGTGATATACTATGTCTTTAGTTTCGTTTGAGACCTTGTTTTGGAGCCAAGTGTGTGGCTATGGATTATTAGTATGTGGGTTTAAGATTGTGGTTTAATTTAGAGTTTAACTCTTTTGGTTCTACTTATTTACTCTTGTTAAAAGTAGTGCGTAAACTCTGTAAATTAGACCGCCCGTGGTTGGGGCATAAGTCTTCCGCTATTTTTCTTAACCGTTTTTAAACTGTCGCCCCCGTGTGTTGACCGGGCCTTGGACTGGGTTCGGCTAGGGTCGGGAAGTGCCAGGGCGTGACTAAGAACTCATAATGCCCAGCATGGGTATGAATGTCATCTTTGAAATATCATCAGGATGCAGACAGATTTGATGATAACCCGAACGAATATCCAATTTCGAAAATAATTGGGCCCCTAATAGCTCATCAAGTAACTCCTCGATGAATGGAATAGGGTACTTATCCTTTAAGGTAATAGGGTTAACAACCCTATATCCACACAAAAGTACCATGAACAATCATACATGTCAACACAGAGAACATGAGAGGAGTAAGAAGACTAACTAGGGCATATATTTCTAGAAAAAATCATCTCATGAACTAGGAGTTCAATCTGTGCCTTTTGGATATGCATAAAGCAGTATGGGCGAACATTAGCTGGAGGAGCACCTAGCTAAATAAGAATCTTATGATCATAAGAACGGACCGGCGGTAATCCCTTTGACTCCTCGAAGATGGACTCATGCTCATCCAAGAGTGTATCCAAAGCTAGGGAAAGAACATCGGTATGTGGAACCGCAATGGAAGGGTGGTGCTAGAGTGAGAGGTCATGGTAATGATAGTGAGAAAGAGTCTCCAATGACTTGGCAAACTAGAGGTGGCCCGGTAGATGAGCAGTGATATGCACTAACTTGCCACCATAAGTGAAATTCATAGTCATACGGGGGAAGTCCAAAGAGACAGGACTTAGATCCTCAAGCCATTAAACAACAAGAATAACATCAACCCCTTTAGTAGGAAGCAAGAATAAATCAATAGTGTAAGTTTGTCTCTACAATAATAATTTGACCTTAGAGTAAATGTCATGACTCTTGAAACAGTTTCTATCGCCAATCAACATATCAAAGATCTCAGAGTTTTTAATAGGATATCCAAGGCAGAAAATAACCCGATCATTAACAAAATTATGAGTACTCTCACTATCAATTAGAATAGGTTTAGTTTCTTAATCAACCCCTTAATACACATAGTGCGTGGAGTATAAGTACCCAAAAATACTTAGAGGGTAATATCCTTATCACAAACCTCGATGATGTCAGAGACTCTCCTCATAATTAACACAAGATTCCTCCACAAGGTCCTTGTCAAAGCTTTCATCAATCATAAATAATTTTCAAGTGGTGCAATAATGTTCAGGGGTGTATTTCTCATCACAATTATAACATAAACTCTTTGAATGATGATTGGCTATTTGAGGAGAAAGATGACTAAGAGAAGTGGATAAAGAAGTACCTGAATGATGGCCACCTTGTGGGGAATTAGAAGATGAAGCATAGCAGGATGGAAGGGAGGAGGCCAATGGGTGAGAAAAAGAAGAACAGTTAAGCTGGATTAACTTCTCCTCACATATTGTGATAACCCTAATTTCTAACACGACCTTCTTATATATTTTTTTATTTATAGTTTTTCTAAGTGTTGGTTAGAGCTCGTGGAGATGAGCGTAAAACGCGAAAATCGGAGGTCGGGAACAAAAGTTACGACCTCAGGAAATGTGTTCAACCGGCGGGACCCACTTTTGAAATTTAGGCAAAACGGTTCTTAAATGGTCTAGTATCGTAGGGTACGTGAATACGAACTCAATGGTACCAAGAATGCGCAAATCGGAGTTCGAGATAGGAAGTTACGATTTTTAAAATTTTTAGAAATTCAAATAAATATAAAAATAAAATATTTATTTCGGCGCGGCGCAGCGCAACGCACAGCGTGTGCCGCGCAGTGCACGTCGAACATGCAACGGCCATGCATTTGTCACGCGCGCACGCTGTTTTGCCGGCGCCAGTGGGCGCCAACCAGATTTTTCGGCGGCGGCGCCCACCGGAATATTCTTCTGCCTCCCCTATAAATACCCATTCCGGCCAGATTTCTCACCCACATCCGATTTTCAACCCCTTCACTGTTTTCACCATTCCCGACCCGTTTTAAGTCCAATTTTCACGTTTCAAGACCCATTTCCTACTAATTCAAGGGTGCTCTACGCATCGGAAGTGTTATTTTCTCGAGACGACCCCTCTAAGACCTTGAAAAATGTGCCCCTTTCCTAATCTTCCCTTTTAATCTTTTTACTATTTCTGGGTCATTCCTAATCCTTTTTAACCCGTTCCAAAGCCCTACCCTACTAAATCAAGGGCATTCTACGCGTTGGAGTGGTTATTCTGCCAAAATTCTCGCTCGAAGGATGATATATTAAGGCGGGACTTTCTTTACTCTACGAGGAGATTTCGTTATATTTTGCACATGTTATAGGTAGGTATCATTAAATTCTAATCGTATGCCGAGATTTTTACTCGCTAAAGTTTTACTAAAAGTTTTCTGTTACTTTATGAAAACAAAAGCTCTGACTTTAAAATCATCTCCTCTTTTCAAAAATTTCTCAAAGTTTTGGGCAATCGTGCCGTCTGGATAGTTCTTGGTTCTTTGGAGCTAAGAATTATTATGATTTTGGATACCGCCAAATTTGGCATCTGGCATGCACAGGATTGGGATGTCATGGGTAAATCCCTTCCTTTCAGTCTCGCGTCGCCCCATGGGCGCAGGTGTAAGTCGTTTGGTATCGCGACATTCTGTGATTGTGTTTTCAGATTTTCCGGATGATTTCAAAAAGAAAAATGGCATGTGCACAAAGCATATTCTTAGAACTTAATTCGACCTACTGAGTATGAATTTACTCACCTACCCTCAGACTCTGCAGATGTTTCACTCGAATCTGAAGGAGTCGACGAAGGGTTTCCTTAAATTGCAGTTTGGTACTGCTGTTTTTGTACTTTATGTAAATTATTGTACTGACTGATGTATAAAGGCATGTGATGCCCAATTTTGACAATCTTGTATAATACACAATGTGTTGTAATTACTGTTTTAGTACACGGTGATCCTTGGCAATTGTAATTAAATTTTATTACGTTTTCAAAAATTGTTTTCTTTTATTCAAAAATACGAGGGACGTTACACATACACGACCCATACACATCATTTTCGTCAAGGAGATGTGTGGGAAATTTTGCAATTCAGCCTTAATATGAGGTTTAAGACCGATTTCAAAGATACCCATAAGGGCATGCTTAGACCACCCTTGCACGCAATTCACCAAGCACTCGAACTCATCCTGGTCATCTAGGATATATCCTTGTTGTCAAATCTGAGGCAACAAATTAATAAAATTTTGATAGGGAGTTTGGATGAAATAGAGGAGAAGAGCATGCTCGAACTCATGCCAAGTAGTGCCTGGGTGTTGAGCAAGGAACTAGTCGACACGACGCATAGCACAACCCTCCATATAGAAAAATGCTAATTCGCATTGTTCAAGAGCAAGAATGCAATGAAAGTGGAAGAAACACTCAACCCGAAAGACCCATTCATATGGGTTGTTGCCTTTGAAGACCTGGAAAGTGACATGAATTAGGCAAGCATGAATGGAAGGGTTCTAATCTGGAAGGACTCCACATAAGGGTAGTCGGCACAGCCACGACCACGACCGTGTGGGCGACTTGCGTGTTCATTGTAACACCTTGACCGGGAAAACCCGACCCGAACTGGGGGTTAGTTCGGAAGACAGAATTGGAGTGTATTAAATTAAGCGAAAAAATTAAAACCGACTAACCAGGAGTTGCAGACTCTGAGTGTGAGAGTCATAACGTTCATCCATGCACTGCAGAGCTTTAACATTTTGTTGTGCGTAGATCAAAACAAAATTAATTTTATAACTAATTTGGATCAGGCCAACATTATTTAATCATTGGTTGCCTACGTACATATTGGATGTCATATATAACGTTATTCTAATACGATCGGATCCGAACGTAGTTCTTGTAACGACCCGTTTTTCGGTTACGCTTAACCCGGGAGGGTTAAGGGTAATTCGGTAATTTGAGATTAATATTAAGAGTTTTTATTAGATAAAATACCCGTAGCCAGGTAGATCTTGGCATAACAAGCATAACGATTCGAAGAACGCGCAAAACGGAGGTTGGGACCGCAAGTGACGACCTCGGGAAACGTAGACAATAGGTGGGATCCACTTGGAAATAGTGTGTTTTGCTACTTTAAGTGGGTTGGTATCGAAGGGCTCGTCGATACGAGTCCAACGGTACCTAGAACGCGCGAATCTGAATTCGGGGTAGGAAGATACGTGCGTTTGAAGTTTTGGATTTAAAAATAAAAATAAAAAAGAGATATGGCGCGCGGCGCGCGACTGGCGCGCGCCGCAGTGCGTTTTCGGCGCGAGCCGGCGCGCGTCCGCGAAACCGTGCGCGCTCGAGGTAACGCGGGCGCGGCGTTACCGCGGCGTGGGCGCGACCCACATAACGCGCGGGCGTGAGCCGCGCGTTACCGCGGGCGCCGCCGCCCGAAACCAGCGGCGCAGCCGCGGTTTCGGCGCGGCTCGGGGGCTATATATACCCCATTCTATTCCGATTTTCAGGCAGAACTTCTTTACCCCCGTTTCTGACTGTTCTGAGGCCGATTAAGGCCGTTCAAGACCCGTTTCCTACTAAATCGAGTATGTTCTACGCAATGGAGTTGTCCGTTCTTCAAGTTGGAGACCATATGATGAGGAAACATCCCAAGACAAGAGGAGGTCCTGCCCATTATCTTCATGCACCGGTGAACTTCATTTTCTCTGTTTCTAGCTATCCCAACTCCGATTTAGTTGGTCCAAGAGGCGTTCTCAACTAAATCGAGTATATTCTACGTGGTGGAGGTTTCCGTTTTCTGAGTTGGCAATCGTATGAAGAGGAAACGCCCCAAGACCAGGAGAGGTTCTACCCGTACCAACCAACTTTGTTTTCTCTGTTTCTGGCCACCCCCAGCTTCGATTTAGTCGATTCAAGAGCCGTTCTTGACTAAATCGAAGGTGTTCTACGCGATGGTGGGTTTTATTTTCTGAGCTGACAACCTTATAAGGAGGAAATGCCCCGAGATTAAGCAAGGCCCTGCCCGAACACCGAAACAAGAAAAAGACACCCGAAGTAAGACGGGGTTCTATCCGTAGATACCGATACTGTATGGATTATGAAAGAAGTAAGTATTTCTGATCTTCCGTACAGCATGTGCTAAGTTATGATGTGTGTTATGCTACGATTCCTATATGCCATGCTATGTGCCTATATACCATGCTAGGTGCCTATATGTCATGCTATGTGCCTATATACTATGCTATGTGCCTATATACCATGCTATGTGCCTATATGCCATGCTAGGTGCCTATATGTCATGCTATGTGCCTATATACTATGCTATGTGCCTATATACTATGCTATGTGCCTATATACTATACTATGTGCCTATATACTATGCAATGTACCTATATACTTGCCATGTACTTATATGCCATGCTAGGTGCCTATATGTCATGCTATGTGCCTATATACTATGCTATGTGCCTATATACTATGCTACGTGCCTATATACTATGCTATGTACCTATATGCCATGCTAGGTGCCTATATGTCATGCTATGTGCCTATATACTATGCTATGTGCCTATATACTATGCTATGTGCCTATATACTATACTATGTGCCTATATACTATGCAATGTACCTATATACTATGCCATGTACTTATATGTCATGCTAGGTGCCTATATGCCATGCTATGTGCCTATATACTATGTTATGTGCCTATATACTATGCTACGTGCCTATATACTATGCTATGTGCCTAGATGCCATGATGTATACTTATATGACGTGTGTGGTCTCGCTCTAGGGTAGAGCGAGACGTGTAATTTGTGTTCTCGGTCTCGGCTCAGTGATAGAGCGAGATACGTGTATGAGATTTTGATCCCGCTCTATGGTAGAGCGAGATGTATGATTCCGTTAATTTATTAACTTCCGCTTGACTCCGATATATGATGAGTGTTTGTATACTCCGATTAAATATTCGGAGATATGTATTTTATATGTATGATTTTGTGATGTTTGTAGTATGTAGTAGTCATTAGGCAGAACTACGTTCGGATCCGATCGTATTGGGATAATATCCAATACGTACGTAGGCAACCAACGGCAAGGCAACGTTGGCCCGATCCAAATTATTATAATAATATGTTTTATTTTGTTTTACACGCGACGAACTATGAAGCTTCGTCGTGCGTACAACCTAAGTCTACGTACGAGGAAGCCTTAAAGCTCCGTAGTGCGTAGACGAACGTTGTAACTCTCGCACTCAAACGATGATTCCTGGCTCAAGGAAAGAAAATTTTCCTATTAGCGATTTTGTGGGCCCGGCTCGGGTCGGGTTGTTACAGTTCTGCTTAATGGCTAATACATGCATCAGACATCACAAAATTATATACGTTAAAATATATATATATATATATATATCTTTATATCCGAATAATTATTCAGAATCAGACGAAAATCTTGTAAATCATCGGAGTCAAACAGAAGTCAATAAATCAGTAAAATACACATCTCACATAGGTGAGCAGAACACTAACAAAAACACACTTCACTCTATCATAGAGCAGTGCAGAATACACTACAAAGAATGTTGGATCATATCAGATCATATTAGATTTCATCCGACCATACCGATCATATCGTACCGGAGTATGCCAAATCACAATAGAGCCTTTTAAAGTAATTCGGATCACAACGGGATAAATCAAAGTAGATTAAATAGGAACATATCGACATATATCAAATTAATAAATTATATATCTTAATTAGTACATTACTAATTAAGATGTGTATTCATGTAAATCATATTAAATTAGAAGGTCAAAAAACCGTACTCCCCTGCAATTTTGGAAGTGGCGACATTCGGAGTTACTTGTTTCCTCATTGTGTCTTCCCTTTGAGATCCAGAGACGGCAGGCAGAATTTTCTCTAACTCCGGTATACTTTGCTATTTCCGCGCACGTAGGCGACAAACAGAACCCCCCTTAACCCGAAATACTTTTCTCATAACATGCTCATAGGCGGCGGACAAAACCTCCCCTTACCTAAAGACACTTTATCCTTCCCGCGCTCATAGGCGGCAGACAAAACCTCCCCTTACCCGGAGACACTTTATCCTTCCCGCGCCCGTAGGCGGCGGACAAAACCTCCCCTTACCCGGAGACACTTTATCCTTCCCGTGCCCGTAAGCGGCGGATAAAACCTCCCCTTGCCCCGGGATATTTCCCATATATAGGGTTGCTAACTCGAGGAATTGATGTTTCTATTACGTAGAACACCCTAGAATTAGTTAAGAATGCTTATTGAATGGAAGAAAACAGACTCAAAACCACTCCCGAAACTCCTCTGGAGGAATGAATCGAAATGACTATTTATAATAGATGGCATGCAAGTGAACGAGGGAAGACGGAATGCGCATGCATGTGCTCGCACCATGTGGCGTGTTTTAATTGGGCCAAAAAATAAGTCAGCGCATGTAGCGCGCATCACCGCGCTGCGCGTGGCTCCCCGGCTCGGCTCAATTCAGCTAGATGATGTCAATTGTTTTGTCCTTTCTTGAATATTTTATTATTATTTTATTTAAATACAATTCTAACTTCAAAACGCAATAACTTTTTATCCCGAAGTCGGAATTGCACAACTTATGTACCGATGGACTCATATCAACGAGCCCTTCAAAACTAGATCCCATATGGGTAGGTTATCTCGTACTTTTAAAGTGGGTCCCAACCATATGGCATGCTTCCCGAGGTTGTAACTTTCGTTCCTAACCTCTGTTATGCGTGTTCATTGATTTGTTGTGCTCGTAACTTCAAGCTCTAATCAAATATGAGAATTTCATCTCTTAAAACCCTTTAAACTTAAACTAAAATTATATAATTACCCCTAACCCTCTTGGTTAAGCGTAATCGGAATACAGGGTACCACATTCACCATAGTCTATCTCATCAAGGAAAGAATCCTCATAGTCAAAAGGTTTGTTAGGAGGGGCATAACCAAGTGGAGGCAGAGCAAAAGCATCCGAATAGGGGCCATTGGCGTACAAAGTAGTACATGGCAGATTAGAGCTCACTTGGTGGGCCAGTGTTGGAACCTCTCGAGATGAAGTGAGATAAGGGCAACTGAACCCTACAACAGTCCCGTCTGGTCATGATGGAGTGGGAAAGGTGGAGGAACTTGGTTGCAACAAATGTGCACGGAGGAAGGAACGTGTTGCGGTGGCAAGATCGACGGATGGCGGGGAAGGGCCAGCTGGAAGAAGGGGGCGGCGGCCACGTCGATAAATGCAGATGGAGGTGGGGTGGTGAAGCAGCCCCAAGTCTTGGCAAATGCATCGACGGAGGTGGAAGAGGCCAGAGGTGGCTGAAACGGCAGCACAACAACCAATCTAGAGGTGGCCAAGGCTAGGGACAACACTGGCAGAAGAGAGGATGGCAAAAAGACAGCAAAAGATGGCAAGGGGAGAGAGGGAACCAAAAGAAATAAGAGGTGTAAGAACATGTCTGTCATATGTCTATTTTATTGGTTGATTTCTTTGACAAAATTATGTCAAGAAACCATACATATGTAATGAGTTTTAGATTTTGATTTGAAGTTGTTGTGGTTGAGTCAGATTTGGAATTGACTGACTTGAAAATTAGGAGCAGACATGTTCTTATTGATCAAGGTGAAGAACTAAAGAATGTGAAGGGTTTTGAAGCTTATCTAGATCACATTGCCATACATAAGTCACTTGGAAAAGGTTAAGAAGTGATTACTAAGGTTTCAGAAGGATTTAGGGTAAAAATGATAAAAATGTCAATATATAGGTAGAATGATCGATCGGTGCAAACAATGAAGAGAAGAACGATTGATCACCTTTTGATTCAGCCCTATGCAAAACGAATCCAAGAGTTATCAATTAATCGCTCTTGTAATTGATCAATCAATTGAAGAATCATGCACATTAAAAATAATGATCAATCAATGGATCGTTTCAAAGTCAAACTACCTGAATTAAGACCATCATATTCCAATTTCATTCCTTATTTAAGTACAAATCCTAAATTGACTTAATGAACTATATAAGGGTTATAAAATCACAAAATTTAAAAGAGGAAAATCTAGTTGAGAAAAGAGAAATAGGGTTTATACCAATGTTTTAATAACCAGCCCGGACACCGACCTGGATTGGTGTTTGGGCCGGTTCAACTAGGGGTCAACCCAGGTTGAACCGTGTTGATATAAATACCAATTCCATAGCCCTAACACTAAAATCAAAAGTTTCAACTTTAGTGTGGCGGCTCTCCACTCCATACCATATTCTGATCTTCCTCCTCCCCGGTGCACCAGCCATAACCATGACTGGTCGACGACCCCCTTCCCCTCCATATCCTCCCCGATGCGCCAACCACAACCACGACCGGCTGCAACCTTCCTCCTTCTCAGGCCCGGTGAGCCAGCAAAGGCCAACTCCGCCTTCCCTCCATCTCCTCCCCGCCTTCCCTCATCTCCTCCCCACTTTCCCTTCCGTCTTCCCCCTTACCCCATTTCTACGGTGTCTCCTAGCCTCTTCCCCTTCTCTCGTCCCTAGTGCCCAAACCACGATGACTGTTGGCAAATGTGGGAAGATAATCTGACGACTAGGAGATCCTGCGATAAAGTATGAAGATCCAATGGCTGGGAGTGCTAGAAAGGCAGTGCTTTTAGGATTCAGGCCGGCCTCGGCCATGTCCTACATGGCACACCACTATCACCGACCCCCTCTATTCCTCCCCCTTTCCACCTTTCTATCATCCTTTTTTTTTTGTGAAACCCGGCCCGGTGGTCTGGGTTTTCAGTTTAACCAGCCGGGCTGAGTTGACCCGGCTAGGTCAACATCGCTTGGCAACCCGAACTACTCAGTCCAAATTTTTTACTAGGTCCGGTTGAACCTGGTCGAACCAGCCAGACCGGTCCAGGTTTTAAAATACGCGGCTGGCAGCAGTGAAGGGCCTGTCTAACCCACAAGAGTAGAGGAAGCAGCCGACAACAATACTGAAGCTACAGTTGGCAGTGAAGGGCAAGTCTAGCCTGTGACTTGACGCAGCGACAAGGTCTCGGACAGCTCCAACGAACGCAACTAGAGCGATTGATCGAAAAACATGAGAAAAGAGATAGAGCACATGATCTGATTATTTGCTTCTTCCTGCGCGTCAAAATAGCGGTTATGTGTGGCTTGGTTGGCGGCAAGGCCAGTCTTCATGTCAGTAAGCTTTGAAACTGCTACTTTGACTTGAAAGACCACCGTGGAGGGTGGCTTGGGGCCGGGCTCTTCCAGAGTGGTGTGCTCATGGGTAAAGGAGGGTGGGTGAGCATAATATAGACCCAAGGGGGTCTACACATGGAAATTAGGGAAAATGGCAAAAAAGAGATGGATTAGGGGCCAAAAAAAATAAAGAACTCTAAATCTAAATATATATATTATGATTGGCTGAGCAATCCTATTTATAGAGAAATAAAATACAATTCTTAATGTAATAAGGTAAGCAATATTAATGTTAATGAAACTAAAAAAATAAACTAACATAAAAAAGTATAAGAGTGAGCTAATTAGGATCTAAAATCATATCAAAATACGCTTGTTTCCTGAAATGCTTACTTCCCGCGCACCCCCACATGTGAACATGACACTTGTGAATGTGGGTCAAGGCGGCGTATGTAGCATTACTTTTTTTTTTATTTTTTATTAATATACTAAGCTCATCTCCTCCAACCCTGATCTTCTGTAAGGAAGACTGCCTTATGCATGAAACTAATAGTGAGTCATATGGACTGTTAGTAGTCTTCTTATTAGGTCAATAAGCAGACTACTAACAAGTCTATCAGTGAATGAGGCTGGCCTTATTGCAGGGGGACATCCAACCAAGAAGTTCACACTTCCGCCGGCAACCAAGTACTCATCAAGGCAAAAGCAGAACTCAAGTCCCCTCTCTCTCCATTTGTCGGCAAATCACTCTCTCTTACCTCCCCACTCTATGCCATTAGCATCAATATAGAACAGCAGTTGGGCCCTAACTTGCTTACAAACTAATCATCAAATTATGCAAACATGCAAATTTCAATTAAACTAACCACATACATCCCACCTTTCCTTGTCATCACCCACACCAGCTGCCATTTATATAGAATTGACCCCAAACCAGCAAGGTCCAGAGTCCATTGCGCTTTCCCCCGGCCTGTTGACAACCATGCTTCCACCCAAGTGGAAAATTCTACGTTTCTCTTTGAGTTGTGGCTGCCGTGATTCCAAGAGTGTCTCAGTCTCCGAGCTGCCCCAGCCCAGCCGCAAGCCTGACATGGACTTGTCGTCAACGACTATAGACACTTCATGGTGTGAGGACAAGGACAGAGACTCCTCATCCTCCGAGGAGGCATCCACCACCTTCTCCGGCCTCCTCCGGCAGCTCGACGAGCTCGAAAAGAACGTCTTGTCATTGAAAGCGTCACAGGCGCCGGTGGAGGTGGGAAATGCGGTGGCCAAGAAGAAGGGCCATAATAGGTGCAGGAGTGAGGGCGGGAGGGTGATCGGTGAGAGCGTGGCCATCGTCAAGGACTCCAACGACCCGCTGTCAGACTTCCGCCGGTCAATGCTGCAGATGATAGTGGAGAAGGAGATTGTTGAGGTGGAGGAGCTCAAGGAGCTGGTGACGGGGTTCCTGGCCCTGAATTCCCCGGAGCACCATGGTGCGATATTGAGAGCCTTTGCTGAGATATGGAATCAGGTGTTCTCTCGACACCAGAGAACCCCAGACTTCTTACTCAATGTAAAATAGTGTTCTGCACTTAGATTGCTTTTTGTCAACTTAAAGAGTCTTGTGTTGTTTCTTGAAGTTTTAATTAACATGCTGTATATGTGGATGATCCTTAATTCACTTCTATTTGGACAACAATTAATGCTACCTTACCAATGGCCAAATTAAGTGTTTATCTGAGAATTGGCCACTACAAACCCCAAACACTCTTAATCATGGCCTTACAAGTGATTAATGATGACAAATAGTGGGTGTTTGAGGATAGAAGAAAGCGGAAGCCCTGCCTTAGGCCAACTCAGCTCCACCTAAAGAGCACAATAATTGTGTCCACTATTTGATCTTCAAGTTCATCCTTAACTAAAAGAAATCTTATGAGGCAGTTTGATATCATTTTCATGGGACCCAAAAACAAAAAATTGTATATATGGAGTCTGTCTGGTCCTTCATGAATAATAATTATATAGATAGTCACATTAATATGAGCCCCAGCTCATGTAGTCGAGCTTGAACTAGGGTATTATGGGCCGTCAGATGATTTCAATGTGATGACACGTGTTACTAAGAGAGCACACAACCTTTGGGTAATACACACCGGTCCTCGATCCAATGGTTTGCGATGCCCTGGATCATGCAGTTGCTTGTAAACCTAGGATCATTTTTTTTAACATATAGGTAGTGTTATTAGTCCTAAATACAAATATGACATAGAGGCTAGTTTGGCCTGGAACATAAACAAACACAAGTTTGGCTCAAGTCAATGCCTTACAGAGCCGTCGGCAGCCCCTGTGATGCATGTTTCACAGGGAAAGTTTTGTGTGTTACAGACTACTAGACAGATTGAATTTAAATATGAACCGACGGCCAACCTCTCAACATTATCTACCTACTAATTCTACCAGACCTATCGACTGATTGGACTTCCTCATTTTCTAATTTTCTTTATTAGTTCCAATGTAAGTATCCATAGTCAAAACCAACAATATTCATGTAGGTGTATCTAACTGCAATTGTAAATTCCATGGAACACAATGATTGTCAAGTAAAATAGAGTATCTGCCGTTTTCTTTGTTTTATTGGCAACAGATATATCTCTCTGGCTTCAACAAAGTGGACTAAATTTATGCGGGCAAGTGCTCATTTTTGTCCCTTCTACCTTCTATTATCAAAGGGACAATACGTCAAAAACGTCCTCAGATGGTGGATATTTTCTAAAGGGACAATACGTCAAAAACATCCTCAGATGGTGGATATTTTTAAAAAGGAGATCTACTAATATGCGCCCAGGCCCGCACACGCCTATGTGCGATGGCTGCCGGTGGCCGAGCCTAGAGAGACGACCGCCCCAGCAGATTCGCGTTCATGTGACACCATGCATGACAAAATGTCCGGCCACATTACTCATGAGGCAAGCATCTTTAATCACCCGCCTATAGAAGATCCGGACCCAACTTCTACCCTATCGATTTGTTCAGAGAATGATTCAGCAGAGCTTTCCCTTTATCTCAAACTGTCTTCCCATACTTGGGACCAGTACTGCTCAACATGCCACCTTACTTCCCCCTTCTCCAACTTGCCTATGTACAATTAAACTTTCTTTCATCACCCATTTCCCTGCAACCATATAGTCTCACCTAAATTAGGCCCACAGGTTACGGGCAAAGAGGGCAAGGAGGGCAACCGACCAACATGACAACCACAGCTCCACAAGACACCTCTTTGAAATTATTCCACCAAAACAAGCATACGATTCATTTCAAGTCACAGACGACGAAATAGGAAAAATAAAACCAGTCAACACGATTGCCTGCATGGTAGATAACCAAACAAGACTCCCCCACCTCAATAACATGAAGAAATCTGGTAAATTGTTGAGAAGATTGTTTCCCAAGCTCAAAAGAAACCTCTATTCAGCAAATTATATATTTCGCAAACACTCCAAAAGCTGGAGCAGCTGAAAGACGTACACACTGTAGTTGGATACTGAAGAGGCAGAGCTCCAAAGATTGAGTTCAATAGCGGAGTCAATATGGCAAAATTTCAGGTCTGGTTTTCCCTGCTAGTATTGGCCATACTGGTGTATGAATCTGGTGCCCAAGATGTGTCTTGCCTGAATCAGCTTGTCCCCTGCTTGAATTACCTCAATTCCAACAAAAATCCCTCAGGCGATTGTTGTGACCCTCTAAAATCTGTCATTGAGAAAAATCCGCAATGCATATGCAGCAGCCTCAACAGCAAAGTTTCTCCGGGACAGAATGCCATTAATGTCACTGAAGTCCTCTTGCTGCCTTCTAAATGTGGTTTGAACGTTGATGCTTCCATCTGCTCTACAAGTGAGTAAACATTTATCCATACAAACAATATCTGTGAATTTTACCGCATTTGTTATTTGATTTGCATTAACGGCAATGCTTTGTATGCATGCCAGCTTCTCCCAATAACAGAACACCTAACTCCGGGCCATCTACCAAGAAGGATAATGTCCCAAGTTCTGCAGGCGAAATTTCATTCACTCATGTATTTCTGGTTGTCATGTTCTCAATGATAAACCATTTTACATGGGCATCATAAAACATCTTAAGATAAGCAGCATAAGAGGTTTATGGTCTATGTTGTACGAAGTTTCCTTGTCTCCTTCCTCTTCATTTCTATTTACAGTGACTTATTACATATATAATTATTTCCCACAGAGAATCTACTCTACCAATTTTAGTATGTTACAAATACTTTTTCAAATTTATATGTCAGTATTTTAGACATTTCCATAATATGAGAAATTCTGACAAGTATCATATTCAAACAGTAGAACCAAACGTGTACACTGGCGGACTCAATATATTTTGTCATTTTGTTTATTTGTCACGCGCACGCCAACATACACATAAACAGAAGAGTAACAAAATTAGCACTTAGTTACTAAAAAGAAGTCACAAAGTTAGCATAACAAAATGTGCCAATCAGTACAGACTAATGATGATTGCACTTACAAAATCTGCCTATTAGATTCCCTCTTGCAGATATGCTGAGACAAAAACAGTCAAAGCAAATATTGAAAGGCCTAGTAGAGCCCCTGAAGGGATGAACTTACGAGTGGCTGCCAATCGAATACCTGAAACAATAAAACTTACATCAATCAAGGAAGGTTATCTATTTATCCAAAAAACAGTTTATAACAAGAAGAAACACACACCAAATACAGCAGAAAAGATGAAGGCAGTCCCAAATCCAAGAGCATCAGCAGCATGCTTTGTCTCAGGCGCTTGCATTAGATAATAAACCTACACAAAACACAAAATCCATCTTTTTACATAAACTAGCAAGCATGAATTTCCTCCGTCGAAAAAACCACCCATCTTTCATGTGCATCTAATTCACTCATCAGATGGACCATAACGATTTTCCTTTTCTTAAACTAGAATAACGCCTTTGCCAAATAAAATTTAAACAAAAGCTGGTTTAGACCATTGGCTAAATTACTAATTAGATGGAATATCAGTATTAAAAGTACGATCCCAGAAGGTTAATCATCTTCAAAATTCAGGGTTCATCCACAAAATCAAAGTAGACTGATAAGAAAAATGCCACCGAACAGTGAGATTTGGTATACAGTTCCACAAACAATGCCAAATACGCTCTAAACGTACGAGCACAAGCTCAAAATATTTCAATTTTTGGCGTGAAAAAGAACAATGACATGCAACAACAGTTATATACTATGAAGGAAGAAGAACGAATGAACCCAACATACAGTCGCCATCAGCACAGCTCCGGAGACACCTCCCGCAAGAGACCCTTTACTTCCGGACCTCGTATCTGAATGCAAACAAAAGCAACACATCTCAGTACATCAATAAGCAAATCCCATTTCCTTCGAAAGAGAAACGAAATGCGAAGAGAAAGGGGAAGATGGGCCAACATGCAAATAGGCCGCCGCCGAGGAGGAGAGATCCGTACACTGCGGAAGTGGTCGGGGCGAGCTCGGCAAGACCCAGCTGGGCTTTGCAGAGAAGAGGAGTCCTTGAGGGGCGCGGGCGCCTCTGCTTTCTCGCGGTGCAGACGACGCCATTGACACGGAGAGCCTCCGCTTGGGCGGGATCGAGGAGACGGGAGAAAGCGAGTGGAATGGGATCAGCTACCGAAATCGAAAGCGACATTATCAGAAAGAATCGAGTTTTTCAGGCTAGTACCGATCGAAGGGTTCTCCAAAGAGAGGAAGTTAAGGCGACCGGCGACCGGCGACTGGCAACTGTGGGACAGTGGGAGACACCAGGACCGGATTATGCCTTTGAGCTTAGAAAAGTTTTTACACTTGTGAGAATTAGCCCACCGTAAAAAAAACGCATATACCATGGCCATAGGTGGAACTACCAAGGATGAGTTTACGTGTCATTAGGTCGAGGGCGGCCCATAATATTAAGCCCATGAGTATTATGGGCCGCCAGATGTAAATTTAACGACCCATATAACCTAGGCTTACATAGGCATATATGAGTTCAGGCTCATATAATTTTTTTTCATATATATATAAAAAAGTTAATGTGAACTTGCGTTTATGAGTCTTTGGGTCGAGATCGATGGGGTAAAGGGGAATCCCTAAGTAATATCCACAATCAAATCCAAATTTAAATGCCAAAAAATATTAAGACTCACGCACGCGCTTCAACATGAGCCCCGACTCATAATAATAAGCCTATCCTTTCCTTTGGCAATATAATTGAAATGTCCACATCCTCTTTCACGTCATCATTCTCAAATACTCTCTCTTTCCTATGGCTTCATTTAAAATTTTTATAGATGCATATGAGATGCCCTTTTTTAGACTTTTTATTCTCCACCTCTCCGGTGCAGGTCAACAGGAAGCCCTTTGCAACATGGAATTTTTTTTAAAAGTAAGCCAGTCACCCCCTTTATCCCAATCTCACTCCTATTGGCACAATTGTTGTGCCGATGCAAATGTTGGCTGCTTGATCCGGACAAGTAGAGTTGTCTCCGACAAAGTCTCTTCTCAAGCCTTGTTCTCCTATTCTCCTTTGGAACTTGATTCTATAGTTACCAATGCCTATTAACCCCCCATGCGATGATATCCTAGTTCCATCCTTAGTTCCACGATGCAGAATTTTCGAGGGACATGCAGGTGATTCAAACTTATCTACCCCGTGAGTAATGTGCACTGTTATATTGAAAATTAACCTACGTGAGCCCCATGCCCATGCTTATAAGTCTCAATAAAAGAAGTATCATGTGAAGTTATAGAACTTGAACAAGAATGTGCTAATCCTATATCATATGGAGTACTTTATTTTTGGTTTCCGTGTCCGTGTCCGTGTCCGTGTGAACAACTTATTGAACTTAAGAAGTGTGATGACACCTTGTATTTTTTAAGAAAAATATAACTTTTTTTATTTTAAAGTTTTCTTTTCATTGGTAAGCCATTGATGTGTCAATGCCCATGTCAGTGAACTGTGTTTTGAACTATCAGTAGGCATCAACATTCAATGGTCATTGTTGGTAAATTGAAAATTATAATTATTTCAAAAAATCGTGATTGTTTGTGCGGTTTTGGCCTCTTGGGACAGCTATACTCTATTAAGGTGAGCAAATCATGAGATTTTGGATTTTAGAAAGTCTATGTGAAGTTCAAACATGAGTGGGGCATTCGGGAGAGGAGCAACAAAGGATTCATGCTAGTAAGAGAGTTTCATGCAGATTCAAGGTCGGACTGCACTATTCTTCTCTTGTTTAATCGTTTGTTTTACATGAATTGTATTCCTACTTGAGTTTTTTATCAGTTGGACATATGCATGGGAGATTTCTCCAAATATTTTATCATATTTAACACAATAATGGTAATTTCATTTTATGATGGTTCCATAGTCCATTTATGATCATAAATTACATTGAACTTGTTACTTGTGAAGGGTTAACTAAATTTTGTTGAAATAACTTATTTAGAGAACTAGTATGGTCTCTGTTTATTTTCTCCCAACCATTGGCATGGCCACCAATACATCGGTGATTATGACAGTGAAGGGAGAAAAATGAATAAAACCGGCATTGATATGTTGGATTGTGTTGGTATTAACCAGTCATCAATAATGAGGTCAACATGTTAGTGTGATATTGGTGAGATGCGCTCTCATAGCCAACCCTGTAACAACTTGGAATTTTCTAAAAATTTATAACTTTTGGGTCTATAACAAGTTTTCGGGCCCCGTAACCATTTTAATAGAATTCAAATCACTATAAGCCTTATTCTTCTAAAGAAACTTTTGGGCTTTTGATGGAATTATAAGGTTGCATAAATCAGATACTAGGGTTGTATCTATAACCTCAAGAAGCATGTCATAGGTGGGCCCCACTTTAAAAATTCAAGATAACCTGTCCATGGGTGGTTTCATACGGCTCATTGATATGAGTGCACCACTACTAAGAATGCATGAATCTATGCTCAGGCTCGGGAGTTATGGCCGTTTAATTTTTTTAAAATTGGATTTAAATTTAAAAGAACAAATATTTTTTAGAATTATTTCATCAACGGTTAACCCCAGCTTTGTTGATGCGGAGCTGTTGAGAGATATGTGATGCACATCATCTCGACATGTGTGGCTCACCGCTACATGACATACGTCACCTCGACGAGTGGGAACAACAGAACATGCCGTGCATGGCCTCACCTTGCATGATGCACTGATATGTGCCACATGGGCAGCACGTTTGCCCCTCTATAAAAAGCGGTGAACTTTCTCTCTTTTTTCACACCAAATGCACTTTTGGTTTTTCACGTTTTCATGCCTTCTTTTCTCTATTCTCGAGCAATTCCTAACCCATGTTAACCTTTTCAAAGGGCAAACCTAGCTAAATCGAGTGTGCTCTACGTCGTGTTAGGTTCAAGTTCAAGAGATAATTATCCTATAGAGGGGAAAATCGTAGGGAAATAGGAGGTTCTACCGGCCCCTTTTGGGCCACACAGATAGAAAAGTCTTGAGTAGAGGGGAGGCTTTGCTAGCCACCTTTGGGCCTCTTAAAGGGAAGGTCCTTTTTTAAAGGAAAAATTTCGTCCACTGCTACTCTTAAAAGTCTGAAAGCAAGTTTAGGTGGTCTTAACTTCTAATTTTGTGCTATACATAAGCCCTATGTTTATGTAATATCGTGTTATAAATAAAAGTTTATTTCAAAATGGGTACCATTAGGAGCTATAATGATGTTGTGATATTATTGTTTTGTTATGCATCTTAATGAAATTTTATCGTAATACAGACTTTTGAATATTATTATATCATCATAATAATATTTTGAAGGTTTTGGATGACCGGACTTGAAAGGTAGTTATTTGGTATAATGCCTAAAAACTATCAATTATGGAGATTTGCCTCTTGAGATATATGGTGTGCCCATGAATTAGGATGTCATGGGAAGATCCCTTTCATTTTGATATTATTGCCCAACGAGCACAAGTATATGTCGCTTCGGTACAATATTCTATGAATGAATGATTTGTATGATTTTATGAACAATTTATCACATTATATGAATGATTGATTTATCTAATTTTTTATAAATAAATTATGTTAGGATTATGTGTGAATTGGTAATGATATCTTAAATTATATCAAGTCGACTTTTGAATACTAATTATATGATTTTATAGAAGAATGTTATATGCTCTTTCGATTATAATTTATGTTATAGCATGTTAGTAAAATTTAATTATAACTACTAAGTATAAATATACTCACCCGTCCCAAAATGTTGTAAGCGTGAACGAATGATTGGATTTTGATGAAGATACCCTACAGAAATTCGAGGATCTTCACTTTTGGATTTTTGTCAAGTTTCTTTTATGCTCCATCTATGTATATTTGTGCCGACTTATGTTGGGTCACATTAAGCCATGTTTTATAAATTTTATAACTATGTCAATTAATAGAAAATTACTCATTTATACACAATTGATTTGGCCCCTTTTGAGAGTCAATTGATCAAATTTTGACTTTTAATTAGTATAAAAAGTCAGGTTGTCACAAACCCACTGTTGATAAGGGTTTGACGCGTCAACCTAATTGACAAAATATGGCTATAGTATGCATTTTATATGTGCACATTTTTTCCAGCCCACTGTAGAAGATGGCTTATTATTCACATTTTTTTTTAAAATGTACCAAACATTTTATATGCTTACGTCACATTTAATATACATATAAAATGCATATTAGACCCGTACTTTGTCACTTAGCACTTAGACAGTTCCTTCTTCTAGTTCCATAATCTTTTTACTCTGATTCACTAGTAAGATCTCTAATGATATTTTTTAGTCACTAACCTTTCCCAAATCTATGATAGTGGATCTATTATTTTTTGTTGTACTATTTTCAAGGAAGACGCCATATTATTTATAACATTTTGGGTTACATTTTGAAGGCATTTTTTATTTTAATTATTTCTTCATATATTTCACTTTTTCCCTATATTTTTTTCATATGTCTCCCCTACTCGTACTATTGTTGTGCATGTACTAGATCACTTAGGTGTCATTAGTGTCGATGGCCATCAATACCCTAGCTGACATGTTAAGGAGGTTATCGCATGAGATTTTAAGTATGATTTATGTTAATGGTTATATTATTTATAAGTAATATAATATCATGATTTTCCTTTCGTTTGGATGCATATTAGATGATGTTAAATATGTATTATGTAAGAGTAAATAAGCCTTAATGCATGCGTGAATCCTTGTAATGGATAATCATCCTTGGCTATTGCATTTCAAGACTCAAGGACAAATGATACTACCACATGGATGATCTAAAAATGAATTATCTTAGCTATGTAGACGAAAAAGTGGTCATATATAGAGCTACTGTAAGGATAATATGAAAAGGATCATGGTCTTCCAGTTCTCCAAAAGTGGGAGTTATATATAGAGAGCTACTCCCATAACTTGAAAGTTAGGTTTAAATAGATCATAACATAAAAGATAAATAAACCAACACAACATAAGACAATATATTTTGATGATCATAGAAGTCAAATCTAAAGCACTTGGGTCTATAAGCCTTTGTGGGTCTTTGCTTTATTGTGTGGATGGAGTGGGGCATGACTTCAAGGAAAAGATAAAGTTGAGTTTATGGTAGTCCAATATTTAGTGTGAGTTGTTGAATTCCTCGATGAGGCTATTATGTTAAGAAAACCTTATTATGTTTGGTTCATTTTTTTAGGTACGATTGTAAACATAGAAGGTATGTGTGATTTGGCTTGATCTTTATCGAATTACTTTCTTGGCTTGATCTTTAATAAATTACATTGTATCATACTACAAGGTTGGATATTTGTTTTGGTTTTGCAATCCCACTTAGGATACATGTATATTTAATATCCTTTGTGGTGCAAGTCCTTCAAGAGGAAGTGTTTGCTTTAAGGGTTTTGGGCAAGTCATAGTGAAGAGTCTTCTCCTTGTAATTTCAAAATTATTTTTTTTTCTTAGGTTTGTTTCTAAATACAAGAGAATGTCATTTATTGTTAATATTAATCAGAATATTATGTAACAGACAAGTGCTCGATTATGAATCACATAGCTATTTTAAAGAAATTATTATTTTATTGATATATTTATGATATTTATCATAAGTCTTGATTTGTTAAAAAGAGAATGTCATGTTCCTAATATAATTTGTTTATTTCTACAATTCATGATAAAATGAATAATCCGCGAAGAACGACCTAAACTGTATGTATAAAATTAAAGGCGTGACAAGAAGTCTCTCGTACCAAAGATCAAACTAGCTGTTAGATATCAATTCAAACACCCATAGAAAGCAACTTGATTATTTGGGTATACAATGTTGCTCATCCTAATAAAGGGCTAATCGATAAAGTGAAGAAGGCATCCTCTGTATGAATTTCTTGTCCCCCTCTTGCTTCTAGTGGCTAATCAATTGTTCAAGGCCAAAGGAGGTTTTTCACGACCCATTCATTGCGAAATTTATCGTCAAATATAGTAGATTTTTTAAAATCTAGTTTGAATGTACAAGATTGGTCGTGTGTCAAATCATTAACATTCTTACAAATCCATGAACTACCAAACATGATTTTGGCCAACAAAACTTACTTTTCTCCTCACAAATTCTCATTAGTCACCTTAAAATTCGTCACTGTTCAGGAATCATTCTTTATGAAAAGTCAGGTTCCATGTCTATGTGAAGTGAGTTGGTGCTTGGTTATCTTGTCTTGATCCCTCACTCACACTGTGGTACCTAAAGTGTAAGATGTAGACTCAACGTTTTCCATATGGTGATTGTGATGGATGCACCTGAACTGGAGATGGGTCCCAACAGCCAACCAATTAGGTAGCTTTTATCAATGCAAAAAATGTTAACATAAAGCCCAATTTTAACTTTCCAATTGAAATTTGAGGGCACAGGCGCAAATATTTAAGAAGTGGATCCCATAAATTATGAACCCTACGATCAAAATTATACTGCATAGATGAACGGAACTGCAGCGAGCACATATTAACATGACTCTTTACCAATAAAGAATTAGACACACTAACATATAAAAAAATATTCAAGCATAAAAAATATTAGGTACGGATAAAATACTAATATAGCGATGCCTATTACCAATAAAAAAATAATAATATTATTTTGGTTAACTCCTTAAAAATAACCAATGTAAAAATATATAATAATATATTATATCCTAATTCGTGTTAGACATGTTAAATTAATACCCTATGAGTACCTAATATTTTTTCATTCAATTCAGCATCTCGGCCACACTTGGGTCAAACGACCATCTTGGCTGATTTTTATGCTCTTTGCCCGTTGGATATGCCCACCTAGATCCTGTCTTTGGTGGACCAGAAAGAGAACAATTAAAACTCTTGATTCTTGCTTAAGGGCATATACTTAATCACTGGAAACAGTGAGAGAGAGAAGCAGCGGAGATTGTCTTTGGTGGACCAGAAAGAGAACAATTAAAACTCTTGATTCTTGCTTAAGGGCATATACTTAATTACTGGAAACAGTGAGCGAGAGAAGCAATGGTGATTATGATGGGTAAATGAGGGCATTGGGCTGGATGGGATTGCCAATTATGAAAAGGAAAGGGATGCATTGGATCCCAGCATAGCAGGAAAGGTGAATCTCGGCCAGTCCGAACCCCACTTCCACTTCCAGATCTTCATCCACTTGAAATGACAACACTCCCCTTCTTCAGTTCTGGCACCCTGTTTCAGACCAGTGGCTCCATGTGACTGGGTGGGACATGGCTGTCCTGCAGCTGCCAAACTCCTTCCAAAATTTGGTTGGAGGACGTACCATGTTTTTAAGTAAGCTGCTTGTTGAATAACACCACTCTTATTCATGAGCTTTGTCAGTTTGTCATGGCCACTTGGGCTGGGGTGTTCGCATAAGTTTATCTCCATTTCTAGTTGGAAGTTGATATTTTTATTTTATTTTACTTATATTAAATCTCTAATTTAACCCTTAACTGGACATAGAATGGTGAGTTTTACTTGACAGGGGAATTTAGTTTTCTAAGTCCCAACAAAATCTAAAGTAGGGTATTTTTTAGTATTTTATCTGTTCTATATTAATAGTTATATTTAAAAAATAATACTCTTTGTATCTTAGATTAATAGCTCTATTTAATAAAAAATATTATTTTATATTAATAATTTTATTTTATTAACTTTAAGTAGTTAGGTATTTTAAAAAAAATATTATAAGCTTATTTTCTTTTATTTTAGAAGCGGGATTCACCATTTAATAAAAAATATTATTTTTAAAAAAATAAAATTATTAAATTAAGACGAATATAGTAATTTTTATTAAATAATAAAAATCAATTCTAGGAAAAATAAACTTATGATACTATTTTTTAAATATTTAACTACTTAAATTGAATAAAATAAAATTATAGATATAAAATTTATTTTTTTATATAAAGCTATTTATCTAAGGAAGTAATACAAAGTATTAATCTAAGGAGGGCGTACAAAATAGGGTTTTGATGTAAAAATAAAAAGAATATGAATATCATTTTTTTGCCCATAGAATGGACAACCATTCTATCAAGGGCCCGCAAGACCCAGACCTTCTCTTCATTAAACAAACATATGAAATATTCCCTCTATCATACATTAATAGCTTTATTTAGTAAAAAAAATTATTCGATATTAATAGCTCTATATTGTTAAATTTAAATAATTATATATTTAAAAAAGAGTATCATACACTTATTTTTTATCTTACGGTTCAATAAAAACTATAATTTTTCTAATATAACTATATTAATATAGGTTGGAGGGAGTATCCATTTGTAGAATTTTCAACTTACATGATTATAAGACAAATATAACAAGTTAAACATTCTAATCTAATCTCAAGCCTAGACCTAACCACTTAAATTGGATAAAATTGAGCTACAAATATAAAATATTTTTTTTGTCAAATAAAGCTATTCATCTTAAGAGGGAGTACAAAGTATTAATCTAAGAAGGGAGTACAAAGTAGGCTTTGATGTAAATAAAGTAGAATATCAAGATCATTTTTCTTCCTATAGAATGGACAACCATTCTATCAAGGGCCCACAGGACCCACACTTCCCCCTCTTTAAGCAAACATGTAAAATGCTCCATCTATCCTACATTAATAACTTTATTTAATAAAAAAAATAAATTTTATATTAATAACTCTATATTATTAAATTGAAGTAATTGTGTACTTAAAAAAGTATTATATGTTTATTTATTTTCTCTTAAATATAGATTCTACTGTTTAATAAAAATTATAATTTTTTTAAATATAACTATTAATATAAAACGGAGAAAATATGCATTTGTACAATTTACGTGATTATAAGACAAATAACAAACTAAATATTCTAATCTAATCTCAAGCAGGTCCCGGCACTGGCAGGCCTGGAATTCAATTCCGACCCGGGCCCATTATCGTCCACTCACAAAAATAAAATGCTTCGCGAGCTTTGAGGCAGCAGGCGGGCCGGAGGGAGACAGAAGCCCACCACTCTCATCGTAATCATTATCATCCTCACCATCTCCGCTCCATTTCCCTCTCCCCCGCAAAAATCTCAAATTATGAGGCCAAAGCCCACCTCCTAAGAAGCCCTAGCCCGGCCACCGGAATCCGGCCCCAATGCACCACGTGCGCCACCACCACCAGGCCGATAAGCTGCCGGCCGCATCCGACGCCGAGGCGGGCGCCGTGATGCTGCCGCTGGTGGTCTCGCTCAACTGCCTGGAGGACTGCTGCCTTGAGCAGGAGAGCCTGGAGGGCCTCGCCGCCGTCGAGCACGTCGGCCTCGGCCGCATCGCCGACGGACGGATCGAGTCCGCCTCCGCCGTGCTCCTACACTCGCTCGCCTTCCTCCCCCGCGCCGCCCAGCGCCGCCTCCAGCCCTGGCAGTTCATCCTCTGCCTCGGCTCCGCGGATCGCACCGTGGACTCCGCCCTCGCAGCCGATCTGGGCTTGCGTCTCGTCCACGTCGATGCCTGTCGGGCGGAGGAGGTGGCGGACACCGTCATGGCGCTGTTCCTGGGCCTGCTCCGGAAGACGCACCTGCTGTCGCGGCAGGCCTTCTCCGCGTCCGGTTGGCTGGGCTCCGTCCAGCCGTTTTGTCGGGGGATGAGGAGGTGCCGGGGTCTGGTTCTTGGCATCATTGGTCGGTCCGCTTCGGCAAGGTCGCTGGCAACCAGGAGCTTGGCGTTTAAGATGAGCGTCCTCTATTTTGATGTACATCAGGTATCCATGGTTCATTGTGTTCTAAAGTTTATGGACCTGACGTATAATGAAGACTTTTTTTCTTTTTTCTTTTTAAAAGAAAAGAATGTAGGTTTAAATGCGAATGAATTTTAGGAGTTACCAAAATATCTGGCCGTAGGAGAGATTAGGATGGAACAACATCATGTGACAAGAACAGTCACGTATCATCCTGAACCAGAAAATTGAAATTGTAGGTTGTAGAGAGTAGAGCATTTGGGTTCAGTTAAGATGAAAATGGCGAGGCAGTAGAAATTTACAATATTGATTGTCCGTTATTATTGGGGATATGTCAGTAAAGATTAATGGAGTTATGAGAAATTTTAAATTCCATGCTTGGTTTAGTAGTGTGAATACATTTACATGATCTTTGTTTGCTGTTCTAACACTATTTTATTTTAGGAGAAGGGGAAAACAGGCCATACATCAATTACATTTCCACCTGCAGCACGGCGAATGGACACCCTAAATGACTTACTTGCAGCAAGTGATCTTGTTTCGCTGCATTGTGCTCTGACAAATGACACCGTTCAGATCATCAATGCTGAATGCTTACAGCACATAAAACCTGGTAATTTGAAGTAATATCAATTCTCTTGTTGTTAGTTATATCTTACTTTGGAGCAGACACAAACACGCAGCATACACAATGGATGCACTGTTTGTGATTTATATGACTTCAAATGTCATCCAGAAAGTCTTGTAACATTCATAGGCCACAAGTATAAGTATTGTTCATTGTATGAATATCTATGCTATTTGGCAAGGAAATGATAGCACAAATGTGTATCAAGTCAGAGAGTATACAAACTGCAAACATGTTCTAGTCGTTTAGCATGTTTAGCTTCATGATACCTGCAATAAAGTTGAGCATTGTTGTCACGTTGGTCTCATGAGTTTTTTTTTTTTTGAAAATATAAATTAGTTAAATCTTCACTTAATCATCTGCTATCCATGTGCGTGTCTTTTGACCTTCTGTTGCTGGTTAATGTTACTCCTTTTGATTTGCATCTAAAGAATGTAATATTTTGTTGTATTCTCAGGGGCATACATTGTGAACACCGGTAGCAGTCAGTTAATTGATGACTGTGCATTGAAACAGCTTCTGATTGATGGGGCTATCGCTGGCTGTGCTCTGGATGGTGCTGAAGGGCCTCAATGGATGGAAGCATGGGTATGAGCATTATAGCCTTAGGGTATGAATTGGAATCTTGATTAGATGTGGTTATTAAAACAGCTTGTTTATATAGTAGGTTACATGTGCACGATTGAATTGCTTCTGCCCTTTGCTTTGTGGCAGAGGTAATCAGTACCAATTTTAAGGGGTTGGCTTTGAGGCTCCTTATCAACAAGTTGCTCTGCGAGCTGCTCTATGTGATGTATTTGGATTGTGCTTTCTGTTTGTTTAGGTCGCCAGCAAATAAACATAGCAACTATGTGTCTCTTCCAATAAATAGAGTTGAAGTTATATTCCTGTTAGCACGTAACTGATATTAACTATTTTGGAAGTACAATAGCTGAGCTCCATCACCGCCGAATGTCGGGCTCTTCCCTTTTAGTGTATGGTACTTTTTTACTGTAAAACTCTTAACATCTGACCTTTGTATTGCTCCTTGGTTAAGGTAACTATTTGCTAGTATTAATATAAATTTATTGATTCCTTTTGATTGTGACAACTTCGTTCTTGGGCTTAGGAACTGGATTCTTCCCACTTTCTGTAGCTACATTGATTTGTGAATATCAAAATTGTGAAATTGTTGGATTTCTGTAGTTTTGTCTCAAACAAGAAACAACTTACATTTCAGGTGAAGGAGATGCCTAATGTATTGATACTGCCCCGGAGTGCAGACTATAGTGAAGAAGTATGGATGGAAATAAGGGATAAGGCTATATCTATGTTGCAGTCTTTCTTCCTGGATGGAATTTTCCCGAAAGATGCTGTCTCTGATGAAGAAGATGCTATGAGCGAAATTGGGTATGATGATGATAGGGCTATAAAGCAAGAGAAAGAGAGTTCTTTGCAGGTTCACGGTGCTGATCTTTTGAAGGATGAGAACCAATCAAGTAAAGAAAATAGCCAGAAACAGAGTGCTCCTAATTTTTGTGGGACCCCTGTCCCATCTCAAAACCCAGGTCCATCACAAACTTTTCCTATGCGATCTGAGGGAAAGCGAAGCAAATCAGGTAAAAAAGCAAAGAAGAAACACGCGCGACGTAAATCTCAACAAAAATCAGATGATCCGTCTTTTGAAAGAGAGAGCAATTGTACTTCACAACGGGAAGAGGATACGGCCCACAGTAGTCGGGATCAAGTGTTAAGTTCAAGTTCTCGGTTTGCTTCTCCTGAAGATTCTAGAAGTAGGCAAGCAGGCCCTGGTGAAATAGCTTTTGAATCAATCGCGGATAACAGAGCCATGTTGAGTGCGGGGCTTGCCAAGAGATCTGATGAACTATTGAAGGATGGGTATGTAATAACCTTGCATGCAAGGGATCGACCTGGGTTTCATGTGTCCAGGCAACGGGTGCGAGGTGGTGGTTGGTTTCTGGATACCATGTCAAATGTTACAAAAAGAGATCCTGCTGCACAGTTTCTTGTTGTTTTCAGGAACAAGGTATTACAAGTTGAAGTAACTTTCTTGCTTTAATATGTGATAAACTTGTTCTTTTTTATTTTGATTGCACTTTGATTTTTGACTGTGTTTACTTTTTACAGGACACAATCGGGTTACGATCTTTTGCTGCTGGAGGAAAGTTGTTGCAAGTAAGTTCTGTTCATCAATAGTAAGGTCGCAAGTAATATTTGGTTTAGATAACCTTAACTATTGTTTGCAGTTCATTTTTTGTATGGCAAAAGAAAATCTGTACTCTGAGATACCTAAATCCAATGCAGATCATTGACTTTGAGATCAATGGTCCTAAAAGAACCCATTTAACCTATCCAACCAAGGCTCCCTCCTCTCACAACCTCACCTTGTTCTCTCCTTGCATTTGATCACCCATCAACTCCTGCTGACAAACTTTGGTAGCTGCCCGATTCCCTCTTCTCACCCAATGGCAGCTTGACTTCCCTTGAGTGATCTAGCCTCATTTTCCCCTTTCACGGTGTGCCATATTCTCCTATTCCTTCCTCATTGGTCCTCATTATCTCCTAGCAGGGAGGGAAGTGGTTTGCTGAGAGTGGCATTGGGAAGGAGAAAGGAAAGGAGACAAAGAGGTGAGGCATTGGGAGTCAAGGAGGAAGAGAGGAGAGTTGGGGTCACTTGTATGGGTGCTTTTACGACCCTTGATTTGAAAATGAAGGGTGAGATTAATATTTGAGTACTGAAACCAATCTGTACTCAAGTACAGATTTTCCATGCCCTTTTTATATTAGCCTTGTCTATATAGACTGTATACGCAACTCCAATGACCGAAGCTAATTGTTGTATCAATGTTCTTGCTTATTGCTACTTGTAAGCATGTACTTAATGCAAGAGTACCAACAGTTTCTTTAAGGTGTGTGTTGGGTGTTGATCAATGCGATTAGCATGCTAGAAGTTTTGTGTGGATCTGTTTATCATTCTGCCATCATAATATGCACAATAGTCCTTAGCAGCGCCCTTCATGAAGAATAGGCAATTGTGTATTTCTAGTTTCCCAATGTATTATTAGCTTAAGTAATGATCTAGAACTTTTGCCATGATCCACAGTGATTGGATTGAACCTTTCAGGAACATGCAGGACTAGGTTGAAAAATAATTGTTACTTGTAGCTACCAACTATGACTTGAAGCATCAATATAATATAATCGGGATTTATCTATATGCTAATTTTTATTTATCTTTTCTTTGTATTGTATTGTTTCTGGTTCCCAGATAAATAGGAGGATGGAGTTTGTATTTGCTAGTCACAGCTTTGATGTTTGGGAAAGTTGGATGTTGGAAGGCTCTTCGTTGGAGGAATGTAAGCTTGTCAACTGTAGAAATCCCTTGGTAAGTTTGTTTCAAAGAATATGCTATATCTTAATTATGATTTTTTTTGGATCAGTTGTTTCTTAGTTGAGGTTGAATGTGATAGCTACTTGACTTGATATTTTTAGAGTGTCTGCAAATAGGTTTCCTGATTCAGGGCCATGATGACAATCTGAAAGATTTCATCAATAGATTTGGTCCACTACATGTACAATGTGAATGTTCCACAAATTGTTAGTCTAATTGGGTTTGCAGCTGTTAAATCGGGCTTTAGGCAGGGACTTTGGTTCAACTAGGGGCCCAGTTGAGTTTTTGTTCAGATTGAGGGCATAAGGTTCAGATGAAGTCATGAGGAGGAAACCATTCCGAGCTTGTTGGATTGCGATAGTTTGGCCATTTTTTAGTCTATTTTTTCTTGAAAGTTAATTGTTTATATTGCTGCTGTTTAGGCTTAAATTCAAACATAGTAGCTGGCCTTGTCTAAATAAATACTCTCTCCGTCCCACATTAATAGCTCCATTTATTTTTTCAAAATGAAATTCATTTTGAAAAAATAAATGGAGCTATTAATGTGGGACAGAGGGAATTCTATAGTAGGGGAATTCTACAAGTATATTTTATGCAAAAAAAAAAGCTAATAATTGTGTCATCCAAATATATGAATATGTATTCCCCTACATCAGGTTCACATGTAATTTCTAGGACAAGATTATTTAGTTATCGTGTCTTTTTTTTTTTGGAAAATTATGAAGTACTTCTAGAATGGTAGTACATCGATTAGGAGGTAATTGGGTACACTAGAGAAAATGGATTTGGATCCTGCCACCTCTGGGATTCCCAGCCAGGCTGCCTTAAAACGTGTCTTTTACCTTTCCACTGAGGAAAAGGTGCTTCGACACATTTGAATTGTATCAACAGCATCTTGGTGTGACCGTGGAGTAGTATATGACAGGTACCTTATATTGTCTATCTCGTGCTTAATGCAGGCTAGTTTGGATGTTCGCATTGAGATTCTTGCAGCTGTTGGTGAAGAAGATGGAGTTACGCGTTGGATCAATTAGAGGACAACAGAGAGAGAGCATTTATGCCCTTCTCATGCTAATGCAGGCTGGCTTGGATTGCTTGCATTAAGGTCAGGCTGGCTTGGATTGCTTGCATTAAAGTTTTGTCACCTATTGGTGAAGACAAAGTTGCTATCAATTAGGTGACTAGGGATTCTCTCACTCATTTGGTTTGTATTCCTGGCCAACTCTGTAAAGCATTCAATTTTGATTACGATGCTGAAATGGGAGGATTGGCTTTCTTGGATTTATTGTGGTGGCAGTTTGGTTTCCTGAGATTACACTTCAACGAATGTACAATTTCACATCACGATTTTGTTGTTTTAATCCGTGTAACACAAGTTAGCGCCATAGATGATTTCTCTGGTTGGTTATTCATATTGTCAATGTGTTTCAGAGTCTCGCAAGGATGTTTCTTCTGTATGTCCCGTGGACTTCAGCCATGTGGTCATGTTTTGCCGTAACCCTAGCCCTCGGAAGCAGGATTTGTAAAGAAAAATATTTTTTTAACCACCTATTGTGACTATAATGCATGATAATGTTGAAAGGTGTCATGGGCACAAAGTTTTATCTAATGTTTTTACACGTGATAGTTTGGTTGTACCGTGTAACCAGTGGCTTATTCGCCTTCTTTTACTCAAGTTTATGTAAATTTAAACAAGGTACAATACAGGGAAAAATGAGAAGGGAAATGGAAAAAAAAATTTAATTTTTTTATTTAACATGTAGTTTACACTAAGGCCTATATTTTATTTCTAAACTTAATACTGACTCAGTTATCTTGCAAACAAGTGTGCCCCTTTATTAAAAATTGCTTAAGCCTTGTTGAGTTGTACTAAGTATGGTTTGCCCCTTAGTTGAGTGTACGGTGTTTATTGTCCAATAATTCTCTAAAACTGTGGCTAAAATTCTCAATCCGACTTTTGTAGATTTTTGAGTTTTGAATATTTGAATAACCTTTGAACAAGGCTCCAACTTCGTTCCCAGCCTAAGGATCCACTCTGCTCTAACATATTACACCTTTGGCTCGCCCCCTGGCTGTATTCGCCCCTTAGATCAATCTACCAAGGTTGGCTAGATCAGCTTATGCTCTCAGCCTTCTCTATGTTGAATATAATGAGTCTCTCTCCCTCAAGTAGCTATGAGACCCCCTTTACATAGAAAATTACTTGAGAAGCCTAATGCTACTTAGACTCGCCCAATTTTAGTTATAAATTCGAAATCTCAATCTTTACCCTATTACAAATAAGAAACCATCTAATATATATATGCTCAAAACAGTTTCAAAAGAGTCCTAACCCAACTAGAAGTATAATTGAACTATCATTAAAGTGTCCCGCCTCTCCTAACACTTCTTGGACTCCTACTCTAACTAGAAGTCTTATGCTCGCATGTTATCTTGTCTCAGCAAAGTCTTAAGTGCATTATCTTTTTACATGGAATCCATATCCCACTAGGATTCAGCCGTTTTGAGCAATCTGACTTAAGCACAATTACTTATCCGGACTTCCTACTTGCATGAAGCCTTCGAGGCGACTCTTAGTCGCGGTAGGAAATATGAGAATGAATCAGCAACAACCACCAATGTCTTTCCTACTTCAAGTAGGAGTTGTTTGTGATAGTTCCGACCTTTTTAAGAACCACCCTAGGTGATGGCGCCCAGTCCGCCATCAAATCCTACTCCAAGTAAGACTTAGATATGAGTTTGCCAATGCACCAATACCATTGTTTTTCAGCTTTTCTTTGGTTATCCGCTCACAAAGCTGAAAATTCCTCCACCTTTTAGCCTATTTCGAAGCTAGGTGTCTAACAAAAGGGAATCCAAACAACTTACTGGATCTGGTTCCCAAGTTTTTTTTCCACCACTTTTTTTATGTAGCCGTGGGATCTGGTTTTGAAGTTTCTCTCTCCAACTCTTCTTTTGTGTGGCTGCTTCTAATTGTTGGTTATCAAGCTTTGATAAGAAAACCTGGTCAGGTTAGATGAGTCCCTTTGGATTGGTCGATATGCTTTGGAGGTGTATTGCCCCACAATGCTCAAGATATTTTTCTTGACATATCGAGGAGATAAATTATACTTAGCTATATTGTTCTATAGCATCGATTGCCTTATACTCATCTGGCTGCCCATTGCCATTGAGCATACATTGCACATTTAAATGGAATCTGCCCCAAGCAAGCTGTTTCCTAATCGTTGCAATACAATAGCTTAAACTGGTAATTCGTAATAGCTTAGAAACAAATTCTAAATGTGTTTCATTCGTATTTCAACACAAGCATTTGGGTGGGATAGAGGTATGCAAAAGGTGTGCTTCACTTTCTCCATCTTCAAAAACCTGTTAACCATCACTCAAAATACAAGTTAAATGAAAATGAAAAGTTGTTTGAACGAAAGAAGTTCGACCTCATAAATACACATTTATACAACATAAACAAAGCACACAGAAACGGCCGAGAAAAACCAAGAACACAAGCACTAACCGCCTCTGGTTCATCATTTCCTGCTCTCTACTCTCCCTCCTTCCACATCTCTGGCCAGTTCCTCTTAGCCTCCTCCCACCCCAGAAGAGAGCCTTTCTTCTCTGGGTCCCAACTGGTGGACAGGGTCCCATAAGCAATGCCCAGCGCCGAGCTCCCAAACAAGGCCAAGGTGGTCACGAAGGGAAACCACATGGGCACATCCCACACGCCCTTCTCCTTAAGCATCCCTAGCAAGTATATCAGCCCAACACCCAGAGCCATGGGACTCCCCACGGCCACCAGAATTCTAACTATCATTCTGTCAAAGACCACCTGCGGTATCGCATCCTCCTTGTCCTCTCCTCCGTCACTGCTGCTGCCGCCTTCTTTCCGTCTTTTCTTCTCCGGCATTGCCACCGGAGAGCCGAAGCCTTTGGCCTCTGCATATGGGCGATGCTTAGTAACAGTAGGGGGCAGCACCGGCCTTCTTTGTAGCCACGAATAAGCTTTACTGTATGTATTTGGAGGAAGCAAGCTTAAGTTGAGCAACATGTTCATGGTTTCTCTATAAGCTAACTGTGTTTTTTCTTCTATGGAGTGTAGCTCATCCTTCTTTTGCTTATCCGAATGAACGAATGGCATATATTTCCCCCTCCTTGTTGCTTCTTCAAAAGATATTCTTACAGAGTTCAAGGCCATCCAGTGTCCCAATCTTCCTCAGAATCCCATCCAACTCCCTTTTGCCAGGCAAACTGGTCATTTGTTGGGTTCTCTTCGAAGTTTGAACCAGTGTTTAAAAACTCAGACCAGGCTGGCCGGGTTCGACAGGCTTGGTCAATAATTCAGGCTGAATTATTTGGGTTACTGGGTGTAGTTGACCAGGCAGATCACTCAAGCTTGGCGGGTTGAACCGGTGATCCAGACGATTAGACCAGAGAGGAGAAGGAGGAGAACCGTGTCACCCTGCCTAAGCCAAATGGCCGCAAGTAAGCTCCACATCGAGGATAGTCTCGTTGACACATAAGGATGGCACTAACTAGCAGAGATAGGGTTGTCGTTGAGGAAGAGGTGTTGGGCCTGGGCGGCGAGATCAGAGGCATGATAGAGGGGTAGAGGGAGGAGGAGATCTTGGAGAGAGGGGTAAAAGGAGTGGGTGTGGTAGGTAGAGAGGAAGGGGGAGGAGTAGTCCGGCCACTAGGATCAGGACTAAGCCGTGAGGGAAGGGAGGGAGATGAAGGTGGAAGAGGGTGTGGGCCATCTGGCCATCATGGCCACTGGGGTTGGGGCCAATTTGTCAAAGATGAGAAGGAGGGGAAAGGGGAAGAGGGTCAGCCATCGGGGAGGAGAGAAAGGGGAAGTTGGGGTTGTATTGCCCGGGAGGAGAGGGAGGGAGATCCAAAAAGAGGGGAAGGAAGGCTTAAGCCACAATCGTCACTCAAATCCACTTTAGACTCCATATAAGTAGAAAATTATCAGTGTGCATCACTGTTGGTCATATATTTTACTATTTACTAAATAACTTATTAATATAAGAGGCTCGTTTATATGAATCTACATATGAGCCTAGACTCGTAAGACCATCGGATTTAAATCCAATAGCTCATATTACTCAAGGGGCATTTAATCCCTAAATAACGTGGCCTATCGGATCCAAAGGGCTTGAGCCCAAGCTCTTATTAACTGTTGTGCTAATTATAATTTATGAGACACCAAGGACTGATGGTTATAACATACTCATGGGGTTATTGGGTGAGTGGTGAAATACATGACGTACACCCAAATTTTTTTTCTCAGATAAGATTAGGGTTAAAGAATAAGAAGTAAATGGTAAACAATTTTTATAGTGACCTGGTCAACTGAAGTTGACCCTAATTAAATAGGCTCGGACACCAATGCGGGTAAGTGTTCGGGGCCGGGTGTTAGAACATTACTTGAAACCAAGAAGATAGTGCTGGAATCCTGTAACTCTTATGTATGTTGGTTGTTCTTTTTCTTTAATAAGCAAACACAAATCTGTTCAACGGCAACCATGTTACTCTGACCGAGGTCCACCTTTGAAATTTGATTTGTTCAGTCAATTGTTAAAATGGACGCCCACAGAAAGCATTGACTAATGTGGGCGACAAACCACTGACAAAGTTGCAACATCCATTATGTGTTTCAGCTATTTTCCTCCGCAACAATTTTAATCGTCACGTGAGGCCATGACCCCAACTAGGTCATCAATTACGCAATTTGGCATATCAAAATGCAAATGCATGAATTAGTATCCACCATGTTTCAAGGTCCTCAGCAAGAACATTCTTGTACGTCCAAGGTCAATTGGGTTGGCTCTACAAACACCACCCACACCAGCATCCAGAAGAGGTGTTAAATGACCAATGTTTCCCAGTAGCTTAAAGCTAAAGGGTTACTATATTATTTATTTTACGACCCAACTCAACGTCCTTCTGCAGGTGCAAGCATTCTTCAAAATTCAGCACCCGGATATAAATCAGGACTTTAGAGAAATGTAGAAAACTCGGGCCCCAGCTCAGATACTATGCTAAATAATCAATGTTTCCCAATAGTTTAAGGGTCAGGTAACAAGCTGTTATGTTATTTATTTTATAGGCCAACTCAGCAAGAGGGAATTGAAGCAGCCACTTCCTTGCCAGGCCATTCGGAGGCTAATGGAATTGAGCGCTGTTGGCCACACCTTTTTGTTGCCCCCTAGACAGAGGAATTGGTAGGTAGATACATTTTCTTTTTAGCATGAAATTTTGATTGTAGGACTTTAGCCTCTCATGCCATTAAGAAACTACTGTAGATCCCATATTAGTTAAATTCTGGAGGCTATGGCTTTATTTTCCGACTGTTCTTGGTGTCCTAGACTGATGCTAGCACACAGATTCATGTTGAAGTCTGCCGTACATTTCACTTGATTACTCTTAAGTCAAAATTCGATGAGATTTTCAAGCAAAGTGTGTAGAATAACTATTATTTTAAGCTGTTACATAACCATTTTCCCCTAATAGCTTCAGTGCTTAGGTAATAATTTATTATTATATTTATATCTGTTGGCGGTGAAATAATAATTACGGGATTTTTTAGTGAAGGGCAGTCTTGTCTTTTACTCTGCATGACCTAAGTTATAAATAGGTTTTATCATAGAGGCTTATGATTGATAAGAGATTGATGCGTGAGTGGATTCTGACGCAAAGAGAATTTTAGAGAAGTTGCAGCCGCCACGACCCGGAACCGAGAGGTCTACGCACAGAGAAGGAAAACAGAGATTCTGAGAGGAAGAAGGAGTTTTCTTCTTGTGTATTGCGTGAAGAGCGTTGCTGAGTGATCTTGTAATTCTCTTGTACTCTTATTCTCTATTTAGTGGAATTGTGTGATCCTATGGACGTAGGCAGCAAGGCCGAACCACGTTAAATTCCCTTGTGTACTTTGCTTTCGTATTGGCGTTCTTAGATCCATATTTCTGCAGTACATGTAGGGGAACAGTAAAACTATACTATGTTCGCCCAGAACTCGGAACGATAACTATATACTGCTCGGCCGTAACCGCAGTACAGTAAACTTATACTCTGTTTGGCGAGGCCTGTAATTTTATTCCCCACAATATCTTAATAATGTACAAATGGTTTTAAATACTCCCTCCATCCCATAATAAGTGTGATTAGAAAAGTAAAATAAACTGGCTTTATATTAGTTTTATTTTTTAATCAAGACACTTATTGCAGGATGGAGGATAAGAAATTTTTACCTCTTTTCTTTCTTTCCTTTCCCTCCCATTTTGAACTTCTGGAAGTTTATCGGAGTGGGTACAAATCAGTGGGTGGCTCTTTAGCCCTATGCCGTACTTGTCAAACCTGTTTACCTTGTTATTCAAAACAGCAAGCCATTGATAATATTTGGGCATTGCATTTATCATAACGCCATTGGATTCTGGTTACATGTCTCTTCTTGTATTACTTGCAGCCACTTTGTATATTTGTACCAACCTGAAGCCAGAGGCAAAATTCCTTGTAGATAAACGAAGCATTAACTCATGCTTTGTGGCCTAACTATGTGTTACTATGCCAGACTAACGTATTAGACGTGATGCACTGTGAGTACTCAGATTGAGATCTGACGGCTTACATGTAACATATGGTGGGCAGGCGGGTGATTCAAAACCTATCTGCCCCATGTTTAACGCCCGCTGCGCAATTGAAATCGCTCCAAAAAAATACCAAGGCAAATGTATGGGCATGTATATGGTCACATAAAGCAATTAATTTAACCAAGAGTCCTACTAATCCAACATCATTATCAACTTGGTAGTTCAAGTGCAGGTAGGATAGATGTACGTAGAACTAGGTGTCACGATATCCAAGCAATTATATAGCATGGAGTACACTTTAATGTCGAGGACTGCATGTACGTATAACAGATTAACATACCCAATAATCAATTATGGCAAGCTTAAGCTTAACATACTGTGATAAAGAATACAAGCATAAGGACCTTCAAGTTTTACAGCCACCATGAAGTCCCAAGGGTCAATCCAGCATTTTAGTTAATTAATTAGGCAACCTTATGAGGAACATCACTATCCAGGAACAGTGGCCACCAAGAGAATGTGCTAAAATTTCACATGTGATGGCTTTTGTGTTCAAAATTACATCTGTAAAACTTTTGAACGTTGAAAAGGATACGCAGCCGGTTGTTTATAAATTCCACCCTCCCTCGTCCTTTGCATCCATCAGCACACTCTCATTTTACTACAGTCTTGTTTTCACGTTTCTAAAATAGTTGAGAATTGATCCCTTGCAAAGCCATAGATGGGTTTTCTTGGCTCTGCTGAAGGCTGCAATTTGCTCTCCAAGGTAGTTACTAATGGTGGACACAATGAAGACTCGCTATACTTCGATGGCTGGAAAGCCTACGATAGAGACCCATTCCACCCAACTCGAAATCCTCGAGGAGTTATTCAGATGGGTCTTGCTGAAAATCAGGTTTGGCCACACCCATGTTTTCCCTCCGTGCAAAAATGATTCGAAAGCTATAATGATATGGTAATCAAAGAGTGTTTCTAAACCTTGGTTCTTCACTTGCTTGCAGATTTCCTTTGACTTGATGGAGGAGTGGATTAGGAAGAACCCATCAGCTTCAATCTGCACTGCAGAAGGGTTGTCAAACTTTAGAGACATTGCCATCTTTCAAGATTATCATGGATTGCCAGCATTTAGGATTGTGAGTGTCAAATTCACTTTTTCATGGGTTTTGCTCTCTTCTCAATCCTGTCTTCCCCTTATGCCTTGCATTTGAAGTTCAAAATAACATTGTTTCGTACGTAGATTAGAAATCATACAGTAATGCGGACTTATTGACACTAATGAAATAATCTATAGTCACTTGGCCTGCACATTACAAGACTAATTTCGCTTGGCACAAGATAATATGGTTGCTGTCATCATTGCCGATCGATTTCAAATTCTACTCAATCTTACTGTTCAAATTGGAGAAGACATTCTGACCAGGCTGAAACCTTTTTATAATGGACAGGCTGTGGCAAAGTTCATGGAGAAGGTTAGAGGAGGGAAGGCTACGTTTGACCCAGACCGGATCGTCATGAGCGGTGGAGCCACCGGAGCACATGAGCTGATAGCCTTCTGCTTGGCTGACCCAGGAGAAGCATTCTTGGTTCCCACCCCATACTATCCAGGGTTAGTCTCGCTCTCCTCCATTATGAGTCCATATTAATTACTACGTACATTCATATCATGTTCTTCTTTGAACTCTATTCTTAATTAAGTAGCAGGAAACTAGTTAATTTTTGCAGCTAGAATGGCTGTTACATGATGATTTACACCCATACTAGTGCATTACAGTAGGAACACTCGTAATTGGATTAAGTCACAGGCTCTCTTCTCTGAAAATCAAATTTATGTTAGCTCCATCAAGCTTAAAAGTAGCTGGGTGTTGATTGAAAATCTTCAAATTTTTTCCATCTTTATTTGGAATCACAGCCTAGATAGAAACCCAGATATATTGTTTTTTGTTTGTTGGGATCCATATGAGTAGGTTAGTTGCTTTTTTTGTAATTAGACCATTACTGATCCTACACTTACAGAGTTTCAGTTAAACGTTCCACTATTGCAGGTTCGACAGAGACTTGAGGTGGAGAACAGGAGTGCAGCTTCTTCCTATTTTTTGTGAGAGTTCCAACCATTTCAAGATCACCCAAGCTGCCATGGAAGCTGCATACAAGAGGGCCGAGGAGGCCCACATAAGAGTGAAAGGGGTCCTAATCACAAACCCATCAAACCCGCTTGGCACCCTCTTGGACAGGGAAACACTTAGAAAAATAGTAGCCTTCATCAATGCAAAGGATATTCACTTAGTCTGTGACGAGATTTATGCTGCAACAGTCTTCAGCCAACCTGAATTCATCAGCATCTCTGAGATCATAGAAGAAGATGATATCAAGTGCAACCGCGACCTCATCCATATTGTGTACAGCCTATCAAAAGACTTAGGGTTTCCAGGCTTCAGGGTTGGATTGATCTACTCATACAATGATAAGTTGATGAATTGTGCTAGAAAAATGTCAAGCTTCGGACTAGTCTCCACACAAACTCAACATCTAATTGCCACCATGCTCTTGGATGATGAGTTTGTGAACAAGTTCTTGGCAGAGAGCGCTAGGAGACTAGCACTGAGGCATAAAATCTTCACACGGGGGCTGGCTCAGGTGGGTGTGAGTTGTCTTAAGAGCAATGCAGGGCTCTTCTGTTGGATGGACTTGAGGACACTCCTTAAAGAGGCAACAATGGAGGCCGAGATGGAGTTGTGGCGTACAATCATTCATGATGTTAAGCTCAATGTGTCTCCAGGTTCATCCTTTCACTGCACTGAGCCTGGTTGGTTCAGGGTGTGCTTTGCTAACATGGATGAGGAGACGATGAAGGTGGCTCTTCATAGAATCTGGTCTTTCATACAAAAGACAGACAAGGCACCTGTCCCAGCAGCCAAGACCGCCGCTTATTCATGCTACAACTTAATCTTGTGGGACGTTGGGTCATCTGACTATGTAATCAAGAAAATATGAGAGTTCCTTCATTCTTTTGAGCGAAAATAATGTTTGGCACTGATGGTTCTCGCCTCTCATGGCGACTATATAACAAATACGTAAGCCAAGAAGGCAGGAAGGGATAGGGATGAACCAGAATTTGTAATTTTTTTCTCAGAGGTTGATAATAATAGAAGCATCTCCCATGTTTTTTTAAGCCTATTCTTCCCCTCACCCTCCAAATAATGTCTTGCTTTACCCCGTTACTCACTTTTTTTTCACGTCCACCTTACTCCTTTAATTAAACAAATATATTTCAAACACAATACATAAAGAAGGAAAACAAGAATTTTTTAGAGGAAGAAGTTGGAGTTTTTTTCTTGTGTATTGCGTGAAAAGCGTTGTTGAGAAATCTTATAATTCTCTTGTATTTTAATTCTCTATCTAGTGAAATTGTGTGATCCCGTGAATGTAGGAAACAAGGCTAAACCACGTTAAATTCTCTTATGTACTTTGCTTTCGTATTGACGTTTCTATATCCATATTTCCGCAGTAGAGGTAGGGGAACAATAAAATTATATTATGTTCGCCCAAAACTTTCAGAACAATAAATATATACTCTGTTTGGCCATAACCAGAGTATAGTAAACTTATACTATGTTTGGCGAGGCCTGTAGTTTTATTCTCCACAATTGATATCAAAGCTTCAGGAGGAGATGACCGACGATAGCAAGTTCAAGATAGAAAAATTTAATGGCCAAAACTACATATTTTAGCTCATGCAGATTAAAGATTACTTATACTAGAAGGACCTCTACTAGCCAAGACTACGAAAGAATGTTTTGATTTGCTTAAGTGGTTGTATACGAGTCATTGTACAAACAAGGTACATCTTGTGACCAGCTTCTTTGATTTAAAAATGTTTGATGATGAGACTGTGGCCAATCACATATTTATATGTCTTTCCTTTATGATCATGTCTTTTCTAATTATTTTGTTGTTACCCTTTTTCCAAACAAATGGATAACTATCTCAAACTCTTCCACCTTATATGTAGGGAAATAACACATTTATGAACATTTTCTTTAAGTGGACACTTTTTATTTATAGATTTACAAACCCCATAGTTCAATTCAACCTGACAAATAAGTAATCATTGAGATGTGTAGATATATAAAATAGTAATTAAGATATTATAATATATAAATTACTATTTTTTTAAATCTAGTTAATGAGCATACCTATTAATTTATACTTGGTGACTCACTTTTAAGGAGCTTTGGTTCATTTATTTACTAAGAGAAAAGGTATAGAGAGAAAACCATATATTATCGTGACCTTGGACCATTAGTTTATAAAAAAAAACAACTTATCATCATCATGTAGATTTTTTTATTAAATGTACATCTAATGTAGTGAATTTTTTGCATGAGTAGCCATTTGTATTTTTATATTATTGTAGAGAGGCAATGCATAAATCGTATAAAAAGTTAATTGTAGCATGTCTTTGGTGTAATAATGGGTACTTACAATAAAGAAAGTCTTAAATATTGTTACCATGTATTGATCTAAATTAAAGCGCTCTAATCAAAACAAACTTTTATTAGATACTACTTCACCATATGGATTAATGCGCCCTTTGCTTCTAAGGTTATGGTGTTGGAAGACCAAGACAAAAAATTAAAATATAAATGATTTATCAAAATTCTCCTATATGATTCAAGGATGATAAATCAAAGAGGATCTAATAAAGAATATGAACAAATGAGGAAATTGAACCTTATCAGAACTCTATATCCCCCAACTTTGATACCATGTAAGAACTCATAATTCATTCTTTTTAATTTTTTTACAAGGAATGTACAAAGATAATACAATATATATCATCTCGAATTTTAGAGAAGAAATTATAGTATTTGTCATTAATTATATATTGTCATTATCCACCTCAATTAAGGGCTAAGTTAAGGTATCATGTCTTTATTAGTTTATATATTTTATGTACAAGCCATTGAGGAGATTTTTCTCATTTTAAATAGTGAATTTCTATAGCCTCTTTATTTCCAATGTAACTTCAATATGAAGCATTAAAATCTTCAGTTGCTTTTGGTTATGGGTACACCTACTTGCTGGATTAGCTATCATGGCCTTGGCTTTAAAAACTAATAATTCATATGTCTTTCATTCATCACCATGCACTTTATTAACTATTCTATGAGTACCTTTTTTATCACTGCCTTAAACTCTTTTCCCTCGTATATAGGGAAATAGATTATTTATGAGCATTTTCTTTAGTTTGACACTTTTAATAATGAATATACAAGTCCACTATTCAATTCAACTTGTCAAAGGAAGTAATCATTAAGATGTGATTTAATATATAAAACAATAATTAAGATATTGTAATTGAGAGTTTAATATCTGTTTAGAAGAGAATAGATGATCATTAGATTGCTTCTAGTCCGATTATCTATTAAAGATAAAGATTATGAGTTCTAGCATTGATGCGCAGGAATCATTTTTAAAGCAGAATAAAAAAATCTAAGAATTAAGCTCCATCGCAATCAATAAATCATCAAACCACACATGCAAACTACATAACATAAGGTTTTAATGTGAAAAACCAAAACTCGGGTAAAAAAATCATGACAACCTTAATTAAAATTAATACACTAGAATGATTTTGAACTAAGAACACAAAAAAAAAAAAAACAACCAACATTTTCCATTATACATTGTCATTATCCTCCTTAATTGAAGGCTAAGGGAAGATGCTATGTCATTCATTGTTTAATCATTTTGTGTACAAGCCATATGGGCGATTTTTCTCATCTATAATAATTTATTTTTTAATAGCCTATTTTTTTAATGTAATGTCAATATGAAGTATTAAAAACTTTAGTTGCTTTTGGTTTTGGGTGCATGTAAGATACCTGATCGTAAACCGGCTTGAATTCATTTTGTTCAAATGCTTTTCTATGTTTTAATATTAATTCTGATCGGTTCCAAACGATTTTCTAAATTTGAGTATTTTTTAAAGGTTTTAATCAAAACCAACTTCACATTTATTAGTTTTAAGTAATTTTGGGTAGGGCTGCACTAGAAAACTGGAATCGAACCAGGTGAAACCGAACCAAAATTTAGCGGTTCAGTTCAGTTCGGTTCCTGATTCGGTTTTGGTTCAGTTCTTATAAAAAAAACCGAATGAATTTCAGTTCAGTTCGATTTTAAGAAAAAAAAACAGAAACTGAATCAATTTAATTAAAATAATTTTAGTTCGGTTCGGTTTTAAGGAAAAAATTAAATTTTTATATAAAAATGTGTAATTTCATATTATATCTACTTGATTTTGATTTATTAAAATAATTTAATTAAAATATTTGGTTTTTATTTGGTTTTGGTTCTCATGTCGGTTCGATTTAGTTTTTATATTTTGGTTTTAAATCTTGGTTCGGTTTGATTCCTGAATTTTGGTTCTGGAATTTGGTTCGGTTCAGTTAAATTCTTGCAGGAACCGAATCGAGATGCAACCCTAATTTTGGGTCAAATCTGAATTTTTAGGATTTTTTTGAATTTTTACAATTTTTTTGAAAATTAAGGTTTGGCGGGACCCCCTGCGGGCCCCACTGACAAAATTATGGTTTTTGGACCCAAAATGCTCTAGACATCAATAGAAGACACTATAAAAATTTCATAATTTTTCTAGACCTAATTTTGGGTTAAATTGCTAAATTTCCTAATTTTAGTTAAAAACTTTATTTCTACACCACATTTCTATTAGGTATAGCCCAACCCCTCCTATAAAAGGAAAGGGTTGTGTCATTTTCCCATTTAAGAATAGGCTTAGCTAGGAGATTTGGAGCCTAATCCCCGATTAGGCCCGAAAAAATGATTAGAGGTGAGTTTAGCTTAATCTCTAGGTTTTTCTTAAACTCTTCTTAATCCTGACTTCCCCCATCATCTCGATCCATTTGAAAGCATAAAACTAATGTTTTACCTCTCTTCTCCAAGCCTTGATCTTCAAATTTTCGTTTTTAAGCTTCTAATACCCTAAATCTAATATTTACTTTTGGTTTTTCAAAGCTAAATTGAGATTAGTTATATGTGAACTTAAAATCGTGTTTTTGAAAGGTGTTGGAGGAGATTGAAGGTTTAATCCGAACTAAAATCCTTGGGACAACTGCTCTCTCAGCCAGGCAATGGTTTTGACCGCCAACTCCGTCGCCACCGTCGTGTGCTCACCATCAAACGTCATGATTACGAGGTAGGGGAGCTTTGAACTCGTAATTTCATGATAGCATACATTGAATGAGTAGTAGCATGCTAGGATTATATGATTCCATGCTTTGGATGTTAAGTAATGATCCGATTGCATGATGTGCATATAAGCATGATTATATGGTATGTTTATATACATATGGCATGTGTATGAGCTGTAAGTGCGGTTGATATATGTGTAATGTGTGTGCTAAGTATGATTGATATGTATGAGATGTATATACATTTTATGGATGTGGAATATGTATGCGCTAGCAATGGCTAGCGAATATGCTAGTATGTTACGTATGTGTATTATGCATGTGCCAGTGATGGCTAGCGTGCATGTTTGAAGTATGTATGGATTATGAATGTGCTAGTGATGGCTAGCGTGTATGTTTGAGGTATGTATGGATTATGCATGTGCCAATGATGGCTAGCGTGCATGTTTGAAGTATGTATGTATGTGTATGTGTATATATGCACTAGCGATGACTAGTGAGCATGTTTGTAAGCTACGTATGTATGACAGTATGTGTATGTTATACATATGTGTGGTAGACATACGTATGTATGATGGCTATTTGCCTATGCTATGGATATGTGTATGTGTATGTGGGCAGAGGTATGATCTATGAATGGTAAGAAGTGTCAGTGTTTGGTATGGATTTGGATATGGATGTGTAAGCATATGACGGATGACAGAGGATATGAGTATGACTGGTGAGGTTTATCAGACAGTAGGAGTGTGCATAATTGTACAAACATAACGTACAGCTTATGAAGTGAAAAGTAAGCATAATAAGTGAGATATAAGTAAGGGGGCGACAACTGGGTTGGCTCTGAGGAGCTTCATTTGATGATGTCAGTGTAAGATGATTTGGCCATAAGATGGATGGCGAAGTATGTAAGACTGTAAGGGTTTGATGTACGATGTGTTATGATCATGATGTGGACAGATTAAGTGAAGTTTGTTGCCCTAACGAACTTGGGCTTCAGATCGGGTTCATCTTCAGTTTGATCAGTGGAGCACCGTATGCTTGAGTGCTTATGTGGCATAATTGTACCGCATATTGTACTTAATTCAAACTTGAATTATAAGCATAGCTAATGATAGCATTGTGAGTTTGAGACCTGAGGGTTCGACGGATTAAGTTCCGTGTTTGAGCTAGCCGATAATGAGTCGGCTGAGCATTTCTCATGTCTTGCCATGGTAAGATGGATGGCGAAGTATGTAAGGCTGTAAGGGTTTGATGTATGATGTGTTATGATCATGATGTGGGCAGATTAAGTGAAATCTGTTGCCCTAACGAACTTGGGTTTCGGATCGGGCTCAACTTCGGTTTGATCAGTGGAGCACCGTATGCTTGAGTGCTTGTGTGGCATAATTGTACCGCATAATGTACTTAATTCAAACTTGAATTATAAGCATAGCTAATAATAACATTGTGAGTTTGAGACCTGAGGGTTCGACGGATTAAGTTCCGTGTTTGAGCTAGCCGATAATAAGTTGGCTGAGCATTTCTCATGTCTTGCCATGGTAAGATGGATGACGAAGTATGTAAGACTGTAAGGGTTTAATGTACAATGTGTTATGATCATGATGTGGACAGATTAAGTGAAGTCTGTTGCCCTGACGAACTTGGGTTTCGGATCAGGCTCAACTTCGGTTTGATTAGTGGAGCACCGTATGCTTGAGTGCTTGTGTGGCATAATTGTACCGCATAATGTACTTAATTCAAACTTGAATTATAAGCATAGCTAATGATAGCATTGTGAGTTTGAGACCTGAGGGTTCGGCGGATTAAGTTCTGTGTTTGAGCTAGCTGATAATGAGTCAGCTGAGCATTTCTCATGTCTTGCCATGGTGTTTATCCTACGGGATGTTGTCTGTGTGCTGTATAGAGCACCGGACGTCTGATGCTCTGTTGAGAGCGATGTATGTTTGATTTGGTCTGTGTGCTGTATAAGCCCAGACGTTTGATGCTCTGTTGAAAGCGATGTACATTTTTGACTTTGGTCTGTGTGTTGTATAAGCCCAGACATTTGATGCTTTGTTAAAAGCGTTGTATGATTCCGCCCAAGAGTGGCACTGTATGTTTCTGCCCAAGTGGCACTGTATGATTTCTGCCCAAGAGTGGCACTAGCACTATAAGACCCATTATGGTGGGCAATTCTATGACACTATAAGACTCATTATGGTGGGCAATTCTATGACACTATAAGACCCATTATGGTGGGTGATTCTATGGCACTATAAGACTCATTATGGTGGGCAACTATATGACCCAGGTAAGTAGTATCATGGATCTACTTTTACCTGTTTGATCCAGTGCCCCATGAGCATTGGCGTGTCTTACATTCGGAAAAGTCCATGACATCTAGTCACTCCCCGGAGCTTAAGGTGTTGCCCTAGTGACATTCTTTTTCATTTCGACGTTAGAGCTTATTAGTTGTAATGAGCTTCAGTGGTCGATAGTATGAGCACGACTGTAAGAGTATGTGCATGAGCATGACTGTAAGAGTATGTGTATGAGCACGACTATAAGAGTATGTATACGAGTATGATTGTATGAGTAAGGTCGTACAAGTATGTGTAAGCTGAATGAGTAAGCATATGATTGTACGAGTAAGGTCGTACAAGTATGTGTAAGTTGTATGAGTATGCGTACGATGGTTCGAGTAGGTTTGTAAGACCTGGATAAGGGTGTTTGTGTAAGTTTAATTCGATGGTATGATTTTGGCACGGTTGTGCATTTGGTATGATTTTGGCACGATGGTGAATTTGGTATGATTTTGGCATGATGTTGCATTTGGTATGTTTATACGCGTATGAGCATGATTATGACATGCCTGTTTGTTCATGTTTGAGTTGCATGAACGCATGTATTTATAAACTTAGTGAGTTCACTGTTTTGGTTTCCCCTACTGAGTATTTTCCTACTGAGTATGAAAATACTCATTACCCTACTTTTTAGCCCCGTTGTACGGGAGGTTTTGCAGGTTGTGCGGAGAGCTCCTGGAGATGGATGCTCACTTCCGAGGTGGATTGATTCCCTTAGATTCAGGTATATGCTTGACTCACTGTGAGTTTATTTGTGCCACGATCTCTTGTAATGGGTGAGACAAGAATTAAGATATGTATGTATTCTGGACTTTCGGTTGGATTACACTGTGGATTGTTATGGGACTTGCACTCAGGGATGTCTGTGAGAGATTTGTATTTAAAGTCTATGATCATAGCAATTTAGTCATACGTGTGTTTTCGAGTAGCGCCTGAGGATATTTGCTTTGGCCATACGATGTTTGACCCTATGATGGAAATATTTAGATGAAAAATTGATGTTTAGTGTTTTAAATTATAAACTGTTTTATTAGGTTTTGATTTCATCATTTTTCCTCCGATTTACAGACGTTATATTGCAAAAAAAATTTGTGAATTTTAAGGAAAATGTATGAAAAATTTCGGGCGTTACAAAGGGTACTAAACTAAGCTTGTAAGTTCAAATTGACTCATGCTTGACTCGGCTCAGCTCATTCAAGCTTGAGCTCAAAATTAGTCAAGCCCAACTCTATCAACATATTTTCTTTCGGCTCAACTTGAAGCTCAAGAAAAACTTACATTCACATAATATATATTCGGCCCAACTCCTTCCATAATATATATTATTTTTACTTTCTCTCTCTATATATAATACTCCTTCCATCCAATGTTAATAGTGTGGGGATTAAAAATTTAAAATAAACTAAAATTAGTTCATTTAATTTTTTCTAATCCAAACCTTGAATATGAGCAAGGTTATAAATTAAGCTAATGTGTTAGGAGCCATAATATTTACATCTCTACTAATATAATATATTAATAATATTATTATACATTGATTATAAAATCAAGTCAACTCGTAAGCTAAAGTTAATCGACTTGAGTTCGACTCGAAGTTGAAATTTTAAATTCAAGCTAAACTCTACTTGGCTCGGCTAGTTAGCACCCCTAAAGTAGGCCTCCAACCCGTTGAAAATGTTGGGCATATTTTCGTAATAAAACATCAAGTGGCCCAATTGTCTCAATTAACATTGTTTTGGGCTTTTAAAATTGTCTAGGTAATGGGCCTAAGTCTGAATACCTATTAAGCTATAGTTTTAAGTGACAAATCTGAACCATTGGATGACTTATGGATGGACAGTCAGGATTCTAAGGTTCTTAACAATGGTGTTCTAGTTTAGTTATAAATACACCATTAACCATCCTAATATAGTGCCTTAAGCAAGATTATTCTCAGTCATGTTCTAAACCAGAAACTTATTGTGTGATTTTGAAGAGGATTAGTAGAGACAAGGCTTCATCAGGAAGATTAAGCTTCATTGAAGGTTATAATGGCTACATGTATGCCAAAAACCTTGTATTATGTTGTAAGAATTGGTAGTTGAGGAAAAGGAAATTGGCTCTATGCACAGCGACGGCGCTAGCCAGCTCGCAAACACGGTGAGGAGGTAGCATTGGCTAGCGCTAGGTAGGATTGGAGATAGGGGCGACAACCCAAAAAACCAAAATTGATGCGCAAATAGTGACGAAAAAAATAGATTTTTTCAAAGGTTGTCGGACTGTGGGAACTGATCTTGAGGGCCGGCGTGGCAGCGGCACCGGCCAGAGCTCAACACGGTGTAGCGGTGGCTCTAGCCGGCGTGCCTGCTTTGGCCAACAGTCCAGCGGCTGTCTGGTGGACCGGCAGCCGCCTAGCAAAATTTTTTTTTATAAAGCTTGCCTCGATAACAATTGTTAGAACATAATACAAGGTTTTAACATACTTATAGCCATTAGAACCTTTAATGAAGCTTAATCCCCTTGTCTATGTTAATCCTCTTTAAAATCGCACAATGAGTTTCTGGTTTAAAACTTGATTGAGAACAATCTCACTTAAGGCACTGTATTAGGATGACTAATAATGTATTTATAGCTAAACTAGGACACCATTGTTAAGAACCCTGTAATCCTAACCGTCTATCCATAGGTCATCCAATGGTTTAAATTTGTCACCTAAAACCATAGCTTAATGAGTATTCAAAGTTAGACCCATTACCCAAATAGTTTTAAAAACTCAAAACAATATCAATTGAGACAATTAGGTCACTTGATGTTTTATTACAAAATCAAGCCCTAACACGAAAATCTCCTCAAAGGTTTTGAAAACCAGGATATCTACCCAAGGAGGTAATGGGCCACTCGCACCTGACTTGTGAGAGAGCTCTTTATGGGAAATTAATCAAGGAAGAAAACATATCGCTCTATTTGGAATGGAATGGATCCATCCATGGTTGTTCCAAAAGGCTCTGACTAATCCTTGCACAATGTAACGCTCTGCTTATTGGTGAACTTGATAGTTGATACGAACAGAATCATATATATCATTACCGAAAGAAAGATAAGGTCTCATCAAGCTTTGCTTACATTAAGGACTTTACTGAACTCTTCAATTGAGAACAGAAAGCCTGAAGCTGACATGGTAGCTCAAGCAGCAACCAGTAGGCAATACCGACGCTTTGCATCTTCCTTCTGGCCTCGCAGACCTCCCTCGTCTCTTCCACATTGCCGACCAGCACCCCTGCAGCGACCTGTCTCTCCTGCATGCAGTGCACGTATACAACCTGAATAAGAGAGAAACATATTTCAAATTATGGTGTCTCTTTATCTCTTACCTCTTGCTACCCTGCAAAGCTGTACGCTCCAAGGCCAATGAGTCGACGGTGGAGCTCCGCCGCAGCGAAACTGGCACATACACATTCAGCAGCACCCCGTTGCTTCCCATCTTCCTCCTCTCCGGTGGTGCCTTGGCTGCCTCATCCGATTGCTTTTTCGCCTTCCCATCGGCCGAACCATAGTCCATCACCACGGACGAGTCGGCTGCCTCAACAAGATCGGTGAGAGACAACTCGAACTCCCCCTCCGGCACGTCGATCAGCAGGCCAATGAGCTCGTCTCGCTTCTTCGCAATCTCCTTCGATCTGGCCGATGTTGGGGCCACCGCCGGCTGATAAATCGGCTTGCCGGGGAACCACAACGCCCCTTCCATTGCCGGGTTCTCCTCCGCCTGCCCCATCACATCCATGTCTTCCTCCAGCTTGCACCACCAACCTTCCAATACCAAGAGGAGGGCCTCCATATATTATTTACTCCATATTAAAACGTTAGTTTTGCTTTCAAAGGTGATTAAAGTCATTAAACCATCATTAGCAACAAGCAAGAAGTTGACGAAACTGAGGCGGGACGCTGATTTGAGACTTGCGTGTTGCAAGACATTTGTCTTAATACAGTTAAAAAAAATTTCTTTTTATGTCTCTGAATGTTCTTCATGCATGGTGGTCACGAAAAGGAGAGCAGAAGAAGCAGGCCGCGCCGGCGGGGGAAGTTCTGATCTGGTCAACTACTTTTGGTCGCTAGCGGAGAGTTGAGCCGCCCGGTCGTGTCAGAACCGAACCGAACCGAACCGAACCTGAGCTTATAGGGTTTCTGCGAGCCACCCGGCCGCTTGGTTGACCCGGGTGGCCGGTGTGTAATTTCCGGTAAATCCAGTGGTTTTTTGGCTGAGCCAGTTTCCCGCCCGTTCGTCCCCGTGAAATTTTCACTGGAGAGGAATGGGAGGAGATGGAAGCGGGATGGGGTCGGATGGCAGAGACGATGTCGATCGCCTCTTCGACTGCTTCAAATGCGGCATCACCACTCCTCGTATGAATACTTGTTCTTTGATCTTCACTAATGAATTTAAAGATTTGATCTTCTTAGGACTTTAATCCGAATTCGTGTGTGCATCGTGTGATGAATCTGATTTTTCAGTGTTTTTTGTGTCCCTTCTTTCATATGATTAAGGGAATGTTTTCGTAGCATTTCGATTTCATTAATCTGAATAGAAGGAGAGTGATTGCACCGGGAGATTGAGCTGAAAGTTTGAATTTGTGTTGATGCAATTGATGACGCGAGTTGTGTTTTCAATGGGCAGAGTCTGCATTGACTTCTTCAAGGAAGAAGAGAAGAAAAGTGGTCCGTTTAGCAGAGGGAGACGGCGAAGCTCAACAGGAGAAAGTAACGGAAGCCGGTTCGGCACAAGTAATTCTCCGGCCTAGACTGAATTCAGCATATTGAGGTTTAACTTCGAGGAACATGCAAATATATAGTAGCCATCATTCCGATCTTTTTTAATTTGTTGTTTCACGTTCATTTTGACTTTTCACTAATTACGATTATATGTTGCCTAATTTGTGCCACATGGAACTTTTAAGCTCCCGACATGCCCATTTTGTTCTGGTTGAGGTTTCCATACTGTGTATGTGGGTGCCAAATTTTTAGGTTTACTTTGTTCTAGTTGTGCTTGGTTGTTTAAGTAGCTTTTCTCATTCTTTCAGCTGGCGAAATCTGGTGTTACATCAATCAAACTTGATAGTCAAAAGCAGATATCTCCAGTTGTGTTCTATGGATCACCTCATGGTGTGCCAGCAAAAAGGCCTGCGAAATTGTTAAGATTATTACGGGAAATTCACGTTGATCTTAAGGCACAAAATGACCTGAGCCTGAGGTATTCTTATTTTAGTAAAATATGGATTATCTCCTCCATCAATATTTTTTCATTTGATTTTACCTTTACATGTGAGTCACATATTGTTACATAGAAAAGAAGTATGGGCTACATTTCCTAAACAAGAACAAGCCATGAGATTTGCCAAAAGTCATTTAGAAGTTCGTGTCTTCAGTTACCAAGATCATTTTAATGGACAAAGGAGATTTCTCGTCTCAACATATGAAGAGTTCTGGAGAAGGTTATTTCTGTTCGCAATTATTTCATCTCATATCAACGATGTCTCTTATATTTTATACAAAACAAGAAAATCGAAGTCTTTAAACATCCTGTGCCAAACACTTGTGCTTGCAGGTATATAAACATGGATTCTAAGTTCCGTCATCACTATGAACTCATTCAGGAGGTCATTAATTTTACATAGTTTTTGTTTTTCTATAAAGTAAAGATATTGTACATGATGCTTCTAATGCATCCATTTACTAATTTGTGTCTGTGCATGTAAAGACTTTGACGTTATTCTTAGATATTTCTACAGTCGTGCTAAATTTTTTTTACGTAAGAGCTATGAATCGCTTCAATACATTCTGAAGTAATTTTTAAAATCTGCTAATGTTTCAGGGCCTACCTTGCCACATTTATTTTGATTTGGAGTATAATAAGGTATTTAACAGAGACAAGAATGGTGATGAAATGGTTGATCTATTATTGGAAGTCCTCTTTGATGCGTTATATGAGAAATACTCAATTCAAGCAGACAAAGACTGGATTATAGAGCTTGATTCATCTACAGAAGGTGTGTTCTATGGACTCATGATCATGCCAGTCATGTCATCTCTATATATTCCTTATTTTTTGTTTACTGTTTGATGTCCACTCATTGCTTTAATTTTATAGATTGGCTTTATAGTTGAAAATTTAGCATCTGTTTCTCATAAGGCATTTTTTGTGATTCTTATTTCTTAACAGATAAATTTTCACGTCATTTGATTGCTCACATACCTGGGATTGCTTTCAAGGACAACTCGCATGTGGGTGCATTTGTTGGTGAGGTATGTACACAGGTGCCATGTATATTACAACCTAACCTTTTGTTGGTTCAATTGAAATACTATTTTTTTTTCTATGTTACCACTTGAATGATTATTTGAGGCATATTGCAAGTTCTCAATGAATATAAATGAGGCCAGTATGCCACTGACATCATGCTAATATTTTAGGATGATGATGCGATGTCTGGTGGTTGTTACAGGAGCAAGTTATTCTCTATGTGAAATAGTGTTCTTTGGGGAAATTTAAATGAAAGATTTTAGCTATTCTTCACAGCCAAAGCATGATAATTCTTCCATTGATTATCTCATGCAAGAATTAGATTTTAAACTACAGTAACAACATGAAGCAAAGCTCTGTTAGCACATTCAGTAACAATTTGCAGCATACTTAAACTGAATGCAGATTTTAAACTATAGTAACAACATAAGTGAAGCTCAGTTAGCACATTCACTAGCAATATGCAGCATACATAAACTGAATGCAGTATGGAATCCTTGTGTACTTTTTTATTATCAGATATGCTCACGGATTGGGGGTGCAAGGGGCTGTGACCCAAGGCTAGGCAAATTGTATGTTTTAAAAGATTCAAGCTGTGAGCCTCCATCTCACCTATTTCTTGATTTAGCAGTATATTCTAGAAATCGCTGCTTCCGTTTAGCTCTCTCTTCGAAAGCTGGGAAGAGCTCTGTGCTTCTCCCTTCTGGACGTTTTAAATGCTCAAACTTGGTATGTCATAACGTCCATTTCATCTAGCAGTTATCATTGCTTTATATGTTCGGATATAGTATGACTTTTCACATAATATTTGCAGAATGAGCAAGAAATGTTTATGCAATCCTTGATATGCAAACTTGATTCTGACTGCAAGAAACTTCTGATATGCAAGATGGATTCAGAATGTATAAAGACCCTGCATTTTGATTCTGAGGTAGTATTATTCTTCACGGAGAAATCATGAGAATTTTGTTCATATGGATTATTTGGGTGGTCATCTGAGGCATCAGAATAACTTGGACTTTAGTTCACGTTTGACATGTACTCTAATATTTGATTTACTGTAAAATTGTGAAAATGTGCTCTAAATGGTTCCGATTATTTACCATTACATTGAATTGAGTTATTAGAGTAATTTTAAGTACATTAAGTCATCGAAATATTTTACAAATTATATTTTTTTCTTTATTGTGGTGAAATTAGGGCTGCATCTCGGTTCAGTAACCAAACCAAATTTAAGAACCGAAATTTAGGAACCGAACTCAACCGAAATTTAAAACCAAAATATAAAAACCGAACCAACATAGGAACCGAAACCGAACCGAAACCGAATATTTTAATTAAATTACTTTAATAAATCAAAATCAGGTAAACATAATATAAAATTACACATTTTTATATAAAAATTTGATTTTTTTCCCTTAAAACTGAACCAAACTGAAATTACTTTAATTAAATTGATTCGGTTCCGGTTTCGGTTTTTTTTTCCTTAAAACCGAACCGAACCAAAATTCATTCGGTTTTTTTTATAAGAACCAAACCAAAACCGAACTAAACTGAACCGAACCGCTAAATTTCGGTTCGATTTTACCCGGTTCAGTTCGATTCCGGTTTTCTGGTGCAGCCCTAGGTGAAATTGGTGTTTTCACACCTTTGTGCTCTCTTTTGTTGTTTTTATTTTTGGGTTTGATGGATGTTCTTCTGCTTTACAGTTTGTCAGTCTGATTTTCAGGTCAACAAAGATACGTATACTAACAATGAACACCTGAACAGTGTTGTTGCAAAAGCTTGCATAAGCGATTTACCAAAGACATTTATGACAGGAAATTCGCCATTTCCTGCTCTGGACTTGTTTATCGAGTCAATTGGCTCCTTCGGAAATGTTTCAGGTAAGTTATAATTGTTATATATATCCATTATAGTTATTTTTCTTTTGATATTCATAAATAAAAATACCGCAAGAATTAAGGGAAGTTTAACTAGAACAAGCTTCAATGGGTTTGTGGCAACAGAATACTTTTTATTTGGCACAACTGTATCGATGTTGTTTGAACAAGAGATATGTTAGTGAGCACACTGATCGGCCTGCTTGCCATCTTGCCATCAGTGCGTACATCCATTGCTTGGGTTTTTGGCAGCAGAATACTTTTTATTTGGGACAAGTGTAATGATGTTTATTGACAAGAGATGTGCTAGTGGGCGCCTGATCAGCCAGCTTTCCATCAGCACGTACATTCATTGCATGGGGCCCATGCACAGAATGAGGTCCATGAGCATGTCCTTGGGCCCCATGCTACGGATGTGCAAATTGATGGCAAGCAGGGTCAATCGGCAAGCATATGTAGGACATAGCATTCCACTTTGAACAAAGTAATGAAACCCATAATTGTGTTTCTGAAGGCTACTAATTCAGTTTCACACAATAATTTATGAGAGTTTGGCCTGGTTGTCGCTTTCAGACAAAAATCAAAACTATTTGAGTTATTGTAGTTTCCTTGTCTTACCTTCTTTTTATATTAACTTCAGGGCAAATTAGGAGCTGGTATTGGTTCTCAGAACATGGACTGATGATCTACAGCATGTCAAAAAGCAGATACTGCGAGAACATTGGTAGAGAACATAAAAGCAATCATGGTACCATTCATATTCCCATTATGTTTATCTACATTCGTTTTATTTTTTGTTTCAAATATGTAAACACAAATCCAGGATTAAGTGCCAATCCTTTAGCCTCTTTACAATCATATTTTTAGTTAAACGACTTTGACTCACTATTTTTTGAACTGTCATGACTCATGGTTCAACTCTGGTCACATATCTAAATTTAGACAAAAAAGATTCATATTCTGAATCTGAAAAAGTTGACATGATTTTATAAGTGCATCTTCATTTTCTTTTTCACAAAGCTCGTGCCATTTGAAGCGACTGCATATCCTTTTCTTTGTTAATTGGGTTATTGAACCTCCAATTCTACCAAGGTATTGCGATTATCTTTAACAATTTTTCACTTAGATCTGTGGCTTGCGAGCTCAATCTTGGTGCTGATCTTGGTCAGCTGAAAATAGGAAATCTAGGAAGAGAGAGAAAGCGATTATGATGATGACTTCTACCTAGTCATGTCTACATTTTGCATGTACATAATTCAAATTAATCTGAACGAAATACTTGTTGCAAATGACAATCTAACCTTCACATAGCAATAGCACCCAATTTAATTTCAAACATTAGAGGTTCAGTTTAATGCTGAATATTCAGTTTAATTTAAGCAACAATTCAATATTTGACATGCTTGGTCAGATTTCCGATAAAATAATGTATCATACAGCCGTGGGAATATTTAACAGAAGGATTATAATAATTAAATAACGTGAGAATTATGATATGCATGCTGAGATTTAATATAGAAAAACTGCTAATTTTGTCCTAATAATAGTAAGATCAATTTCACACATGCTTGGAGAGTCAATAAGCTAAGAAATCAGCTAAACAGAGATATAATTATGTAAGACAAAACCATATTAATAACAAGTAAGACCTGCTGAAATGAATCACCACATAGAAAGGAATTGCTTATTATGTGGGTCTGATCGGCAAAAAAGTACAAAGAAATATGCCCTTTTCGGGCAAGATCTCACCGTGTTATTGAAGAAATATACAATGGCAAGTCAATTTCACGGAGATCGAGGTGAGGTCTGACCAAGTTCTCGCCGTGACCTGGAAACATAGTGAAATGGTCCTGGAAATATTTCTGGTCACAGACCAAGAAGTGGGATCTCGATCTTGCTGAGATGGCAAACCGTGCTTGGATCAAGTACATTTTGTTAGTTGCATTTAGAAAATACTCATAATGAATAATAGAAACACATTACATTTTTTTAGATTTGGTGCTAATTACATTTTATATATTATCCAAAACTTGTTTCTCAGAATTGTTTTTTGCTGCGAAAAACACTTTCAGTAATGATATTTTTCAAATTCCCATTCTCTTTTTGGATACCAACTTTTTTATAAAATGCATTATCAAGAAAGCTCAAGTTATTAGAAAATAAAAAAATATTTGTATTTGGCTGACAAATTAATCATAATTATGAATAGATTATTATTATTATTTTGAAATTTTCACTTTTTGTATTGCATGGATAACATTATAATTTCTCTGTAATTACGAAAGTTTTTTAGTGCATTTATTGTGGTTTGATTTGGTTCTCATTGTTTCCCACATTGATAATTATGATATGAACAAATAGACATCTGAAGAGTCATTTGTCTTAGATATAAATAGTATGAAGATGGATACACTATAAAATTTAAAGTTGTGGGAGATATGCAACTGGGAAAATATTGACTTGTATGCAGGAGTCCTGGAAAAGTCCCATAGAATTTCTCACATATATCTACTTATCTAGCCATCAATTGTCAGCAGAGCTATAGGTCTGAAACATGAGATTCCAAAATATAGCAGTCTCTTCACAGAATATATGGAAGATATAGTTTTCAATTATGCTTAATTCTAGTGAGGATGTTCGTTAACATATGGCTGGTATTATTTTTCAGTTATGTACATTGTGGACTTCAAACTGGCTGGGTACTATCAAAAGTGTTATGATCCCGATTGTAAAGGTTCATGAACAATCCCATTCTGTGCCCATATTACAATATAAATGCCTTCTTAATCATTTGCAGATTACTTTCTTATGTCGAACTTCAACAGGATATCGCTCCCCCTTGCGTCCGGTGCCTAGAAATGCAATTCCTGATGATGTGGTTATTTGTAATATGATAAGGAAAGAAAATCATGGAAAATCTATGGATTTGACTAATGGTAATTGTGAAGCCTTTTGTAGCAATGAAAAAATTATAGACAGTTGCAAGAAGGATGCTGCATGGTGGCTAGAGGCCATCAGACTTGCAGAAGACATGGAGAAAACAACTGTCATCCCAGACTATGGCATGGTTAGTTCACTGATGCGACTGAGTTTGCATATGTTCAATTCTTTAAGGCCCTGAAAATTTTTCGTTCTGCTTTTACTATTGTTTTCTTTTTAGGTTTCTCTACAGGTAAAGGATGCCTTGGGCTCTAGTGAAGATAATGATTGGTGGACAGATGTTGAAAGGACTGCCTCTTTGATCGAGCAGCATATCGGTAGACAATAATTTGTAATGTACATAAATTAATATTCCAAGTTATTGTCAGTTGCTTATTGTTTAGACACATAAAAGAACAGGTATAAAGTAGAAACTATTTCCAATGACATTAATTTTGAGCAGGCTGGTGAATCACCTTTGTTTTTATAACAATTTGTTCTCTTTTATGTTTAGCGCACATAGCAATCAAGAGAATAACTTTCCTTATATCGTTTGCCCTGCCTACCAACCACATGCGCTGAAAATTGAAGCACTTGATTGTTATCAAAACAAAGGTGCTTCACCTATGTTATTGGAAATAGCTTCTACTTTATACCTGTTCTTTTATGTGTCCAAACAATAAGCAATCAAGAGAATAGCTTTCCTTATATCGTTTGCCCTGCCTAGTTACTACATGCGCTGAAAATTGACGCCCTTGCTATATGAGGAGCATGAAATTCAGGAGGCTTTGAGCACTTCGTCTTTTATGCGGCAGTTTCTCCATCCATATTATTATGTATACAAGCTCCATTGAATTGGCCGTTTGCTCTTATCATATAAGTTGTAACCTGTGGTTCATAGGAGTTATATACATGAGACTTTAGTGTTTGAGGAAGTACTAAAAATTGCAAAAGCTAATAATAAATTCTTATTGTACATTAAGAATAGCTCACAAATATGCATAGTTCGATGCAGCTCTATTAACATACGAGTATGATCCACAGCCAGAAATCAAATATTCAGGACATAATTTCTGTGATTTGCTACCATTCTGCCTTGGTTCTTCGTTGTTCTACATTGTGGGGCCCACTTCTGAAATTATAACATGTAATGTAGGTAGGCTTAGCTACCGCCTCTAATTCTAATCATAAATATTGACTGTTTAAAACTTGGGATTGCTTTGTTGGGGTTTTTATAATCATGTTGACAATTAATATAATAGATCAACTTTGTTTGGAGTACATAACTACAATTACTAATTTCTCAAGCTGTTTAAACGTGGTCATAGACTCATATGTAGCCTAGATGAACCTTCCCCTAATAATTTGGGTTTGGCTACACGGATCTTATACCTACACTTAGTTTGTTTTGTTTTGTGATGTGATATTTCTTTTGTAAGAGAGAGCACAGCGACATCTTTTCTTATTAACTCTAAGACTCTTTAAGTTTTCCTCTTCTTTTTTTTGTCTCTTTAATTTACACCCACTTTGCACCAGGCCATCCCTTGGTCTTTTTGTAAATGCTTATATTATTGCAACCTATATTTGTAAAGGCATATTACCCCTATGTTTTCATTGAATACTTTCATATCCTATTATAACACTTATTTTAGTTATAATTGTATATATATGCTAATACTCTTGGAAATTTCTAAAGTATTTTAAAGTTGTACTTAACCCTATTAACTTTTCTATATAATATCTCACCTCACATGTAAGGACTCTTATTTTTGAACTGGTTTATTTTAAGGTTATTTATTGGTTAATGTGTGGTTTATGCGTTTTCTTATTTAAATTCTATGGTTTTCTAGAATAGATAAGATTTCTAAATGTTTTAAGTAAAACTAGCTATACATTTATGAGTTTTAAGTAGTTTTTAATTAATTCTGAATTTTTGGGATTTTTTGATTTTTTACTAATTTTTTAAAAAATTATGGTTTAGCGGGACCCCTGTGGGCCCCACCGACGAAATTAAGATTTTTAGATCAAAATGCCTCAAACATCAACTTAAGCTCATACAAAAATTTTTAAAATTTTCTTAGATTTAATTAGTGCTCAAATTTGTAAAATACTCATTTTTAGCCCAAAATTGTACTTGCACCCCATTAGTTCATTAAGTATACCCCAAACCCTATTATAAAAAGAAAAAGGGCTGAGTCATTTTCATTTTGGGAATAGGCTGGGAGGAGGTGAATAAGGCTTAGTTTCCTAATTAGGCCCGTATTAGAATGGATTCGGATTAGAATTTATTAAAATATGTTCTTCCTTAATTAAGCTTAAACCCTAGATTTTTTACTAGTTTATTCTTAATTTTATTATTTTCCCTTTGATTTGATTCAATTTCAAGCATCAAAGTTACTGATTTACTCCCTTCAAACTCTTCTTATTAAAAATTTATTTTTTATACTTAACAAACCCTAGATCTAAGAATTTTTCAAGGTTTTTAATGTTAAATCGATTTTTTATGAAGTTTAGCTTAAACACTATATTTTTGGAAGGTTTCCAAGAAGGGTGAAGGTTAAATCCGAACCTAAACAAGTGACAAGGTAATGGGTCTTCAAATCTCAGTTTTCTTATGGTAAAATCTTGATTTTTATGTTTTATTTGGAATGAATTTGTTTGAGTTAGTGCTTTAATGGTGGGATTAGTAAATGTTAATTTCTTGTTTTGATTTCTTAGGGTTTTGCCTTTAAATGGTGTATATTAACATTTTGGAAGGTTTGATGAAGTTTTAATGGTGTTTGGGTATATAGATAAAGGTTTTAAGTTGTTGTAATGGAGTCTTGGTTTTGAAATTTGAAATGAAGAAGAAGGTCAACACTGTTGTGTTGGTGATCGAACAGCCTGCCAGGGCGATTGATCGACAATACTTCATTTTCGATTGATTTCTTGTATAACCGATCGAACGGCCTTGTAGGGCATTCGAATGGCAACATGACAATTTTGCTATTTTTAAAATTATGCTCATTTCAATGTTTTTACTCCATTTAATGTTTCTAATGGTTATGAAAAGTGTATTATGATGAAATTAAGCTAGTGGAGGTGAAGAATTAATGATGAAAATTTATAGAATGTGATTAAGTGTGGTCATGTGGCATTATATCATGTTGATAATTATGCATGTTGATATTGAAGTACCTTGAGCTATTAAATGTTGGAATTCTTATGAATAGAATATGTTTCTAGCAGGAATATTATGTAAAAAAATGGTGAGATGTGCTCTCTTATAATATGGATGGTTTATGGGAAATTAATGTGATCATGTTGTGGCTTATGGTGTAGAAAATCATGCTGTGGGAATGAGCGTTTGATTTTACATTGATGGATTTAAGTTTTATAGTGGATTTTGTTTGGATTTCAATTAGAATTTATTATTTCAAATGTGTTAAGCATGCATAGGTTGCCTTATGAGTTTATATCAAAACATTAATTGTATGCTTAGGATATGCATGAACACACACGTATGGGGAATCTACTATAACATTGTAGTTCATTATGAGGTGATTACGATGCATAAGGAGACTGATTAGGACCACGTTCCATGTGTTGGAACCCACGTAGATCTTGCTTACAGATGTATCATGATAGCATGTATCATGGATCGGACTTCATGAATGAGGTTTTACCGTTGGTTAACCAGAATTTAATCGATTGTATGCAATGCTTGAGATTGCATGCTGAATTAATTGCTCAGTGAATTAATCGAAACTTAGTTGGTCCGAAAGGACATGTTTTTGATTTAAGTTCCTGTGTGGAACGTGTATACTCCCTAGGTTGAGTCTAGAGAAATAGAATTATGTGGGGACAAGTTATGTACTTGTCTTGTAGATTTGAGATTATTATTATAGGTGTCATCTAGACCCTGAGAATTCATAGTAGTATGTCGTGTACACCAGCTACCACTTGTTCTAGGGTTCCCTGTGTTGGAATTTAGGCTCTCCCCTCCGCAGGAGATGTCCCTAGGCGAACACCCCCGCTCTAGATTATCTGTGTGAGAATGAGACATCCTTGTCCAAGATTATCCAAGGTGAGCAGCTTTAGGGGTTGACAACCCCGACTCTTTTTCACTTCCTGTGTGAAAATTTGACTGTGTCTTGCCTTCGTGGCCTTGACCGTTTCTTGCCTGTGTGGCAATATTTGTGTTTACTCCTTGATGGAGGCATTCACCATTTGTATTGATGTATGTCTATTATGAATACTATGCATGATTGTGTATCATGTGTTTGACATATTTATCGTGCAAGGTGAATGAATTCAATGTGATATGAACACATGATAAAAAATATTGTGATTGAGACACTATTATGCAGGTTTATGTGATATGAATGCATGATTAGAAATGGTCTGTAAGTTGATGTGGTATAAATGCATGATCAGAAATGGTGTGATTGAGACACTATTATGCAGGTTTATGTGATATGAGTGTATGATCAGAAAGTGTGTTATTAAGACACTATTATGCAGGTTCACGTGATATGAATGTTAGATCAGAACGTCGTATAGCATGTTAATCTTAGATTTGATTTGATTCATTGTCATATTGTTGTATTTTCTGGTCATTATAGTTATATTTAAAACCATTATTGAGTTTTTATACTTACCCCGTTTTCTTGTTTTGTTTTGGTGTTGTGTGGCATAACACGCAGACAGACAAAATCCTCCATATGAGGAAAGGTTAGAGAGAGCTTGGGAGTAGTCATGGAGGTTCCTAGTTTTGCATGTCTCTTTATTCATCTTGTTTAGATGTTAGAACCTTGTAGATGATCCTTGTTTTAGATTTGTGATATATTATGTCTTTAGTTTCTTTGAAACCTTGTTTTGGAGCCAAGTGTGTGGCTATGAATTATTAGTATGTGGGTTTAAGATTATGGTTTAATTTAGAGTTTAACTTTTTTGGTTCTACTTATTTACTCTTGCTGAAAGTAGTGCATAGATTCCGTAATTTAGATTACCCATAGCTGGGGCACAAGTCTTCTGCTATTTTCCTTAATCGCTTTTAATATGTTGCCCCCGTGCATTAGTTCGGCCCTTGGACCGGGTTCGGCACGGGTCGGGCAGTGCCGGGGCATGACATCATATCACCTTGACATTTGGTCACTATTACCCCATGTTACCCAATAATCTATTTTATTGCCAAAATTGGTTTCAATAGAAGAATGTTACTCATAGGGCTGCCAACGGTACCTGTTTTATCACTCTATCCTCTATCTTATCACTCTATCCTCTATCATACTGCTAAGAAGTTGAATAGAATGATAAAATTTATTTGATGGGTGAATAAGTGGATAATTTTATCTAATCATTTTCTAAATAGAATGGTTAGGGAAAAAAATCTTTTATACCCATTAGTAGTTATCCATTTGGCATACAAAATAATTATATCTACCTCAAGTCCTCTTTCATATAACCCTCACCGACTTTAAATCTAATATCTCTACTGACCATTGCCTTGTTCTATTTAGTATGTTATAATTACTAACTTTTGGCCTAACTAGTCTGCCAAGCCTAGTGGTGTGGTCTGAAGATTCTTTTGAGGAGGTCCTTAATTGAGTCTTAATAGAACCCTAAGTGGGATTGATTATATAAATACTATCTTAAACCTTCTTTCGTCATATTGGATGTGGCAAATTAACATATTGTTTTGACACTTAGGTGACTTAGAATTTTGGATATATGAAGTCAAGACAACTCTTGGAATTTTGATATATATGAAACTTACTTGGTGTTAGTTGAGAGTTTGGAATTTAAAAATATGGAAAGGTGACTCTTTCATTGGAAATTTTTTGAAGAAAATAAATGAATTTAAGGATTAGTTCTTTTTTAGAGAATGTAATGTTTATTTTAGTTGTTTAGCTTAAACTCATAATTTCTTTAAGTTAGTGGGTGATGAATATGTTATGTTGTTTGTTTATTGGTTTATTTTTAAAAATTAATTTTATTTGAAAAAAATAAGATTATGTTGAATTAAGAATTCTTATCATAGGGGTAAGTGGTAATAGTTAACCAATTAGCGACCCAACTATATATGGTGGACGAAACAGATGTAGAATAACTAATACTCTATAAATAATAGAACACTTGTGGACAAAAATTTAATAAATGGCAATGGTAATGGAATTCTTGTTTCATTGGCAGCCCTAACTACTCACTATATGTGGTTGCCTAAGTTGATCAATAGAAAAGGTTGCTAGAGTTGGGAAGCATTTTTCATGCTCCATCTTTAATGTGAGCTAAGCGTAAAGAATGCTTGGGAAACATCTAATTTCAAGATCGATAGCACACATTAGCGTAAGTATTATACACGCTAACGTGTGCTAGCATATGCGCCGTCAATCTTGAAATTGGACGCTTCTTAGGCGTTCCTTAAGCTCAGCTCATTGTTAGAGCGGAACATAAAAAACACTTCCCTAGAGCTGACCTATTTTTTGCCATAAAAAGTTCAGAGAAGCTGCTCTCCCAACATATGGGGTTAAATGAAAAAAATATATGATATATATAGCATAAAGAATTTGAATGTAGTGTTGGTGCTAGTAACTACCAGCCACATCTCCTTTCTCGGACTAGCCTTGCCTCTGTTTTTGTTACCTCTTTTTATTTCTTCTCCTCCTCATCTTTTTCTTCTCTTCATCCTTTTAATTTAGTGATGTTGTCTCCAATGTTAGAATGGGAAAAGAAAAAAATAAAATAATAAGTGGGGATACATAGTGTTGAAATTAGGCCAGAGTGGGTAGGAGTTGGGCCCTAATCGAAGCATGTTAATCTATTTTTAGGCCTAGGCTTTCACAAATCTGGTCTTAGCCTACCTAAGCATGGTTAGGATAGGACGTTATCAATGCCTTTTTTAGTAATTATAGGCATATAAAAAAAGAGAAAAATAATAATATTATATTTTTCAATTATTTATAATTAAAACACATTTGTCATAATTTTTTTTTCTTAGTGACTATAATTAAATATTCAATGTGTAATCATAATACTTGTTAGAGTGTATATATTAATATTTAATATTAAAAATATATTAATATGTATAATATTTTATATACTTTAAATTTATATATATATATATATATATATATATATATATATATATATATATATATATATATATATATATATATATATATATATATATATATATTATTTTTATTTTTTTATTTTAATTTATCAGGCCTAAGTTCATAATTCACTTATTAGAGTTCAAATTAAATTCGAGACAAGTTTTAGATTTTCAATTGGAGCTGAAGTTTATTGGAACTTGAAGCCAAACTTCAGCTTCAAGTTCAAACCCAACCAGTCCAGTAATCAGATCGTTAACACCCCTTACAAGTGACACATCGTAATTAGAGTAATTTTAACCGGGTCGAAATTACATTCGTTGATAATGTTTGCCAACAGAGAGAGACAAGATTGAGAGAGAGAGAGAGATGAGCAGAGCGCGGAGGGAGCAGAAGAGCGGGAAGGACGAGGTGGATGAACTCCTGGAGGCGGCGGAGGCGCTGATGCTCCTCCGCCTCAACACCGACTCCCACATCGCCCGGGGCTCGGACTCCCTCGCACCCGATCTGACCAGCCGCTTCAACTCCCTTAAAGCGCCGGCGGGGAGGGCCGCCAAGCAGCCCCCGCCGCGGCCAGCACCGAAGAAAGAGGAGGAGGCGAAAATACTCCCGGCAACCGTGGCGGACGAGGAGATGAGGAGGATCCTCGGGGACGATCTGTCCTCCAGGTTCGCCACTCTCAAGGGTTCCTCTTCCTCGTCGGTCTCGTCGTTGGGAAATTCGAGTGGGTGGCCTCTGAATCAGAAGGGGGATGGAGTGAGAGAGGGTGGGAGTGACGACAGCGATGTGGATGAGGACGGGGTGTCGAAGAAGGAGGTGGAGAAGATGATGCAGTGGGCTTTCGATGCCGCCCGCCTCGATCTTTCGCCCAGCGACGATGACGATGATGGTGCCCTCGATCTTGATGAAATTAACGGCGACACCAGTACTACGAGTGATGACGGCGACGGCGATGATGCTGTCAGGAGGAATCGAGGCAACGTATTGGAGAAAAAGAAGAAGAAGCATTTGTTCTGAATTTTTTGTTTTGCGTCAGAGGGGTATGTTACTCTACTGATTTTGAATACAAACATGAATCTGTATAATACTGTTTCTTCACACAAACCAAATTTGATAAATTATGGAAGATTAAGCACCCAATCTGCCCTGCTGAATTAGTTAAGGAGCTGGCTGGATGAGAAGCTGAAACTACAGGTGAGACCTTCGGTTGTCTTGAGACATGACAATATATCACCAATTTTTTGTGATTTCTTAAGAAGAGAATTGCTTTTAATAGGTAAGAGGAGTTAATATATGCTCGATCTTTTATTAGATAGCCAGACAAGAGAGGGTGGTGGAGAAGGGATGAGAAATACAGCAAACTAATGCCCACTAATAGAAACCATTAGAACTAGCAAGGCTTAGCTTTGTGGTGGATAATTGGACTGCAATTAGTAGATTATATGTGCGAAATACTTGCAGTATTCTATGTGCATGAGCACTTTGGGCGAGGCAATTATTTTTTTAATTAAACATGTGACATGTGACAATTAGAGAAGATTCTATGTTTGAAATCTCTGATTGTTTACAACTAGCTAACTAGGCTGTTCAACTTATAATCGTTCTGCTTTTTATTTCACTCATTTGGTTATCTCTGTTTTTCGCAATTAGATGTCATCTCACTCCCGTAACAAACAGTAGTTTGAAAAATGTTAGTTATGGCTGCACTTGAGAAATACGGCTGGTTCCAAATGCTTATTAATAGAAACCAATTAGAACTAGCAAGGGTTAGCTTCGAGGAGAATAGTTCCACTGCAACTAGTAGATTATATATTACGGAATACTTTGAGGATTCCATATTTTCATGTCTATTAATGTGATATGTGCTTTTTTTAAATAATGAAATCCTTAAAAAGGGGATGTGATATGTGCTTGAATGGAGCATTTTTTAGTAAGGAAATTATGCTCTAATGAGACACTGGTACATGCAACAAATAGAGAAGTTTCATGTTCGAAGTCCGTAATTGTTTACAACTAGCTTACTAGCCTCTTCAACTAATGATCGATCTATTTTTGATTTCATTTATTTGGTTACCTTCGTTGTCCTTTGCAATCAGATATCATTTCATCTCACTTCCATAACAAAACAATAGTTTGAAAAGCATTGACATATGATCATATAGCCCTGAAGTGGATGAATGTTAATTACAGCTGCACTCGAGAAATATAGCTAGTTACGTATACCCATTAATAGGAATCGACTAGAACTAGCAGGGGTTAGCTTTGAGGAGAATAATTGCACTGCAACTAGCAGATTATAAACTATTACGTACTACTTTGAGGATTCCATATTTTCGTGTCTATTAATGTGATGTGTTTTTTTTTTATTATGAAATCCAAAAAAAGGAAATGTGATGTGTGCTTGAATGGAGCATTTTGAGCGAGGCAGTTACGCTCTACTTAGACACGGGTGCATGCAACAAATAGAGAAGTTTCAAGTCTGAAATTCGTGATTGTTTACCAGTAACTTGGGAGAACACATATACTTTGTATTGTCTCAGTCTATCTTCTTGTAAATCTCACATGTTCGGGCGATTTCCCTCCATACAGTGTAGGAAATATCCTCTTGAACCATATGCCCATTCTGGAATACTTAATAGGTTGTATATATATTCTTTATGATTAATGAACTGAATTGAGTTGGTTGAATCCCCGGGCCTTTGCCATTATAGTTAGTCTTAGATGAAGGCTGGGCGAACATGGCAGAACCATAAGATGTTTGAACAGGGGTTTGAGGCCGTTGTTGCACCATGTGAGAATGCGTGGTCGTCAAAATTTTCAAGTTGCAGAGTTGCCTCTTCAGCACGTAACAAGGCCATAGTTCGTCGAGATAAATAGAAGAACCAGCGCCAACAGAAACCTTAAAAGGCATGATAAGAAGGTGGTAAACTATTAAGAGCATAAAGGAGAATATCAGCATAAGAGAGGCGCTGAAACAGCAGAAAGTTTATCAACTATTTATCAAGGTAAGAACTCATGGAATCCTCCCCTTTCTTCAGGGTTTGAAGCTGCATCTTTAGATTATCTGCATCATGGACACAAAGGTTTAGTGCCTTTGGAGGGACAACCATGGTTCCCTGGATATTTGAAGGCTATGGGCCAAGACACTAGGAGAAAGAGTAGCAAATAGTCAATTTAACAGATTTTGATCAACAGTCACCCAATCAGAGTATAACGGGTTGTTGGCGATTCTCTTACCCTCATCATCAGGAACCAAAGACTGAAGGGCATGGAATGGTTCCATCGAGGTTGTCAACCAATTTCTGAGCAGACGGTTTTTACTTGTGTGCGCCAGTTGAGAGAATTTGATGTGTCCAACTTGGTGGTCATAAGTGACGGTAGATGTGAGACCAGAAATTTGATGATCCGAGTCAACACTTGTTCCAAACGCCATAGAGTATACTCAATAATGAGGATGTCTAATCGTAGGTGTAGTTTTCAGCACCGGTTACAGAGCTAGAGGTTCTTAGCCGTCAGCTCTGGCTATGAGCTGAGCCAGCGTTGAAAACTGCAATGCTGGTAGATTTTTTCATACTCAATAACTTTAGCTATTATTAAATTACGGACCAATAAAGGATATCTATCAAACCGAAGGAAAGGGAAATAATTGCCTATTATTTCCTCTTAAATTAATACTATTTAGCAAAAAAAATTAGTTCATATTAATAATTTTATTTTATTAAATTTAAATAATTAAGTTCTAAAAAAAGTATCATAAGCTTATTTTTTTGTTTAAGTGTAAGTTTCACTCTTTAATAAAAATTATTATATTTTTAAATGTAGTTATTAATATGGGACAGTGAGAGTATTAGAGTACGCATTTAGAGTTACTCCCGTGAGTCTATTGACCTTCAAGATCTCCTATTTGTGTTAACATATATTAGTGTATACACTTTTGATTTACATAGATCTCCTATTTGTGTTAACATATATTAGTGTATACACTTTTGATTTACATGTACTAACATGTGCTAATAATTTCACCATCAATCTTGAGGCTCGACAACTCATATGAAGAGAGAGTAAATCCCACATTTATTCCCTAAAGTATGAGAAATTATCCAATGGAACCATGAGTATAAGCCACGTGGTGCATAAGTTTATTCATTATTTAACACGTTTTACCAATTTTTACGCATATGAGGATGAGTAATTTTAGTGATTGACTTTAGTTTACATTAGGGGTGTTAACAAGTCGAGTATCATCAAGCTTTAAAGTGTTCAAGTTTGAGCTTGAAATTTCAATTTTGAACTTAAATCGAGTTCGAGCCGAGTTAAGTCATTATGCCTTGTGATCATTATTTAGTTTTGTAATTTGTGACTAAGTGGTATTTAAAGAAAAATTATTAAAATAAATATGATTAGTAAGTGGTTCAATGTGTTAGATTAATGAACTAATCTTTGTTGATTTTGATTTTTAAATTTAGACTACTAATACACGACGGAGGGAGTAAAGTTTCATAAAAAAATTGGTTCTAGATCTCATGAGACATATTATATAATTTTTCTAACAAAAAACTTCATGTAATTATATGAAAAAAAGTAAAAATATTATATTAAATAAAAAAAGTTTAAACTTTAGAGACATGAAATTTATAAATAATGTGTAATATATACGTGTGTATATTTAAAAAAATAATATATTTAATATAAATTTAAAGTTTTTATTAAACTTTAAACCGAGCTAAGTCGAATATATATATATATATATATTGAGACCCGTTTATATGAGCCGGGCTCATATAATCTTACATGAGCTTGGGTTCTATGGGCCGTCGGATTTAGCTCGGGTTTAAATAAATTTATATGAGCCCGAGTTCATATAAATTTTTTCTTATATATAAATTTAATTTAACTAACTTTAAGTTGGAGTAAATTTTCAAACTTATTTTAACACCAGCTTTCTTTAACACTTCTAATTTACATGTAAAAAAAGAATGAACATATGCAACCACGTGGTAGATTAGATTCCACTAAATACGTTTTCTCGGAGTACCAAATAATATTTCTAAACTAAAAAAATAAAACAAATTATAACCTAAGAAAGCCTACTGGGCAAAGCTAATAATAATAAGATAAGTGACCTAAATATATTTTAAACTTGTTTTTTCAGTCCATGAACATAGAGACTAAGCACGTAACGCACGAGGACTATCAAATTCCTCGTGCTTCATTAATTTTTTGTGTCCGTTCAGACCCAACCTCTTGGAAAACCAGTAAGCATCTCTCTCACTGAAAATTCAATCACCATCTGCCAACAATCCTTCCAAACGCCATGAATCATATGGATAGCAGCATCAGCCAGCAGGCCTCCCGCCCAACCAACCAACTCATTAAACCCGCCGATTCGCCGAGTCATTGGTCCGAGTCACTGCACCAAACATTCCAACTCGTTTCCCCTCCTGCTTATTTGGGGCCTTTGCCTGAGCTACCACACACTCCGCCCACCTCTCCCCTCTGCCTCCGATGGCTCTCGCCTCCCCCCTCTTCACCTGCCGGTTTCCGGCCAAGTTCAGCAGAAAGCCGGCCGATTTCTCCGCCGTCTCCGTCTTCTCTTCCTCTTGTTTCTCTTCCCGCAATCAGCCACGCTGTTGCCTACCATCCGAGTTCGGACTCAGAGCTAGCACCCGTGCAGGAATGGCGGCTGCTGCCATGGCCGTGGATGTGGCGGTGGACTCTGCGGTTTCCAAGCCCCCACCGTCGCTCCCATACCGGGTCGGCCACGGGTTCGACCTCCATCGGCTGGAGCCTGGCTACCCGCTTATCATTGGGGGCATCAACATCCCCCATGACAAAGGGTGTGAAGCCCACTCCGATGGTGAGTGAATTCTGAAGCTCTTGCACCGCCCTTTCTTGTATGTTTTGATTATTTCTGCTGCTTTTAGTGGAATTCGATTCGGACCCTGTAAGGAAAAGTGGACGCTTTTATGAGTTGCAGGGGATGTGTTACTTCACTGCGTGGTGGACGCCATCTTGGGCGCTCTGGGCCTTCCGGACATCGGCCAGATCTTCCCGGACACCGACCCCAAGTGGCGGGGGGCGGCTTCTTCGGTTTTCATGAAGGAAGCAGTGAGTTTGAGTTGTTTGCTCTAATTATCTCAGCTCTTAGTGGTGATTTGGTTTTAATTAATTGTTTTTATATTAAAATCGTATGTCGAACTCAGGTGAGATTGATGCATGAAGCTGGATATGAGCTGGGGAATTTGGACGCCACTTTGATTCTGCAAAGGCCGAAGCTCAGCCCACACAAGGAGACCATCCGGGCCAATCTATGCGAACTCCTTGGTGCACACCCTTCAGTTGTTAACCTCAAGGCAAAGACGCATGAAAAGGTTGACAGCCTTGGGGAGAATCGGAGTATTGCAGCTCACACTGTGGTTCTTCTCATTAGAAAGTGATCTTGAAGGTAAACTCGAACTGTACTCAAATTGAAAACTTTATCAATTAAATGACTTCTGCCATCAAACGCATATAAGCACATGCTTGGGATAAAGCTCTCACTGTACGTCCATATGTTATATAAAAGAACAAGAATTTGAGGTGTAGTCCTTTCTCTTTTTTCTTTTATTATTGCGTTATAAATGACTGTTGGTTCTGCCTTTTTCCCAGAAAAAAGGATAAGATTATACGTACAGGAAGGCAAGATTTCGTTGTACTAAATTGGAACTACTGAACCATTGCCCATTCGATGTAAAGCTTGGACCAAAATCTAGTTTGCGGGGAGGATTACTGATCAGCTCACTTGTAATATCTAAGATTGTAGAAGAACAGTATTAAATGATATGTTGATTGACATATTTAGAGCGGAAATATGAAGATACGATCAGGTTTATTAATTTGATAAGTTTGCAATTCACTATGAAACAGTGGGTAACTATTAACAATCGGCTTTGATGTGAGAGGCTTTTGGATGAACATTCTATTTGCAAAATATTACAGCGTCGGAGGCTTCATATTTGGGTCCTTGTAATACAACGGAAGCGTTATTAATTCTACAAAAAAAAATAACCAAATAAATTTTTGGTGGCCATGAATCTTTCGTTAGATCTACTTGTTATACTTCAAATGTTTTTTGTCATTTTGTACATTTAACTCAATCAACTGCTTGCAATGTTGAATAAGTTAGACCGTCAACTTAAAGTTGGTAGCTGGTACAAATACGCCAAAGTGACTCTAGACCAACAGAGGAACCTTTTCTTTTAGAAACATCACGGATAAAATGGCATCTTTAATAGAAGGAAGATATTGTACTACCTGGTATGTATTCTTTATCTACTTCAATCGTGATGACATTAGCTACTACAGACAGAAATACAAAACCAAAACAAATGTGTACTTACTGCGCTTACTGATATTAACAGCACTCGTCTTTAAAGTGGCTGTGGCAGATAAATTCTCAGAACAGATAAATAGTTGAAAACAGTGATTGAACATCTGAATAGTAGCATATTTGATACTTAGCAAGCTAAATGTATGTGGGAAGAGGGCATCTTGCATTGCTTTGATGCCATGCTGGCATGTACAATTTTATTTTACTCAGTACAAATCTTCAACCCGACAGTTATGGAAGATAGATTCATATTATGGAAGACCTGATCCTAAGGGAAGAGTTTTTCATGCTCCCCTTTGACAATGAACCTAGAGCAAAGAACGCATGGATGCCGTTGATATCGATGGCGCATATGTTAATGCACATTATCGTTAGTTACTAACTTGAGCTAACGTGTGCTATGTTGATCTTGTGGACATACTTTACATTAGGCTCATTGTCAAAGTAGAGCATGAAAAATACTTCCCAATCTCAAGAGATGTGAAGGGGGAAAAGATGTTACAGGTGTAACTGGTGAAATTTTTCCAACTCAGAAGATACACTTTGAGTTAATTGTTCAACATCTATCAACCAACTAATTGAAGTGTACCCAGGAAGCTACTTTCGTAGTTAATTGGTCTATCTTGATTTCAGTATTTGAATGATCCCTCCAGTTTGTAAATGTATTTGGCAGGAATAATGAAACATCTAATACTGCATTATTGACATGACTTTCCCTAATGAATTATTTTTTCTCGCATTCTAAAAAAGCATCTGTAAAATAGCTGGCTAGATTATTGACATGACTTTCGCGACAATACAGTCTATGAGCAGCATCTTTTTTTTTATAATTGGTATGAACAGCATCTTTTTAGACCACGCCGAAATGTGTATTGTAAACTTGTCAGTTGAAGCACCAGCATTGACACATTTACATCTGAGTCATGTTTGGATACGTCCGGCACATCAGGAGCTGCTGGATATCGATACTACGGTGTGTGCTAAAAAGTGGGGCATTGAATCACCTGCCCACCCCTATTTTAGTGCGCGGCATCGGAACTTTATCTCACATTGTACCCAATGGATATTAACAGATGTCTTCATGTTTTTTTCTCTTAACTAAATATGAAAAAGAGTACTGTTAACTTAACGTTAGGTATCATACGTTAAATGCGTACGTCATTATTTAAATAGGATTGATGAGTAGGGCCTAAAAACAGTAGACCCCATTTGACAATAGTATTTGGATGATAAAGTAGGTTTTTGACGTATGAAACTTATTGTCACTGGAGATTACTGGAGATTGATTGTAAAAAAATGATTTGGACTCACAATAATATTAAAAAAAGTGGGCCATTGAATAACCAGCACACCCCTATTTTAGTGTATGGCGTTGTAAGTTGAACTTTATCTAATGGCTCACAATTTTCCCAACGCATGTTAACATTTTTCTTCATGTTTTTTCTTCTTACTGAATGGCAAAAATCGGTTGACATCGGCTGGGTGTGCACTCCCACCACAACTGGTGGGAGTGCCCAATGAGAGCCAGCTGCGTCAGCAAAACGCGTCCCAGCTGATCTCAACTCGGCAAAAATGATTTGGACTGTCAGACAATGATATTGTTTTTTTATACATGGATCATGCCCCATAACCCAATCCCTAAAGGTGTTGAACATGGGCCCTCTCTCCAGGTCCTATCCACCACGTTATGGCTAGATTTACGGTTGTCAAAAAGAGTCAGGTCGGCCTTACCCTAACATTAGAAGGGTTGGGTCAAAACTTAATAAATTAATGAAAAGGGTTAAACATGTAAACTTTAATTTTATTTGGGTGTAGGTCGGATGTGTTATGTGGCTTATGTGGGTAACAAAGGATTACTTTAATAATCTCGTATAACCTAGATTTTTATCATTGAGTGTATTTTGTGAACTTTAAAAGTATTGTGGATGCGAGATCTTAGGATTTTAATGTGGCATTTGAAGAAGACCAATGGACATTGGTAAAAAGGTTCCTCCCATGTTACAAATTAAGGTGGGTCTAAAAAAGAAAAATGCTTATGTGACATTAAAAAATATACGGGAAAAGTCTACTTCATCTTCCCATCATCATTGATGAGTGGGATCCACAATGTCTATTTCATTTTTTTATCACTATTGATGAGTGGGACCTATTTTTGTGAGTCCCTGTCATCAATGGTGATAGGAAGATGAAGTAGACTTTTCACGTGCATTTTTTAACGTCATGTGAGCATTACTCTCTGAAAAAATAAAAAGATTACACATCATATAGTCTTATATTAATAAGATTTAATTTTAATACCCTGACTCATTTAAATGAACTCGGCCTCACACAGAATTATATGAGCCTAAGCATAATGCACCATCAAATTTCGATCTGACCCCTCAATTCAACAGCCCATGATGTCTATGCTCTTTGCTTACATATAGGAGCCCACACTTAAACTTTTTCCTTTTTACATTAGTAGAAAGGTTTAGTTTTGACAAACCTAGCTAATTGGAATTTTAAAGTTGCTTGAAACTTTAAAAATTTACAAGATATACTATTTAAACATGAGTCATGTTATTATGGGCTCGGCCTCACAATCGACAATGTAATCTTTGGCTATCTTATTGCGATTTGACAATGGATATTACTCGCGAGTTACACAGGTTGTCTACCCCCTTCACCGAATCTCAATCAAATGATCATAATGCCCATCATCGTGAGCAAATATTAACTTTTTCTAAATTAAATATTTCATCTAAATATATATCTGAACAGCAAAGAACTTTGAAGCGCTCGTGCTTCTTATACATCATGTTAACCTGTGACCGCTGCGATTTTGCAGACTCTGCCAGTACTCAAGTTCAAGCTATCAAATGCACCTGGCAGAAAATCATGAAGCCCGCACAAAGAGGCACATCATACCTCCTCGGCCCGGCCCACTTTCTTTATTTCTTTTGGCACTCCGGCCCACACATTTCTACTTACAAGTGTACATCTCAAGTTACAATCAGGGCCATGTCACAGAAGGTCAACCAACACAAATTCATTAACTCATGCCATTTGCCCACAAGAAACGGGGCCAACTTGGTTGTAGACAAATGACGATCATTTAAACAAGCTGGACCCGTCTTCATTGACTAAGCAAGTAGGGTTGCGAGAATTAAAATGGCTGGACTGGATCCTAGAGGTTCAGGCCACCTGTGCCGAGGAAGAATTAGGATGACAGCATTCAATTGTGCGGTTCAGGCACCCACTCCCCAAAATAATAAGGGCACGTGACGCCTGCAACATCGGGAGCAAAAACGCATCTGCCCATTTTTGGTGTAGGCTTGTGTAGTGTAAATGTATCTCATGGTAGCAATTATGGAGGGTGTTGCTCTTACCATTCCAGGCCTCAGCTCCAACGGGTTCAAAATTTAAGCTAAATGAGTGTTTTTTTAAGTTTTATTTGTACATTGGAATAGTTGAAAAGCATCGGGCACTTCCCCTATATAACATCAATAAGACTATAGAAATCTTGTTTGGATGAGGTCGGGCTTATGCGTGTTAGTGTAGCATCATCGGTTGTTGGACTATAATCCTACATAAACACTACTCATAGGACATATTGGTTCTATGCCCCGTTTATTATCGGATCTCAATCCTGTGGTTCATGACGCTAGGGCTCATACTTGTGCATGTGAACTCGAGCTGATAATATAAATATCAAGTGTGCATTTAAGAGAGCATTCATAGAGAACATTGAAGGTTGTTAGCTCTAAACTTAATGGTTCATATTACTCATGATTCATGAACATGGTCTCAATCTAATAATTTGCAATGCGCCTTGCACACATATAACTAAATGTGTTACGCGCATACTAACTTTCTTTTTCTTTTTCTTATTCTTCATACCATCTACCCCTATTTACCTTGAGTGGGAAAGTCTCCTACTTATGTTAACATGAGCTGACGTATACGCGATAAAGTGAGAGTAACTCTTAGAGGTCTTTTAATAATTTTTTTCGGTGTGCTGTTTATATATATATATATATATATATATATATATATATATATATAAAAGTACAGTTTATGTAATGTAAGCGACCTGGAGTGCATCGACGAGTAATTTGTATATGACATGTCATGATTTGATAGGCAATCCAATTTGCAAAATTTAGTTAGGCTACTTCAAACAAAGCTCAATGCCCCTTTTAGGCCCTACCACCAACAAACATGACCAACAATGAATTGCAAGAGGTGTTAGGTGTTAGAACTTCATTTAAATTTTTCTATCCAAAGTGACAGTAACATCCTGATGATTATATCTGGATTTGAGCTAGAGGTAAAAGCTGTTGCTCCTCTATGTAACGTTGCATTTGATTAACAAGACTTTCTTCGTAGCACTGCATTTGATCAAACAGCCTTCCCTTGTAACTTGTAAGTTGTAACTCTCTATGTCAACAGCTTAAGACAATCCATTTCTTGGGAACTTAGGGCCTAGGGGAAGGGGGGGGGTACTCAGATGATACTGGTTTGCATTCATTTTATATTAATCATACTATGATATAAAACAAGTTAGATGATTATAAAATTTTTAGTTTTGAACTACTTTACCTATATTTTTTACCATTAATTTGTATTTTACTTATGTTTTATATATGTATATTATTTAATACAAGTTCGAATTGGTGTGTAATTTGAGGATATTTTAGTAAAATTATTTACTTAATTTTTTTTAGATATTTTGCCACGTGATAACATAATTCTGGGGGCTAATATGGCATAAAGCATACTCCCTCGGTCCTAATTTAATAGCTCTAGTTGGAAAAAAATATTTATTCTATATTAATAGCTCTATTTTGTTTAATTTAAGTGATTTGGTACTTAAAAAATAATATCATAAATTTATTTTTCCTTTTTTTAGATGTAGGTTTCACCATTTAATAAAAATCACTATTTTTCTAAATATAGCTATTAATGTAGAATAAAGGAAAAAATTTAGGCTATGTTGATTTTAATTTTATAATATTTTTTTACACTCCCAACGTCTATTCTTAGTATAATTAGAAAGCTCTCCATGAGCAATGAGATATCATATGAATATATTTTATGAAAATTTTTACGTGGCCTCATATATATAACATATATCTCGATAATAAATTTTTTTTTATTTTTGCCTATATTATACATGTTCAGATAATATATTTTTAAGACCCTAAGAAAATTCTGAAAGAGCTACATCAAATAAGACTTGCCACAAAATTGGCTCTCACATGAATAATGTGTTTTACAACATAAAGTCTTTTGACACAATTGTCTTCTCTAACCTGCGATATAATATTTAGCCCGTGAAATTTAGACTCGAAATATATACTATAAATATATTTGGGTCAATACATTATTTTTATATATAATTTATAGTCATTGTGATCCTAAAAATATGTATTACTTTAATATATATTTTATTTTATCTTTTCTAATATATTTATACATATCATATGTTTACATTATTGTTAGTTATATTCCATTTATTTGATATTAATAGCTATATTTTAAAAATAGTAGTTTATATTAAAGAGTGAAGCTCACACCTAAAGGAAGGAAAAATAAGCTTATAATACTATTCTTTTAAGTACTCAACTACTTAAATTTAACCAAATAAATCTATTAATATAGAACAAACTTTTTTACCTAATAAAATTATTAATTTATAAAAAAAACTATTTATCAAAGTTGGTTCAAATTTTATGGTTCAATCACTAGCATTCATGAAGGTTAGGACTGGTGGCTCTTAAGCACTTAAGCCCAACCGTGCTTGATATTTACGTGGGCTCTAATGCGTAGGCCTACGGTTGTATTGCTTAAAGACGTTCAAATTTGGAAAAGGAGATCAGATTGAGGGATAACGGTCAAAATCCACAGCCTCACGCACATCTAAAACTCACAGCTGTCAGATAACCACGTCGCCGGCCGCGAGTCGCAGGAGCAAATTCGCGCGTTTAGCGGATTCTTCCGCTCGACATTCTGCCGAGAAACCTTCCCCTCGCTACACGCTGTCTGTCAATATCCAGAGGATATAAATGGTATATAATCACATAGCAAGGGTATTTCCGTCAAAACAGCCCTCTATAAATATTCCAACTCGCCTCACTCCCCCCACTGGTTCATTCGCCAACTCTCCCCCGCCGGGATCCGCCATTTTTTCCGGCGAAAACATGCCAGAGAAGACCGACCCTGGTAGCCCCAAAAAGTCTAATGCCCCGTAGATTCGTTTGAAAAGCTCTGGTTTTGTTTTGTCGGAACGATCCCGGTGGTAAAGGTAGGAACTTTTCTACTTCCGCCATGTCGTTCTACAGCACGGCCTTCCTGAACAGCGAGCTGTCGAAGCCCACCTCCATCTTCGGGCTCCGGCTCTGGGTGGTCATCGGGATCTGTGTGGGGGCCTTCATCGTCCTTATTCTCTTTCTTCTCTCGCTCTGCCTCACCTCCCGCCGCCACCGCAAGGCCCCCGCTCTCTCCCACAAGCTCTCGTCCTCCGCTGCGGACCCCACCCCGGTGGTCTCCAAGGAGATCCAGGAGGTGGTCCACCTGGCGCCCGACCAGCGGGTCTCGGTGGCGCCGGCTATCGCAGACATTCAGATCGACATTGGGAAGGCGGAGCACCGGATCGTGTTCTCGGACCGCCCGTCGTCGCAGGCCAGCGGGGAGAGCCGGTCGACCACCGCAACGGACTCGGCGTCAATGGCGGGGGGCCCGCCGGAAGTGTCCCATCTGGGTTGGGGCCACTGGTACACGCTGAGGGAGCTGGAGGAGGCTACCGGCGGGCTGGCTGACGAGAATGTGATAGGCGAGGGCGGTTATGGGATTGTTTACAGGGGAGTTTTTCTGGATGGCGCGCAGGTTGCAGTGAAGAATTTGCTGAATAACAGGTGAGGTTTAGTTTGTCGTGCTAAAAATCCGCGTTTTCAAAAAGATGGCTGCTTGGCGATTCGTGTTCAGAGCTTCATTGATGGGGTGAAGAAGCTTTGAATTATGCTTATCTTTTTGATGAATTGAAAGTGAAAGGAGTTCAAATATAGAACAGGATTTTGCATTTTATTTGGGTTATCTAATCTCGTTGCTGCATTTGCTTAATGTAAGCCAACTGATATACTACGATATTCAGCTGGCTTTGGTTTTCGTCTATGCTTCATCTCTTATTATGATCGTTTGTTTTAATCATAGTAATATGTTCAGGCAAAAGAGATAGGCGTAGGTTTTTGTTTGTCCTTGCATCTTGCTGATGAATAAATCTCCTGTCATCATCGTAGAATTTTGTTTAATGTTCTTGTATTCATGCAAGTTACTGAAAAGTTTGATTTAGCGAATTGCTTGTGCTATTCTAGTGAGCAATCTGAATTTCTTGCATGAATCTGTATTATGTTACCTGTTCGGAATTTTCTGGTAGAAATTTTCTGCATATACTGGATTTACTGTTGCTTCTTTTCTGCTGGTTGGACATGTTTTTTACTCGTTCCATTCATTTGAAGTAATTTACCTTTTGTTAATTTGATTGAATAAAAGCTTGAACAACATTATTTAAATAATTAGTAATTGAGTGAGAATCTATCTCCACAGAATGAACTTTCCAGCTAATAACCGTTCATTTTACAAATATTTAATGAATGGAAAAGCGAGAATACTGGAATACTCCTTAATTGGTTTATGTTTCGTCTATTGCTTGTTTTCTTTTCCTAGCTTTTTCTCCTTTTCTTGCACGGTAAGAATTTGAGAATCTTTATCCACATAAGTATTCCTTCCAAAAAGTGTCAGATGTGAAGTGTGTATATACTTTTCCTTTATTTTCATTCTTAGTATGTGCCTAGAATATGTATATTTGTTTCCTGAAGGTATCTCAATTCTCACGTAATTTTCTATGAGATTAATTGTCAGGGGTCAAGCAGAAAGGGAGTTCAAAGTCGAGGTTGAAGCAATTGGCCGTGTTAGACACAAAAATCTAGTCCGGTTGCTAGGCTACTGTGTAGAGGGAGCTTACAGGTACCTGACTGCACACGTTTTTTTTTCTGTGTCATAATTTATGCAATTTTGGGAGATATTGTTTCCCCTTTACCTGGTCTAGATCTAGTTCTATTTTCTACATTAGATCTTATATTTGTTTTTTTCTGCCTTCTAATTTTAATGTCGTTTTTTAGGATGCTCGTTTACGAGTATGTAGATAATGGTAATCTGGATCAGTGGCTTCATGGGGATGTGGGACAAGTCAGTCCATTAACTTGGGATATTAGGATGAACATTATTCTCGGAACAGCTAAAGGGTATGCATTATAGAAGATGCCATTGCTATTATAGTGATTCATTTCACTTTCTTTCCTCCAGTCGTATAACCAACAAGAAAAACTTTTCCACAGATTGGCCTACCTTCATGAAGGACTTGAACCAAAGGTTGTGCATCGGGATGTAAAATCTAGCAATATTCTACTTGACCGAAAATGGAACTCCAAGGTATCAGATTTTGGACTCGCAAAGCTTCTGTGCTCAGAAAGGAGCTATGTCACAACTCGTGTGATGGGCACATTTGGGTAAACTCTCTTGAACCAGCCCTCTATTACAGTGTATTCCTTGTATTTAGTTTAATTGTCTGATAAAGTGAATTTATTACACTTGCAGCTATGTGGCACCAGAATATGCCAGTACTGGCATGTTGACCGAGAGAAGTGATGTGTATAGCTTCGGAGTACTAATCATGGAGATAATAACTGGGCGTAGTCCAGTTGATTATAGCCGACCACCTGGAGAAGTAAGTTTGAATCATACAGATACTGATTTTGGGCTTAAAATCAAGATTGGAAACTGATGTCCTTCGAATATGTGTGATTTTCAGGTGAATTTGGTAGAATGGTTGAAAACAATGGTAGGGAACAGGAAAGCTGATGAAGTTGTGGATCCTAAGTTACCTGAGAAGCCTTCTTCAAAGGCACTGAAACGGGCCCTTTTGGTGGCTCTCCGATGTGTAGACCCTGACGCTCACAAGCGGCCTAAAATGGGCCATGTAATTCATATGCTTGAAGTTGATGACTTGTTGTTTCGTGATGTAAGTATATATACCGTCGTTTCTCCTTGAAAGAATTGTTATGAAATCAGACATGACGTAAAAATGTTAACTAGCCTTTCATGTTTACATACTTCTGCAGGATCGACGAGTAGGACGAGAAGCTCCTAGTTCACGGCATGACTATGCTCATGTTAGTCAAATTACTAAATCAGATCAGGGGCAGAGAGATCCTTATGACACAACTAAAAGTGAAGGGGAAGGGAAAAATAATGATCGAGATCAACGGACAAAGTGGAGATAATACAAACTAGAGATAGGCAACTAACAATTCAAAGTCTTTGCAAGGTTGGAAGATTCTTTAGAATTATTTAGATTTTGGCCATTCTTTCCTGTTTCAAGAATCATAAGTGGCCCTTCTCTTTGTGCTTTACTTTCCCTCTTGGTTCCATCCAAGATCCTGTCCGAACATATCTCTTGTTTGCATTGTCTTGTAATATAAAAAAAATCTATACTATCAGTTGAATAAGTCATGCCTGTTTCAACGGTCTCCAAAGTCAAGAAATGCCAGCATTAGATGCTCTTCTTATATTCTAATCCCTCACTTAATTGCAATTATTGACTTATCGCCCCCTCAATTCCATTTGTCATGTTGTTTATTTATTCCCACCAATTGCCCAGCATCGCAGCCCTTATGTTAGTTCTCTTACATGATATTAAGTCACTATTGAACAGCCCAGTTGGCCTTTACACGATTGATTGGCCCCCTTTGGCTGGATTAGCTGGACGGCGGCCTGGAACAGTCAAATACCCTTGTGAAGAGGCCACTTGCATTCCTTCGCTTTCTATGCCAGACACTCTGCTGCTGGAAGTTTTGACTCACCCGGTCACCCCACATCTTATCCTAGAGTTTTTAGACGGCTCACCGTGAGCCCTGTATAAGGTAAGGAATACTCGAGGGTTATTTATAAAAATAAAGATTGTGCACAGTACATTAATATTAACGTGCACTAGTATATTAACATGCACTAGTGTGTGCGCCAACGATCTTATAAATGAACAGTCCTTAGGCGTTTTTAAAGTCAGGCTTATTCTTTACGTGAGGTTGATAGTAAGTGGGAGTATTAAAAACTCCTCGGCTGAATCTTTAGCACTTCCTGTTCATACCAAACACACTCCATGTTTGGAATAATGGAGAGCCAACGCTGCCAAATTCATGGCTCGTCCATGTGGTAAAGGTGAGTTGTGGACCATACAGAGTGCACTCAGGTCTTCATCAGATTCAGTCATGAAGCCAATCAAGTTATGCGTATAGTGTAGGTGCTTGTGATACAGCAGGAATTTGGGCTTTCACGTGCTAGTAAAGTGCGCATATTATTATAATGACAGTTAGAAACTTAGAACAAAACAAATAAGACAGCAAAGTAGAAGTTGAGAGAGAGAGAGGCCCTAACTCCCATGGAATTGTGGTGGTGAGGTAACAATAATGATATAAAAGGCCAAAAGTGCCAGACTGGACAATTGGAAGGGGAGTGATCGGGATTGGGGATGTGGAGCTTTTGGCTCTCCTTGAGGAGCCGCCACAGCTCGAATTATAAAGAAAGAAAAGCTTCATACGCTTTCAAGGATAAGGCCTGCATAGCTGAGCTGAGGGTGCACTCAATTTTGTTGACTGCATTCTATTTTCGTGCAGTTTGTTATTTCTTTGCAAATGAAGTTGCCATACGTGAATTAACAGAAGTGATAAAGAAATCGTCATTTGTTGGTCTGATTTTGGGAAGTATATTTTACGTTCTGTGCGGACAGTGAACCGAGCATAAGGAATACTTGCGAGACATTAATTTTTTAGATCGACGGCACATATACTAACACATATTAATGTAAGTGCACTAACGGATATGCCATCGATTTTGAAAATAAATACATATATTAACATGCACCAGCGTGTGCACTGTCATTCCTTACGCTTGGCTCACGACAAAGAAGGAGTATAAAAAATACTTCCTAATATTGTTGGGCAATGACCCACCAAGGTTCATGAAAAGAAAACTGAATCACCTAACTGTTTCCATCTCCATTCTCCTAAAGATGAAAGCATATCTAGGTGATTAGCCACTACTTGAATCATTCAGTATCTAATCTGAATATTTGATCTCCATGATGCCATGCCCTTTGTGACATTTTTGTCTCTTTGCTGCGTGCCTCTAAAGTTTGGAAGCATATTTAAGCAGCCAACCTTCAACATTCCTAGTGGCACGAGTGGAGTAGGTGGAGAAAGCAAGTGGAGTTCTCAAGTTGATCTTACCGAGAAACTTTTAGACAGCAAATAGAAACGTACCTTGCAATTTTTTATCGGATTATTATGTCCACTTTGCCTAGGACCTCATACCAATTGCCCTGTCTAAATTCGGTCCTGGGGCCTAATGGTTCAAGAATTTTGCATGTGGAGGAGGCTAGAACCATGACTTGTGTGTGGGCAATTTCTTTCGTTGTGGAGTCAAGATGGAAGCATGTTATCTTTGAGGGGGATTGTTCAAATGTGTTTGCCCCTTTTTCCATGAGTGAGGAGGTTGAGTCCAGGTTTGGTATCCCTGTCTTGGAGGCTCATTCACTTTTGGCATGCTTCGACTCAGTCTCATTTTCTTTTATAAAGAGGGAGGGGAACTCCGTTGCTCATTGTCCTACTAGATGGGCAAAGTTTTATCCCTCTCCCCATCAATGGACTGCTTGTTTCTCCCATATTTCGTCACAGCACCTTAATTTTGACTCTTTTGGTATCATGATGTAGTTGTGGTGTGTTTTGTCACACTTATTGTATGGAGCATAAAAAATGCTTCCTATTTGTAGGGAGAATTTCCATGTTTGTATGACTTGTGATAACTTTATTTAAGTTTTTAAAATGAGCTAAATAGAACTATTAATGTAGGACAGTGGTAGTGAAAAAAAATCCTACTAACGGGAAGAGTTTTTCCTACTCCTCACTAACAATAAGCCCAGTGTAAGTTATGCATGAGAGTTGTTTATCCACGAGATTGATAGCGCACACACCAGCACACATTAGCATCAATATCACTTACGCTCATGGAAGGTTATATCGACCGATATGGGTCCGTATCGGTCGATACGTACCCGTATCAGTTGATATCGATACGGTACGGGGGGCGATACACCCCCCACATGTATCTTTGATACGTATCGGCTGTATCGTATCGATATTCTAATATTTTAATATTTTTTATTTTAAAATTAATTTTTTTCTTAAAAACAAAAACATAATTAAAATTCAACCTCTTCTAATGACGATGTTTTCATTATATTATATTTTAAAAAAATTATATGAGATCAATATAAGTGGGTCTATATAGTTTACATAATTTTTTTAAAAATATAGTACTCTACAATTATGCATTTACTTAAACATTTACCATATGAGTTTCTCCATAATATTCATATGACTCATATTAAATATCTTATTTGGTTTTAAAATAAATTAATTTCATAGCACTTAATATGGGATTGAGGGAATAATAGTTTGTAGACAACAGAGGGAGTAAAGTGTATGGTCCTAAAATAAAATAATTTTAGAGCACTTGTATCAATTGATACGATTTTCTGTTATATTATCATGCTCTAAATGAAGTATTATAATGATATATTATTAGTTATAATATTTTTTTTATATATATTAAAGGGTTTACGACCGTTTTGGCACATACCAAGCATATCATCGGTGCGTACCCATATTCATGATCTTCGATATTATCATCTGTATCAATACTGCCTTCCATGCTTACGCTAACGACACTAAAATGTGCGTCATCGATCTAAAATATCAATGGCTCCAACTTATGCTGAACTCATTGTTAGAGGAGAGGAGCATAAAAAATTATTCCCTAATAATAGTGATTAGGAAGGAAGAGTTTTTTATGCTCTATGTTTACCATGAGCCTAGTATAAGAAATGCTTGAAGATAATTTATTTTTCAAATTGATGGCAAATACGTTAGTGCACGTTAACATCACTATCACTTACACTTGTGTCACGCTCCACCACACCCCCCTCAACTTGAACCCGGTCCAAGAGGAGGGGACACGGCACGACACATGCGGAAGACTAATCCATCCTTGGTTCTCATCGAAGTACATAGTACGTTCTCTTTGTGCAAAAGTAAATGACGGAAGTAAAAGAGATTAATTAATAAACTTAGTCCAACACAATAACCACAACATCTAGATAATAACATAGTCTCAAACCCTAAGGTTGTAACATGTCTAGAGCTATCACCAGCTAACCAAAGTATAAAATAATGTCAAGTATAAGACCATCATAATACACAATAAGTCTAAAACAATTCAAACATCTAGCCCCGTCTCATGGCTCATGACCATCCTTAAGCTCTACATAAAGACCATTCGGAGCACCTGCATAACACAACATATAGCCCTAAAACAAAACTACAAACAAAAGAGGGTGAACTAGCTCAGTAAGAGTTTTGAAACAAAATATAAGCTCATGAAAATGCCACATACATTCTCAATTTAAACTGCATCACATATTTATTCTCTACACCTATGTATCATGAAGTAAATCACATTACCATGTAAACGTTCACACCACCTGTGCTTCATGAGATAAATCATATTCTACATACACATTCACACCACTTGTGCATCATAGGTTCGTTCCTAAGTCATAATACATATTCACACCTTGTTCAAACATTTAAGTTTTATGGTTTATTCACATCTTGTATGAAGCAAGTATCAATATTCACATTCACCCTCCATAATCAAGTGTATCAAAGCACATTACATCCTACATGTTCAAATGTAATCATTTCATACGCACCATATGTAACATAAGCATCATTGTCTTTACACAAACTATATCAATGAGCATTATAATCCACAAACATGCATAAACAATCCGGTGAATGTCTCACAATCGATAAAATAACTTTCTTATCCTAGCCTAAACACAAGCAGACATGCTCACCCTAAAAATCTTAAAAAGGAAGTCCGAATTCTTAAAAATGAAAACTAAAGCAGTTTGCGTAAATCTCTAATAGGGAAGTACCCCCTTGTAAGCCGGTGTACACAGACAAACCAGCATGAATTCTTTTGTCCAGAAACACATCAATTTACCTCATTATAGCATTCCGCTCTTTTAACCTGGGGAGGAAATCTATCTTCAAATGGACATAAAACCCCATCCAATTGACGTAAAACCCCTTCCTTTCAGATATGAAACTGATTTAATAAACCTCCAATGTGGCTAATTCAAAAAATTACGGCATCTAATCGATTAATCACAGTTAAACACAAATAATCTTTGCTTACAAATTGTTCTCATGATGCATGAAACATAATACATACATGAGCAATGAGCATACTTTAATCAATCATAATATATATGAAACATAGTCCATTTGTGACAAATAAATTCATATAAGCATAAGTAAAAATGTACATACATGGTCATTTGAGCTAAAACATATGAAACATGGTTTATCTATACATGTGCAAGTATTCATAATTCATTAGGGTTATAACTTACTGGAATCATAGAGTGAATATGAAGAAATCATCAAAGTACAAATTTTAAACAATTAGAACATCGTGCAAAATTATACAACTATAGTCATTTTTATGCTCAAGCTAGATCACATTGAAAGAAGGTTTATATGTAGTTAAGGTGACAATTATAAATATTCATAACTCATCATAGCCATAGATAATTAGAATCATGAGGAAAAAAAAAAGAAATAGCTAAAAATCCACAAAAATAGTCATTTTCCACCAAACAACCATTTCCCATTTGAATGCTTGGCCATTTGAACGGTCTATTAGCCCATTAAATCGATCATAACAATTCACTTTTCTAGTTTGTCTTCAACCTCTAAAAATTCAAACTGAAAACATTCTAAAATTCTATATAAATTCAAAAATCATCATAAAATATTATATAATTAAAATCTAAGCCTAAAACATAATGGATCTAATATTTTTCATGCTTAATCATACCAAAATAACCATAAGTCGCTTGCTTTTAATAAACCCATGATCATGACATTTTAAGAATGAAAACCAATCAAGGTAAAAAAAACTCTTACTTCTAAGAAACTTGGGAATCTCTTGAACGAGCTCCAATCTCAACAAATCCTACCCAAAAATTAAGGTTTTTAGTTAAACCTAATTAAAACTAACTAATATACATAAATCAACTTGGAAAAAGACAGATATAAGAGCTCCTTAAGTTAAAAATAAAATTAACCTAGTTAAAGTTCTAAATCAAAATTAAAAATAGAATTTTGATGAAAGAAAACTAAGAATCAAAATAGGAGAAATGAAGATAGAGATGATTAAGAAAATAATATAATGATTATGGGGTGATTAAGGGTAAAATTTACCTTAAGAAGGGTTTTTCCTTTAGAAAATGAGGGTAAAACTAGCCTCCAACCTATTTTCAGCACTTCCCCATTTGACAAATGACACAAAATTTTTATTATATAGTAAGGCTTATGAGCTGAGAATTGAATTGTTGGGCTAAAAAATATGTGCAAATAAATTAAGTAATCATTTAAGTGCACTATTGACTCAAAATTGAATTTAATTACACTTACACTCATTTAGACAAATTAATAGAAGGTTAGAGGCTAAAATGGGTAACACGCCATCCCACAAGATGTGGGTCCCACAGTAGGGCCCACTCTTTTGATGAAGGAAAGATAAAAAAAAATTACTTTTAAATAGGTAAAAATTTGGGTGAATCAAGTTTGACACTAATACTATAAACTAAAATAAAATAAAGTTATAATTTTTTTTTATAAATAACTTAACTCATTACCCCAAGAAAATTAAATCAAACCGACAAACAAACAAATTTAAAAAAAAATTTAAAAAAAATAAATTAGAGATCTTATAGTTTATGTGCACTAATGTATACACTATTGATCTCATGAATGAATGATCCCCGGATGTTCCTTATACTTGCTCATGGTAAGCAGAGAGCATGAAAAACTCTTCCAATTATGAAAGTACTACTTTTAAATTGTCTTGTGCATTTCCGCATTCTCTCTAGAAAATGCAACCCCTGGCCCCTTCTCTTTCTTTGGTTAGGGTTTTCTCTCCCTAGTGAGAGCGGTCCTCCTAGGGTAATCTTGGTGGTTTTGTGGGATGACCCAATTGGGGTTTTTGTTCTTGGAGAGGGTCCTCAAAGGGTTATTATGTGGCGCTTTCATGTTTTGGGATGGAGGTGCAGGCAGAAATGGTTGGGATGGAGGTGTAGGCAGAAATGGTCTTCACGGCGGTGCTGCAGCCCAACCTCCCAATGCGCGATTGGTATCAATCAAAAAATTAAAAAAGCTTTAGAAAAGCGCTTTGTTTTTGCTGTCATAAATAATAATAGATGAGGCACCTGGGTTTGGCTGGAAATTGTAAGATATCCATCAACCTGCTCGTTGCAAGAACGGAATGGTTTGATAGGGTTCAGCTGGAACTATGGGATGGTCCTTACCACTGATATAAAAAAATGACAACAGCCAAAGCTGGCACAATCGGCTCTTAGCTTCTAAAATTTTCTAACTGCATTACCTTGCTTTCAGATTTCATAACTAGAGGATTTATGCTGCTTAAACAAGCCTCAGATATTTTGCATTCATTTGGAAATGATGAGGCTGCAACAGTAAAACAAAGATAGTAATATTCACACACCAAAAACTTATACTTTGGGTAACTTAAACTTTGGGTTTTAATTAGACAAAACAAGTGAGCCCTGCATAATATTCACTAGGGATCGCTAAATTTGTCAAATTAAAGCCAAGTATGAGTGATTATATAATGTTTTCCTAAAACAAAGCTGCAAGGTTGAAACGGTAGGAACCGGGAAATTTTCATAATATGACTGCAAACCCAGTAATTGAATGTGTTAGAAGACGGGGAATTATCAGTGAGTGGTGCTGGTTGAAAAAGCTTGGCAATGGAGTCATGTTAGGCCTATTTTGGCCTTATATGTGAACAAAAAATTACGTTCTCAAGGCCAACATTGGCCTAACGGGACTGGCATAATTGTAGTTAACAGCACATTCTTAAACTTCAATTATTTGACGGCACATTTTGCGCATATGCATCAACTAGTTGCCCCATTTCCCTTTGAAACAAAGCTATTCAGTTCCGATTTCCAATGAACCTTGCGTTAGAGAACCGGCATTCATAAAAGATTCAATCCATTTCATACATTACCCAAATGAAATGAAGCCAAACTTGACTCTCCTTAGCCAGCTTTCGTGCATTTTGATCATAATAGCAGAAAGCTACAGTCAGACTTCATATATTCATAAAGGCAGAAAGCTACTGTCAACCTTTATGCGTTCATAATGGCTGAAAGCTACAGTCAACCTTCATATGTTCATAATGGCTGAAAGCTACACTTATGGAATATTCAGAAAATTATTAACGCTATAACGACACAAAGCTATCACAACTGCGGAGAGCAACGTCCTATCAACGCCAGCCTAACAGTTATCAAGTAATAAAATCAAAATAGAATAACACCTCACATCTCTCGTTTTACTTTTGTAGGGCTCCAAACACAAAAAAGTGACAAAATTAAACCATGAAACCAAAACATTTAATTTAAGAAAAACTTGAGCTAGCAGGTCCTGCACCATAACCACCACCTCCTCGGCCAAATGCAGGCCTCGCACCAGCACCCTGCAGAAGGTCCCAATATGAGTGTTAGCATGTCATCAAAAGTAAGTTGCATCAAAAAAGAAATTGTGCAAACATACAAACAAATGTTCTAGAGGTTAAAGTTAATAGCGTTTGTATCAAAATAATCAAGGGAAAAAATTTTAAAAAATTTGGGCGACTACCAAAAGGGTATTAAGTAATCATGTATACATTAACGGCCATCTCACATGGCACAGGACTGGGAGGTCCTGAGTTCAAACCTTAGTGTTTAAAGTTGTGGGAGATCCTGATTATTGTGAAACTTTGCACGTGGACAAAAAGCTTGATGGATGCTTGTTAAAATAAATTATTAATAATCCATTACCGAACAGCTTAAGCTATTTGGAAACGATTATCTCACATTTACTTTTGACTTTCTACATTAAACGCATAACAATGAAATTTATTCCATGGAAGTAAACTAATGACCAACATCAATGAAACCCAAAGCAAATAGAACCAGTCACCCCTTCCCAATTTATCTGATCGATTCTAAGAAAATGGTTATAAGCAACCTATAAATTTCTACAGCACACCCAGCTGTGCAGGAATATGGGAGTAAGCCCCTTCATTAGCCGTTTAAATGACATAGCAAAAGAAATGTAAAAGCAAACATCAAATGCAAGTACAGTTACAACAGAACTAAAAAGCGGACCCATATTTCTCCCTTTTGGTTCCGACAAGCTCCAGCACATAGGAGAGGCCAACTTCCCCCCGTACCATGACACCCATGCATACCATTTAAAAACAACTCACCTCAGCCATCACTTCATAAGAAATTAAGGCAACACCTAAGTTTTCCCACATGTTTTCGCCAGTTCAGTTTTCGTTTTTACCAGCACCTCAGCGACATTCATTGGTCTAATATTCTTACCTAAACAGAAAATTTCTGACTTCTAAAAGCCATCCTGGTTCAATTGTCTGCTTTATAAATGGACTCATTGTACCAATAAAGCTTTTACCACTCTCCAGCTCCAAAAGAAAATTGGAAGAAGAAACACACACATATTACACAAAACATATGATACAGAATTATCTCTCAATTACGAAACTGTAACTTCTTCTACTGCATTAAGCAACTTGATAGGCATGTTCTTGATATTCCCACAAGGAATGACAGCTAATTAGGTTGTATTTAAGCCCCAAATACAGAATAAAAAAAATCGTCATCATAGTTTGCACCTATAAAACATATCAACTCGTATGAAAATTATTTACATAAAATCAAGTTCATTACTTCCAAAATACCAGTAATAGGAAATGTTTAACATGTTTATCAACCAAAATTTATCAGTGATAATTCTTTCACGAATCCAAGATTTATCAAAAAGCAAAACAAACATCATTCCCATTTTCATACTCGGATGACACGTAAGAGAATTCCTATATCAGAGTCATAAAAATAAACAGCCTCCATATCAACAGCACTTCACAATAATCAGGATCACCACAACTTTAAACACTAAGAACAAATGTAGAAATTATAAGATCTCCAAAAAGCAAACTAAAACTATCACAGAAAGATGATAAATCAATGTGACAGAAAATAAAACATTACCCTGAAAGAAGGCTGGTACTCGGGAGGAGCTCCGCCCTTGTCGCCACCAAACTCACCACCCAATGGACCTCTCGGGCCACTTCGGTATCCATCACGATCCCCAAACCTTGGGCGATCCCCTTCAAAGCGGGGAGGTCCCCTGTAACAAAATTTACAACATAATGTCCGTCAATACATATAATGATATAATATACAACAACTTTGTTTAAGAAACGAGTAAAATTCCATCGAAGTAAATAAAAGAACGAGAAATTTAATACCTCGGGCGATCACCGGGTGGCCCGCCCATGGGCCGGCCAGGAGGCTTGGCGGACTTCTTCAAGGTGGCTGGGACGATCTCAGACGGAAGGTTGAGATAAGTCCTGAGGAACTCGATACCATCGTTAGTGAGGTACCAATAGTAGTGCATCCAGGAGAACGTCTCCCTCACATACTCCTTGGACTTAAAACTCTGCATAAGCTTAATCACCTGCAGGTTAGGCACGTCAATGTCAGGGTGCTTCGCCAAGTTGTAGTCTTTCTTCGCGTAGCAAACACCCTCTGCAAATCCGCACACACAAAAATAACATGAACATTGCAGAAGAAATTTACATGGATACGATGCAACATTCATAGTAGGGGAAAAAATCCATTTTTTCACAGCAAATCGAAACCGAAGACGAAAAAAATGGAAATTGCAGAAGAACTTAAGACGGGCACTAAGTAAATCATGATGGTCCAATGGAATTATTGGCAAAAAGGTACCTTGGAAGAGATATTTGGAGATCTCCTTCCGGTTCTTGTCGGGGATGATCTGCAGAAAATTGGGCATTAGCTGAAACCGAAACAGGAGAAGAAATGCAAAGGAAACATAGATGAGATCAAAAGCAAGAGAGATCTACCATGGTTGAACAATGGAGCAAGAGCCCGTTAGTCTGCTCCTGGGTCGTCTTCTTCGCTGCTGCTCACCCGTCGCCGGCAACTCTGGAAGGGAAACTCAAAACCCTAGCAAAAGCCCCGTCTTATAGAGGCTATAATTCCCAGGTCACGGCGAGACGAACTAGTGTGAGATGATCATGAGAATTTCGTTGGGACTCGCTCTCTCGGCCCGGCCCGCTCGCGGGCACTTTGCATGGGCCTGCGGAAGTGCCTGCTGGGCTGTCCATGTTCCGGTCCCAGCCCACCACCAGCCAAGGGCTCAAGAGCGGCCCGGGCAACAAGCATGTGTAAAATTTTACCAGCCCATTTTAATTCTAATTATCAGTTTTTTTCTTTTTAGGATTAATAATTTCTAATCTTTTTTCTCATGCTCACGGGCTTATAGGAAAATGATATCTCTATACTATATTTTTCTACATGAGAATTTATTTTTATTAAATTATAAGTAGTATAAGGCCTACGATGTAGAAAAATAGAATGTAAGAATATCACTATCCTGCTTGTACCTTAATCGAACAAGTGTTTAGGGTTACTTTCTTTTTCTATATAAAATGTGATAGCTGGATTGAAGCTATGGTTGGAGTTTTTTTTGCTTTAAATTCCTATAAAAATGTACACATATAGGCCACATTAGATTTTATACAAATAAACTCGTGTATTAGCAAAATCATTGATTTATGGACATGTCTAGCCTGACTGCACCATGACCATAGTGCACGATCATAATATTTAGAGGTATATATATAAAATTTTAACATGGTGTATAGTTACAGTGCATGGTCACTTAATTAGTTATGTATTATTATATTAGGTATCTATGTACCATGTTAAAACTATTAATAGAGCCTACTTAAAAAACATTTTCCTTAGTTTATAGGCCCGTATTTATAAATCACCTTAGACATAAATTTGCCATACAACCCTTGTGATTAGGTCAAAAGCAATATCCCATATTATTATTTTTTATATAACACTTTGATAAAAATCTATAATGTATTTCGTTATTTATTAGATTTATTGATGTTAGAAAGCTGCCCATTTTGGGGCAACAAAGTATTCAAACGAAAATGTAATAAAAAAGGAGACACGTTAAAAGTTTACTTCATCATTTTTAAACCATTGATGAGTAGGACCCATTAAAAATAAGTCTCACTCATAAAAATAAGTCCCACTCATCAATTATTTAAAAATAATAAAATAAACTTTTGACGTATGAAAATTGACGTTGCCATAACATTACTCATAAAAATGTGATAAAAGTTAATTGGGAAAGCACTGCGTGAAATTTTTTTGGCAACCAGAAAATTTTATAAAGTATAAAAGGAGCCCGATACACATGTAGAGCACAAGGGGCTAGGGGAAGTCCATGTAAGAACAAAACAAAATGCACAATATGGGTTCACAAGTGTCACCTCGAAGAGGGCCAAATGCCAATTACTTATCCCAACCCTCTTCCCCTAGATAAATGACCTCCCTTTGTAGCATATTAGGTTTTTTGAACGACCTTAATCTTTCCACGTTAAAATTGTATCTCATCATTATTATTAAGTAGGGTTTATTTTTTTAAGCCTTACTTATCACTGGTGTGAAAGTTAACATTATAATAGCATTGTTCTTTTTTTAAACTTTGCATAGTGTGTCATCAAAATTTAATTTGATAATTTACATAACTCAGAGTAAATTAGTTTTTACCCCATTAAGTTGTTGGTTCCCGATCCAATGAGTTCATGTTCATATATTTTTTTATCATAAAAAACTTTTTATTTGGGCTATTATTGGATGGAAATTAAAAGATAATAAGATTCCAAAAAATAGGCTCTTATAATAGTTTTATTTAAAATATCACATTTTTTATTAAATGATAAACCTGACTAAGAGGATGGACATAAATACCTAATTATTTAAATTAAGTTAAATTAAATTATTAAAATAAGATATTTTTTTAAATAGAGTTATTAATATGAAAAGGAGAGAATAAATAAGTTTAGAAACAATACTTTCATGACAATGCTCCCCTTAACTAAGTACAAAATAAAAATAATTTATTAAAATTTATTTATATGTAAACACTTATTAGAAGGAAAAATTTTATTAAGTGGGTTTATGCACGGTGTTAAGGTGTAAAAACCAATATATCTCTTGAGTTGTATGTGTCATCAAAACAAAATCTAGCCGCGTAATAGTCTAAGACTCATATAAAAACTACTCAAGCAAATAATCTTACTTAGAATATTTAATAAAATATTTTATTTTTTTATTAAAATCTGATGTCTCCCAATAAAAAATTTATTTAATTTTTGTTTAAAAAATAGTGGCTTTTCACTTTGGTTCAAAATCTTTAGAAGGCGGTGACAGGCGCGGTTAGCACTCGCGCTGCAGATATTATTAACCTTAATTCAGGCGTTTAAAAACTTCATTATTCTCATTTGCCTCCGTCTGAAGAGCCGACCATGGCAGATGAAGAGGCCCGTCTCTGCTCTTAGCTTGCGTTTATCCCTTCCAGCGCAGCCTTCTCTCTCTCTCTCTTCTTCGTCCGTTGCACCTGCTGTCAATTTGTTTTCTGAGAAAGCTTCTCAATTCTGCCTGGTTTTCTTTGTTGTTGGAGTTGCTGTACATGGGTTCTATGCTGGGCAACTTGCCTTCTTACGATCCTCACAACTTCAGCCAGTTGCGGCCCTCTGATCCCGGTCACGCATCTGTAAGTTCAAATTTCTCTCCCGCCTGAGATTTTCTTTTTCTCCTTTTCCAGCTCAATTTGATGCATTATTTCCTTGTTAGTGATATTTGAACTATTCATCACTGTTATTGGTATGGTTGTTCTGTATTTATGCAGAAATTCAACTGATACGTGTTTTTTTGGTGCGTAAGATTTAGTTTTTTGTTTTCTCCACTGACCCACTGTCCAAATTACGATGGGTGAGTGGAGGATATTTGCATTTCTTGGTATTGTTTGGTTGATTCTCGTGAATTTAGCATTGCCTTGCCTTGATAATTATTTTTCCTCAGGTTGTATTTTTAGTGGGTAACACCAAATTTGGCCTTTCATGCTCCTACTTTGTCATAATTTGTAGTTTTTCGTTTGTTGATTCTGTGCTGCTTTTTTGCGGATCTTATGAGAGGAACCAAGTATAGTCATGCGATATTTAACTGAACTTTTCTTTTTATCATGACGAATTAATACATGGTCTTTAACCTGTCGATTTAAGACATGGTCATGTAATTGAAGCCACTAGATTGTACTGGTCCAAGGAAATTTGTGCGTATGTTCATAGCAGATTGCTTGAGATTAGTGGGAAGTGTAAAATTAGCTGTCCGGATTCAATAAAAGACTTGCTATCTAAGCACAGAAGTAACGAGGCTAGATTGCTTAAGCTGGTACCACTCCATCCACCTGCGGGCTTTACTTATAGGGCCTACTGAGAGCGCTCCTAAGCTCTTTCTTCTTGTTCTCCACTACTGAATCATCAAACTTGAAACAGTTTAGTATATTTATGGTTGGAACCTGAGAGTCTAAGGCCTTCTCAAAATTATATTATAGAACATACTTCTCAGAATCGGCCTTATCAATGGTGAGGAGGGTCTCAGGCATGAAAGGGACTGCGGATTATATCCCTATGAGGAAAGAGTTTTTCTTGCTGATGCACATTAATGTAGAAATGCACAACTTACAGTAGTTGTCATCTTTGAGGTTCACCATGTTCACAAAGATATTGTTTAATGACTTGAGAACATTACTCTCTTTTCTATCACCAGAGAAACAATGTATCAATTTCATCACTGTTGAGGCCTGATGCATGTATTGAATACATCCAGTAGCCAAATGTTATCAATAATCTATGAAATTATCAGTTCCTCCCTATGTCTTCAACTATCTTAATTTTGAAAAGCTCAATCTTATTATTGATAATGCTTGATCTCTTGTGAATTGTTCTAAAATTATTTTAGCTTGTTATGGTTCATTTTCTTAAGCAACATATCTGGATGCTTATGGTATTTCTAATTTCAGTTTCCTTACTCATTTTGCTGAATTATCGCTCTTATAACTATATCTTACTTTGGTTCGTGATAAATTTCAGAAATTAACACCAGCCACTTACCATCCAACTCATAGTCGGACTGTTCCACCCCCTAATCAAGGTATACATCCTTTTCTTCTGTCAGCTTAATGGCTATGTCACGAGTTTGTTGTTTTCCTCTCCTGATATGAGGTATTTGGTCTTGAATTGCCGTCTTTTTCTGCTAACAATGTCGACGTTTGATTGGACATGCACTAATTTGGTCCAATATTCTCTGGTGAGGTTTTTATTATTTTTTCTTTCACAGATGAAAGTTTAAATTGGATTTGCATAGGAATGTCCAAATTATGAAGATAGATTTTAAGGATATGTGAGAGAATTAATAGTTTGATAATAGGAATACATCTGTTGATAAGAGCATTTCCAGAACCCCTGATTCTCTAGGCATTTTCTCACTTGTTCACCTGAAGAATGCATGTCCAGTTCATGTTAAAAACGAACTTGACAAACAAGCTGCAAAATACGATGTTGGAATAAGTTTTTTATGTGAACTTGAATTAAAGTTTCTGAATGGTTATTGTCCAGTTATTTTGTGGTAGAAAGACTAGTTTGTTACTTTTTCAGCCTTATGTATTGCTTTAGTTATTTTTGGTTATTGATTATACGTTGGGGTGCACTTGCTTCGCTTTTAATTGTCAGAAGCACTAAAGCCTGCAGGACAGGAGCGGTGGGCAGGGGCGGGTGATTTTATGTTGTTTTTTTTGGGGGGATAGTGTAAGTTTAGCAGTATTATTCCTAAACAGATAATGGCATGATTTCATGTGTTATTGGACAAATGAATTTTTTTCGTGAATTCAGTCGAAACATTAAGGATGATATCCTGTTACTCGGGGCATACTTAAATTGGTTTAGAAGTATTTTTTGGAACAACTATATGAGATGGCCATTAAACTGAAAACATCAGCTTAAAGCCAAAAGAGTGATCAAGAAGTTGTCCAGTTCTATGAGCTGTTTTGGCAATAGAAGCTTTCTCCCTACTTCTTTATTAACTTTTGCCGTAGTATTTATTTCCTGAATGCTATACCAAAATTTGCATTTTAATCTATTATGAGATTATTGAAGGTTAATTGCTTATTGCGAATATATGAGATTCAACTATGGAATATTTTTTATGTATATATCTCTTTATATTTTATTAGTAGTATTTAAATTGGTAGAGAAACATTTGGTTACAGTTTATTTGATCCCTTTGCAGTAATTTCGACCGAAGCAACCAATATACTCCTAAGACAATTTTATCAACGGTCTGAAAAGAAGGTTAGGTGATTGAAGCATTTGGCATTAACAAAGTTGTCATTTACTTCATGATCTCATTCATAAGAGGGTTACTTGTGCAGTTGAGACCAAAAAGAGCCGCCTCAGATCACCTGACACCAGAACACGGGTGCAAGCAACTAAGGGGTTGTTTCACTGAAGATAATTTAGAAGATTCTTAATAGTTGAGGGCATGGATCCATCTGTTGGTGTTGATAAGGCTATTTCGTTGAGTTCAGCTGGGTCATATGTTTTTGAATTCATGTACGTGCCTTATAAATATGCTATAACTTGCAGTGTATGCATGCTTAGATGAGTTCTTAATTCATGTATTTTCAAGAATTGATAATCATAAATATAGGCATTATGCAAGAACTGAGCACCAGTGTTCTTATATTATCGTCTTTGGTAATACTTTCAATGTGAATCTTAATTGGTTGATTAAAGGCTCGTTGATGTTTTAAGTAGGGCTGCAAGTGACCCAAGCCTTGGCGGGCCAGGGTAGGCGCGGGCCTGGCCCTAAATATGAATCACAAATAAAAGGCCCAACCCAGCTCTAACCTCCCAAATAAAAAACTGGCTCGGTCCTTACCTTTCTTTACCAACACTATCAATGAGAGAATAAGTAGTATCAACGGGAGAATAAGTAGTTGTCAAAGGTAAAAATCAGTTAAAGGTAAAAATCAGTCTTGTCCTCTCTTATTGACCGTTTAATTTTGTCATTTATTTTACTACATCATACAGACCGGGAGTACTGGATGATGGATTGGCCAATGAATTGGCCAATGGTTGATCTACTTTTCTATTATTTTGTTATAGAAATACATGGTCTCACGTGGAGAGTTTGAAAGCGAACTACTTGTTAAGGACATCTTCCACTTGATAGTCGATGGAGAGCTTGAAAGCTAACTACTTGTTAAAGGCATCTTCCACACCTTTAATTATAAGACAAATGGTGATGAGGATGACACTGTGGGGCCTGAATGTTCGGGTGATGTATGAGTCTTTTGAACTATAGGACATTCTCTTGCTTCAATAAGAACTACTGGTGGCATTACAGCTTAATGTACTCCCTTAGTATCAGTGGAGCCATGACTTGAACCAGTGAAATCGGAATTTGAGACAAGAGATAACACATAAGGGTAGAATGATTGAATGAATGAGAGGGATGCTAAGGAGTTAAGGTATTTTCTTTATATGGGAGTTAGGACCGGATATGAGATTTGAGAGAGACGAGTTGAGTTAGAAAATAGGTTGGGCTAGGTAGCGGCTAATATAACGAGCCTCACTTATTGTTAAACGGGTTGAGTTTTTATATATTTTTACCCAAATTTGGGCCCGACCAAAAAATTTATAACCATTTATATTTAAGGCTCGGCGTGTAACTTATTTTGAGAGGCCCAAGCTCGTTAATTTTTTAACTGTGCCAGGTCGGGCTTGCGGGCGAGCCCAATTTATTTACAATCCTTACTTTAAGTGGGTTTGGATCGGCTTTGAGGCACTTACACATGATTTGGCGTCAGTTGCCAATCGAAAATCTTTGGGCTGCATTTTCACGACTTTTGAGGAAAATTTTTAGCAGGGAGGGATTGGCTATTCACACCAAATCTGGTGTGAAGTGCCTCACTACCTATCCGAACTGGTAAGGTGGTGAGGAATATACAATAAAAGGAGACCTGTTTAGTGAAGTAAAATTACTTAAAAAAGCAAATATAAGGGTGGATAAATACTGAGTGGGAACGGCCTCGCCGCTCTCTTATTAGCTTAAGGATATGTAATTAATTAGCTCATATATTCAACCTTACATCTGCAATATGTTACCTGAAAATTTTTCTAGAATCAAATGAGGCCAAAAACACTGCTACCTGAGAAATCTTTCACAAGAAAAATGGAGTGCAAAGCCCAAAATTCTGGATGCGTGCCGGGGCATTGCAGGCTATTGGATTTTGATGTGACAATACGTGTTACTTAGGGGGCAGGCAGCTTTTGAATAACATGCACAAGCTGATATTAAATTTTTCCTAATGACTTAGGCTCTTGGTATAGTTTGGATGCCGCAGCAATCTTGTTTTATGTCACATTAGCCTCTAGTTGTAACAATCTCTTAATCAGTAAATAGACCGACAGACATGAATACTAATATTTGCATCTTAAAAATGTCAAAAACCTTGTTCTGCCATTTTTGCTAGCAAGTTTCCTGAGTGGAACTAACCCGTCAAGAATAGTAGGTTTCTAGTCAAGAGTTATTGTTTGACAGGCAATTAATACCAGTGAATCACTCTTGATGACATGTAGGGGTCATCTGATGGCCTTAAGAAGGAAGTTGTCTACATACATTTAGAACCAATATACTACCGGCTCCAGCTGCCATTTTTTTTCTATATGCAATAATTAGAAATAGCTAGGCAATAAAGGGACGTTGCACATAAAAATGACAGATGCAGTGAACCCAAAAAAGATAGAATGATTCTGTTGCCCCTCATGCCCCAATAAAGACTCAGAACCCCCAAGTACATTAAATGAGAAGTGAATAATGGGCGTACCGAAAAGACATTAAATGAGAAGAAAATAATAATCCTCTCTCTCTTAGCCACCCACACCGACTTATCAGCTGCTTGTTATGTATAGTCATTGCCCGTGCCGAAATGAATAGAAGGCCGGATACAATGTTCTGAGGCCGATAGCTCTCGCCCTTCTAGCCAGGTTTAAGAACTTAGGCATCCCTGTTAAATTACACAGAGTGTTTTTTTCATTTTACTTAGTTTAAAATATAAATATTTTATATTTTTTTAATTTAATAAAAAATATTTTATAAAAGTTGGGCTTCTATGATATTTAAAAAAAATTATACCAAAATATTTTTATAGTATGGGTTAGGGTTTAAAATTGTGTAAACCAGTCACGACGATGCATAAGTAAAGAGGAAATTGTGGCTTAGTAGCAATTTAAGATTTTTGCCTAGCGATTTTTATCAGCAATGAATTCCGATTTCTATATGGTGGTTGTCGGTCTCTCTCACTTCATCGATCATCGCTCTTTTATGATTTTTGTCCAAAAATTTGTAACCACGTACATAAACTATTTATCCTTGCAAAGGATATCGGGATGACACCTACAACTTTAAAAATGAATCTTGGGGGACTATCCAGGGAGAATAAGGTTATATAAGAATGAAGAAGGATATAGATGCTAAAGAAGGGCACTGTACAATAACAAAGAGGACTCTAGTATGGTTTTTTATATGCAAGTTTTATTGTATAGAACATCTTATGTAAGCATGTATACAATCTTAGAGGCTTTCATCCTTAACTTGATTAACACTTGTATCAATAACAAATATTGGCAATGGTCGTGAATGTTGTGTTTTCGAATACATGCAAAAAATATATATCTTATTATCAATAATATGTATTGTTGATATGTTGTGTTATTGTATATGCAATATGAAGCATATTGTGTTATGGGTTGCTTGCTCACAGAACACACATATCTTGTTATCGTTAATAATGTATGACGAATATTGTGTTATTATATATGTGATATGGAGCATATCGTATTATGAGTTACTGACTCAAAGGACATGTCATGTTATCATTAAGACAATGTGACAAATATCGTGTTATTGTATATGCGATATGGAGCATATCGTATTATGGTTTGTCGACTAAAAAAACACATATCGTGTTATTATATATACAATATAGAGGATATCGTATTATGGGTTGTCTGCTCAAAGAACACATCATGATATCTTTAATACGATACAGTGAATACCATGTTATCGTATAGGTGATATGGAGCATATCGTATTATTAATAATATGTATTGTTGACATATATTATCGTATATGCAATATGGAACATATCGTATTAGCAATAACACATTTTATTTGCATATTGTGTTCTCGTATATACGATATGAAGCATATCATATTATCAATAACACATTTTATTGACATATTGTATTATCGTATATGTGATATGGAGCATATCGTATTATCAATAACATGTTTTATTGATATATTGTGTTATCGTATATGATATATGAAACATATCGTATTATGAGTCATTGGTTCAAAGAACTCACATATAGGATTATTGTTAACATTATATGGTGAATATCTTGTTATCGTATATGGGATATGAAACTAGCTTATCGTATTATCAATAGCACATATTGTTGACAAATTATATTATCATTGATGTAATATATGTCACATCATATTATTAGTCACTTTGTCTATTATGTTAAAGGATGGGTCATTGGTGCCGAGAAAATAACGATTTTTTTGACTGGGTGTAGATGAAAAAAATGAAGAAATGAAGCTTTTACCACCTCCACCACCCGTTAACAAGTCATCATAGGTGATCTACCTCCGATGAGCCATCGTCAGTAATTCACCACTAATAATGAAATAATAACTTGGGTATGGGTTCATTTATGACCTAAGGATACATTTATCCTAAACCAGGTCATATGAGATTAAGTGTTAAAATTAAAATATTTGTATCTCGCACTATGTAATATGGAAAAAACTCCTCAAAATTTTGTCTTGTAAGGAGGATCACTATATGCAATTTCCGGGTTGAACACCATAAACTTTTATGGTTCATTTTCAGGCCCTTGTTTAAAAATCAAGCTAGGTAATGTATGCGGTCCCAGCTACCTCAAACAACTCATTACTCATACACTATCCAATTGTTAGACCCCTAATTTGTCGGATGGGAAAAGGGGGCAGTTACCCCCTTACTTGGCAGTGGACAACCAAGTTAACTTGGGCGAAGGATACCCTAGGCAGCCCCTTGGGCACAGACGGATACTGGAGCAGTGTTGGAGGTGTTTCGAACGAGATACTCGTCTTGCAGAGCAGACTGAGTAGGAGTCTTTGCGCGGGCGAGACTCTAGCAGTAAAGCTGTGCACTACTTAGATTTAAGGACGAACTCTTAAGGCAAACATGATTCATTTATGCATGATTGTTGCACTACTAGCTCGAGTAGGAGTTAAGGCAGCAGGTTTCCTAGACGGATATGATTCTTAGAGGCAGCATGACACTGGACTTATAGTAGAAGATAGACTCCCTTACAGGTTTCTTGATTTGGGCTAGGGGCTGACTGCTTATTAGGTTGAGAGTTGGTTAAGGTGAGAACTCTTATAAGAATGAGTTTTGTACTCCTAGTGGCATAAGGACGGTTAGTTTCAAACTGAGTCTATATAAGGGGGAGGGCAATAATGGACCTGGGAGCTAAGAGGGAGCTTTCAGCCTGATGAATTAGCATTTGCCCTCTCCCTGCCATTGTATTTCGATGGATAAAAATATAACTTAGGCAAAAACCCTTGCACAAGGATGAACTTGTGCTGTATTTATAATATTTGCTTGTATTTTCCTTATATATACAAGTGAGAACGGAAAAAAATAGCTACTAATCATGCGATGTAGGTAAACATCATAAAGATAAACACTAGGTAAAATTTCATATCCGTTACAATCATTCTTATAGCAGTTAATTCTTTTATCAGGGATCAGGGTGTCTCTCCAAAATGAACCAAAAGGCGTGCATTAAAAGTTGTGGGCGGTGCAACATATGTGGTGCCAGATTTCATTTCAGGACAAGAAACTTTGGTCAATCCTGTTGGTAGTATGAGATAGCTGAGGACTTTGACCCTGAAGCAAAATGAGACTGGTTCTCAAACTGTTGGTCAATTAATGCATTAATTGGAGGATGGAACTGTTATGTGCCTCACGCTTTTTGAAATAGTGAGCTAATTAAAGCTTCTAGATGATGAGGCCAATGGAATAGTTAAGAAGCACTTTAGGGCAGATGGGTTTTTTACTCCCCTACTACTGTAGGCAGCACGATCGAGATCACGTGGCTGAGATGAGTCCCATATTAAAGGGGACCCTAAGGCCAAATGTCTTCTTATAAAAGTTAGTTTTTCTGTGGTGATTGGAGTCTTCACTGTGTCTCTAACATGAAGAATTCAACTGGCCATCTGGGTCTTTTTTTATATCTTGGTCTTATCGGATCAATGAAGCATTATTTACTGTTTATTCTGTTGTGAGCCATAAGCATCATAAATCATAATATTCCAAAATGATATTGAGATGAGCAAGCTGCTTAGTAATTAGTATTTGTTTGATTTTGCTCCAATTGTTCTTTACATATACTTATATCTTTACATTAAATTTTTAAAAGCTCACTCTCATAATAAGAGGTCATTGTAGAAGTAAAGTGTTCTTTGTAACAAATAAAAAAAGTTAACATGAACCTAAATATCAAGAGCCATCGAATCAAACCCGCCTGCCTTGTGAATAATGCGCACCAATATCGTATTCACACGATGCCTAGGCTCATGTTGGCGCATACAAGCCCGACCTCATACTAACAGGTCTCATACTAAATACCGCATAACACATAATACTTTTCTGTCAAAAATGCCAAGCATAGATTTAAAATACAAATCCACAATTCAATGTTAAATGTTTATCAGAAATTGCAAGTTGACGCCTGCACCATAAATACCCTCAGTATCTCTCTCTCTCTCTATCTATGATGAACAAAAATCAGAAAAAACAAAAAATTCAACTTTATCTACACAAGCAGTCATTTATCTACAGCGCAGATGGGCTTTTCAGCAATCAAAATCATTAGGTTATTAAGCGCTTTTCGCTTAATTAAGTTCAGCCTATTGCCTGAACTCTCTGTAATTTCTACACTACAAAGTCGGGGCGGCAGAAGCCCTGGTAGCCTCCGCTAAGTAGTCCAAAACCTCGGCCCGGCTCCGCACGATCTCATGAAACACCTCCCGGACCCGCTTCTGAAACGGGTCCAGACCCTCCTCCAGGACCCGACAAACCTCCGCCAGCTCCTCAGCCTGCGCCTTGATTCCAACCCTTTCCGCCGCCTTCTCCGGACCCATCTCCAGCAAGACCGTACTGCACCTCTCCAGCCTCCGCAATTCCGGCAGACCGGCCCGGGCTCCGCCCTTCTCCCTCCCCCGCCATTCCTCCGCGATCTGATCCTGCAGGCCCGCCATCGACTCGGCCCATAGTAGCTGCCGGGGCGGCGTGGGCAGGTGGACCAGCTGGATTGGCCCGCAGGCGAAGGCGGCGATGAGGGCCCACATGACGAAGGCGAGGACGGCGCTCATGGTGTAGACGGCCAGCGCCAGGGTGCCCGTCTCTACCCCGCGCGGCGAGGTCAGACTCGCCGCCATCGCGTACATCTGCTTCGCGGTCGACCACGCCCTCGGCGCACTCCACGACGGCAATCGCACATGCCTGTCCCTGACTGTCGCCGCCGCAATCGACTTTCGGCCGAACGACCAGTTCCTCTCAACTCGGCTGGTCTCGTTCACGTCGTCGAGAGATGCGACGAGGGAGGCGAGGGTCCGCCTGGCACGTCGGAGCTGTCCGTCGCCGAGAGGCGCCTGGCCGAGGGCCGAGGCGGCGATCTGAGCCTGTCGGCGGAGGGTTGCGAGGGCGTCTGCGCCGGCAGAGACGGCGTTGCAGAGGTCGAGGGCCTTGACGGTGCGTTCGAGTAGATCGGAAACCAGACGGTCGTGCGCGGGGTGGAGGCTGGAGGAAGACACGGCGGTGGCGAGGAGGGACTTGAAGCGGTGTAGACAGGAAAGGAAGTGGTCGAGTAGGACATGGAGCCAGGGGAGGGAGAGGACGCCCAAGGGGGCGGCAGCAGCCTTTTTGCCGTCACGATCGACATCAGGGGAGGACGAGAGGAGGAGCTGGTGTAGGAGGTCGGCGACATGGGACTGGAAGAGGTCGAGGTCGTGGAGGGCGGGGTCAGGGGCGGGGGCCGGGACTACGGCGGCGGCGGCGGGGTGGTTGCGGCGGAGGCTGAGGAGGGAGCGGCTGATGAAGGCGAGCGGGGCGTGGGGAGCCTGGTAGTCCGTGGCCAGCATTTTTGGGCGGCGGAGCGGATGAGACTGGACCTGCGGGGTAAGAAAGACTTGGATAATGAGGGGAGGGAGGGCCCAATATATATGCACAGCTGCGGCTGACGAGTGACTGGGCTTCTCGCGGACGAGAGACCGGTTCTATGCTTCCGCGGGAAGTTTTTTTGTTTTACGAACGTGCCCCTGGACTGGGACGGATTTACACGGCTTCTGGGACTGATGATAGTCCGGGTAGTGCCCTTGGTCGTTAGTGTCGTTATGAGACTTGGACCGACTTGTTCATCTTATCACATTTGTGCCCTTTATTCTATATTAATAGTTTTATTTATTTTTTTAAAATAAATTTAAATTAATTTATTTTAAAAAATAAATTTAAGTTATTAAATATAAAACGAATGGAATGGCGTATGTTATTTTTTTTCTTTTTTCTTAAGAAGAACTCTTAAGAGAGAGTATATTATTTTTTTTCTTTTATCTTAAGAAGAGCTCTCAAGAGGAAATTGGAGAGGGAATACATGGTCTGATTACTGAAGAAGGGAGTGTAATTTGTGAGAGAGGAGTGAAGAGGTAAGATTTTATTTTAAGGGAAACTCTTTGAGGCTGAGAGGCTTGAAACCCAGTTTTTTTTTACTAGTGGAAGGATTCTCTCTTCAGGTTGTAGAATTAGGCACCTTATCGAGTCATGTAAATTTTTATACCTCTTATTTTATTTATTTTTTAGTTTATATTTGTCTTTTTCTTTGTCATGTGCCATCGTCAAATTTCTACATTCAAACCTATTCAAATGATAAAAATCTGGTTTAAAATTTTGTTTCAACTTTGTGCTTAGTGTATCGATTGGTAGCTTCAGGTATGCTTGCCTCCTATGTGATGTTTCAACCTTCATTCACATCTTTTTTTGTGTTAAAAAATTACAATCTACCATTCCCATCAAGTTACATAGGTAATAATCCTTGTCAGTTTCGTAAGGTTTTCAGGTAAATACATTTGTTATAAGATACTTCAGATTTCAAAGAAGCAGGCACAAAGGTGATTTTTTTACCCCTTATTTAAATTATGACTTCCGTGTTGACGTCAGTGTTTTCCCAGAGGTCACTCTCCAGACTCGCATAAGTACAGTACTTACACGCTTCATAAATTGGCCCCATTTGCTTGGTGTTTGTCCTGGGAATCAGTGACAATAACAGATTGTTGATGCGAAAGGAACTTCATTCCCTTCTATTTTTTGTTTTAGAAAATTTTTCTTGTCATCGTCTAATTGTCTGTTCCTTCCCTTCTTCCCATATTCTTTGACAAACACTGATTTGACTATGAAAGTCCCATATTCACTCTGGTAAATGATGCTGGTCAAGTTAAAAATCCGTAAAAGTTCACGATTATTTGGTCAAAATCATGTTTGGGTATATTACCCTCTCTTCTTCCTCTCTTGCACATACATGTGCTATTGACTACGAACATGTTCCGGGTGAAAAGGCAGAGTTCTTCGAGTTCACGATTTGTGAAAAGATGGTGCAGATATTCACTTCACAAGACCATCAAATAGTGGAAAATTTTTATAGTTTTCCCCTTCTGTGATATATTCTATGAAAAGAGTCATCGATCATTAAAATAGACGGCTTACACACAAGCATATATTAGCGCAAGTAATTTACTTACACATATTATGTAAGATACTAATAAAAAAAATTATAGGCATTACCTTAAGGGAAAAATTACCTTGCTGAAGAGTAGATAATGCTCGTTTGATGGCCTAACTAGTTGAGATAGACACATAAACGTCTAACATGGATGTCACTTTCATTCATCTTGTTATTACCGCTAAATGCACATCTAGCTAAGTTGGTGCCCAAGAGGCGTTACTGTCACGGATATATATGCATTGCAAGCCAAAAGTGAAAGGGAATCCACCGGGGACATGCCCTGGCTGGGGGATGGCATTCCAATAATTATCTACAAAGTGAAGGCTCATTTGGGAGGCGCTGCTGAGTCAGCGGAGGGACACGGCTAGCGTGCCAAGAACAAAAGAGCGTGTGGGTCGTCGCTCCCGCGCTCTTCTCCGGTGTTTGAACGAGTCGTGGACATCTCGATACCGGACACGGCCGCCAAAGTCCGGGTTCCCAGGACAACACGACGTCATCTGTCCGAAAGGGCCCCGGACTTGACGGCGGAGCCGAGCCGTTGCAGGCCGTCTGGTTTCCCCGTTTCCGCCGTCTGTGCCTGGCCTGGCCGCTCTTTCGATCAGTCAAACCATCGGACTGTTGGATACAAAACAACAGACTTGGGACTACAGAGTGGCTTTTGTCCTTTTCTGACGTTTGGGCTTTTCTATGGAGCCGTTGAGCTTAGGAAAAAGATATAAATAGTACGTGCGAAACGGAAAAGTTTATACATCTAAGTCTGAAGGGTAGAAATTAACCTGCCCTTAAGTTATGTATTTTGTTGGATTAAAATTTAATGTATGTCCTGTAGGGCGGTTAACGAGCTGAGCAAGCCTAGCTGTATTTGGCTCGGCTTAAATTAAGCTTGATTTGAATTGGGCTCAGCTTGAACTTAATTCGAATTCGAATAGGCTTAAGCTGAGTTCGAGTAGACCCCTATTCAATTCAGTTCAGCTCAAATAAAATTCAAACTCGATGCTACTGTAACGCCTGAGATTTTTCATACATTTTCCTTAAAATTCACGAAATTTTTTTTCAATATAACGTCTGTAAATCGGAGGAAAAATGACGAAACCAAAACCTGATAAAACAGTTTATAATTTAAAACATTAAACATCCACATACGGTCAATCATCGTACGGCCAAAGCAAATATCATCAGGCGCTACTCGAAAACACACGTACGAATAAATTTGCTATGATCATAGACTTTTAAATACAAATCACTCTCCCAGGCATCCCTGAGTACAAGTCCCATAACAGTCCACTGACTGATCCAAATGAAAGTCCAGAATAAACATCTTATGTTCTCATCTCACCCAATACAGGAGATCGTGGCACAAATAAACTCGCAGAGAGTCAAGCAGATACCTGAGTCAACGGGAATCAATCCACCGTTGAAACGAGCGTCCATCACTAGGAGCTCTCCGCACAACCTGCAAAACCTCCCGTACAACGGGGCTAAAAATAGTAGGGTGAGTATTTTCATACTCAGTAGGAAAATACCCAGTAGGGGAAATCCCAAACGGTGAACTCCATAAGTTCATAATCACATGCGTCATGCAACTCAAACATGAAGCAAAAGCATAATAATCATAACATGCTCAAACGCATACGATCATACCAAAGGCACCATTGTGCCACAGACATATCAAAGCATCATCGTGCCAGAATCATACCGAAGGCACCATCGTGCCAGAATCATACCAAAGGCACCATCGTGCCAGAATCATACCAAAGGCACCATCGTGCCAAAATCATACTATCCAAACAACTTACACAAACATCCTTATTCAGGGTCATACAATTTACTCGTACCACCGTACGCATACTCATACAACATACGCATATTTGTACGACCTTACTCGTACCATCGTATGCTCGCTCATACAGCTTACCCATACATGTACGACCTTACTCGTACAATCAGACTCGTACGACCTTACTCGTACAGTCTGCACAAAATCATACTTACTGTCTTACTCAAAACCATATTCTCACAATCGTACTCATACTCTTACAGTCATGCTCATACTCATACGCTTACAGTCTTACTCATACTCATACGCTTACAGTCTTACTCATGCTCATACACTTACAATCTTGCTCATACACATACACTTACAGTCCTGCTCATACACATACAGTCGTACTCACACTCATACAGTCGTACTCATAATCGTACACATATCAACGACCACTGAAGCTCATTACAACTAATAAGCTCCAGCGTCGAAATGGAAAAAGAATGCCACCGGGGCAACACCTTAACCTCCGGGAGTGACTAGACGCCATGGACTTTTCCGAAGGTAAGGCACACCAATGCTCATGGGGCCTTTGGATCAAACAGGTAAGAGTAGATCCATGATACTACTTACCCGAGCGCGCAAACATAAACACCCACACATAAGGGGTCATACAGTTGCCCACCATAATGGGGCTTATAGTGCCATAGAATCGCCCACCATAATGGGTCTTATAGTGCCAGAGAATTGCCCACCATAATGGGTCTTATAGTGCCATTGCCACTCTTGGGCAGAAAACATACAGTGCCACTTGGGCAGAAACGTACAGTGCCACTCTTGGGCAGAAACATACTACGCCCTCAACAGAGCATCAAACATCTGGGCTTACACAGCACACAGACCAAATCAGAAACATACGTCGCTCTCAGCAGAGCATCAGACGTCTGGGCTTCATACAGCACGCAGACAAACTCAGAAACGTACATCGCTCTCAACAGAGCATCAAACGTCTGGGCTTACACAGCACACAGACCAAATCAAAACGACGTCGCTCTCAGCAGAGCATCAGACGTCCGGTGCTCTACATAGCACACAGACAACATCCCGCAGGATAAACACCATGGCAAGACATGATAAATGCTCGGCCAACTCATCAGCGGCCAGCTCAAACACGGAACTTAATCCGTCGAACCCTCAGGTCTCAAACTCACAACGCTATCATTAGCTGTGCTTATAATTCCAGTTTGAATTAAGTATATTATGCGGTACAATTATGCCACACAAACTCACAGTCCTCGACTGATCACACCGAAGCTGAGCCCGATCGAAACCCCAGTTCGTCAAGGCAGCAGACTTCACTTACCCGTCCACATCATGGACAAAACTCACCGTACAACAAACCCTTACAGTCTTACACTTCGCCATCCATCTTATGGCCAAAACCTCTTACACTGACATCCTCAAGTAATGCTCCTCAGAGCCAACCCAGTTGTCACCCTCTTACTTATATCTCACTTATTATACTTATTTTTCACTTCATAATCTGTACGTTATGCTTGTACAATTATGAACACTCTTATTGTCTGACAAATGCCCAACATACAATCCACCCCAAACCAAACCATTCTAATCCTTGCCCGTCATACTCTTATCCTCTGTCATATGCTTACACAACCGCATCCAAATTCAGACAGAGCTTCTGTCACCTCTTACTGTCCATCGCCCATACATCTGCCCACATACTCTTACACACATCCAAAGCATAGGCAAAATGCCATCATACATATGTATGTCCCACACATACGTATAACATACACATACGGCCATACATACATAACATACAAACATGCACGCTAGCCATCACTAGCACATGCATACATTCACACATACATCAAACATGCACGCTAGCCATCACTAGCACATGCATACATCAAACGTACACGCTAGTCATCTCTAGCACGTGCACACACACACATTCATACATACTTCAAACATGCACGCTAGCCATCACTAGCACGTGCATAACCCATACATAGCATACTGACATATTTGCTAGCCATCGCCAGCGCATACATAATCCACATCCATAAAACATGCATACATCTCATGCATATCAATCATACCATACAATCATGCTTACACGCACATCATGCAATCGGATCATTACTTAACATCCAAGCATGGAATCATACAATCTTAGCATGCTGCTACTCATTCAAAACATGCTTCATGAATTTACGAGTTCAAAGCTCCCCTACCTCGTAATCATGACGTTCGATGGCGAGCACACGACGGTGGCGGCGTCGGCGGCGGAGTTGGCGGTCAAAACCGTTGCCTGGCTGAGAGAGCTGCTGTCCCGAGGATTTTAGGATGCGCCGGAACTATCACGGCCAAACAGAGCGTTAGAACTCAAAGCGGTAAAACCCGCGATCCACGGCGGCACACCAGGGCGGCCGGGAGAAATATCGTGCCAACATAAGTGGCGGTGCGACCAGAAGTCAAGGGTGTACACTCTGAAGATCAGCCGGTGGCTAAAATGTGCTCAGCCGGCCACAAAGACATCGAAATCGGCCGTGGACAGCACCCAACGGCGACGATTTCGGTCAACAAAGGCCCACATAAGGGCGGAGAGCGTGGGGCAACGCTCGAGAATCAAAGGAAAGGTGGAGGACGGCTCTAGTGGTCAACTCCACTCAGTGGCAACGCCAACCGATGGTTAGGCGGCACGAATGCGGCGCCTAAACCCAGAAGTACACACGTGGCTACATGCGCACGCGGCCCAAAGGAGCGGGGGAGAGGGCTGAAAAGAGGCAACCCAAGGCCCACAAAATCCAACAGGGCTAAGGCCCTTAGCTGTGGCCAATCAAAGCGGCGACATCGCCGATCGCCACCCACAACCAATACCCATGGTGCGGGCGGCTATGCATCTCGCACGGTATAAGGCCATGACAAGCGGCCCATTCCGGGCGGAGTATATAATCAGGCCAAGTGGGGCTGACCCTCACTGTCGCCGAGCCGGGGCAGAGCCCATAATGGCCAAATAGCATACGGCTCGCCGATGACCACGGCCCAAGAAGCACCTAAAGCGTCTAATCGGGCGGAGCAAGGCAATAGGGGCGAGGTGGGGTCGGAAACGGCAACCCCCTACCGACACCGGGTCAAGGTAGGCTGGACGGAGTCCTACCGGTGGCCGGATGACAACCGGAAACCCACCGGCGTCCAAAACATCCCACGGACAGTGAGATGTGAATAGTAACAAAAACCCGACCAAAAGATCGGTAGCTCACCATGGAGCGAAGAAAGCATGGCGGCGGCTCCAGCCAGTGTCTATGGGTTCCTAGCGGCCAACTAAACATAAGTCTAGTTGAGAGCGGCCGCAAACGATGTCAAAATCGTACACCCATAGTGCAAAAACGGGATTGAAGGAGAGAAAAACCCGAAAAAAGGTTCGGTACCTCGTGGAGGAGCGAAGAGGCCGTGGCGGCGGTCATGGCTGGTACCTACGGACTCGTGGCGGTGAGGCAAAGCGGATCCTGACAAGAATCAACGGAATCCGACGACGGAGGAGGGAGAACGGAGCGACCGGATATGCCCTCGGGTTTTCTCAAAAACTCACTGGACGTCAAAAAAGTTTCTGGAAGTCGGTTCTGTGAAAACCGACGGGGAGGAAGATATGTATAGTTAAACTTTTTAATTTTTACATCTACGTTCCCAATGCGCGTTAACTCACTAGTTACGCGCCGAACCTCCAAAATTCGCGCCGTAAGCGCGCAGCGAGGCCCGTGGCCTGCGACTAAGCCCCACACCCGACTCTACGGGTATAAATATGGGGAAAAGACACAAATACCCATACGCTGAAACGTCACATTTTCCTGCCGAAAATGACCAGAAAAACGGCAGAAAAATCCCAGAAAATCGTAGAAAAATCAGGGACCTTACAGCTACTCAGTTCGAACACAAGTTCAAACTTGAACTCAAATATAATTTTATAATTATATAATATATATATATATATATTACATAAATATAGTTATTAATTTAAATATATATTTACGTCATACTCCTTCTATTCTAAATTAGTAGCTTCATTTAATTAGTTCATTTTAAAAAATTAAATAGAGTTATTAATCTATAATGAATGAAATATATAAAACAATATACAATCACATATATATATGTATGAATACCATATATCATTTATGATATATGAGACTCATTTATATGAGTCAAGGCTCACTCACAATTGTGTGAGCCTCGATATTGTGCATCATCAGATTACAACCTAACAACACACATAACTCAAGAGGTAGATTAGTTTATGTCTTTTTGCGCCCTAATGTCTTGGCTCACACTAAACTTATATAAATTTTTTTTATGATATATATCATTGTTAAATTGTAATGAATATATAACTTTTATATATGATACATATTTTATATAAAAAAAATATTAGAGACACAAAGACTAATATTATTAGATACATATTTTATATATCTAATAGTTGCATTTGGTTTTTGAAGGTGAACTAAAATTAGTTCAATTAAAAAACCAAATGGAGCTATAAGTATATGATGAAGGGTAAAAATGATATCACGCTAATATTCTTAAAAATACTTTTAAAAGAAGCATGACATTAGGAGGACTAACCTCAGTTTACAAAAAAATGATTAGATATTTTTTTAAAAGTTGAAGCATGACATTGGGACCGTGCTCAGCTTACAAAATGTATTTTTTTTACATATATTTTGGAATTTTTTAGAGGCATACTAAAGTAAAAAATCATTCTTTTATAAGTGATTTATAAACATGTAAAAAAAATGAAAAAATAGATAATAATGTTGCCTAAGTGAGTTTTTATTTTTTGCAACTTTTTTAGTGACTATATGTACATAATGACAGGAAAATAGTAATGTTGTCTATTTTGAGCATATGTAACTAAAACTTATTTTTTTCTAATTTTTTTATTTCATAATGACTATAGTCAAATATTCAAGGTGTTGTTGTAATACTTCTGGAACTATTTTTAGTAATATTTAATACTGAAAGCATATTAGTATTTGTAATGCTTTATATACTTTAGATTTATATATATATTATTCTTATTTTTTTAGTTCGAGCCTAGGCTCATGATTCACTTACTTAAGTTCGAGCTCGTGCTAAGCTTTAGATTTTCAATTTGAGCTGAGCTCGAGTTGGAAATTTCAAGCTTATTCAAGCTTCAATAGTTCGAGCTTGAGTCATAAAAGCCCAATACTCAGCTCAACTCAGCTCGTTAACACCCCTAATGCTCGAGCTTATAGAGTAGTGTGTGAGCCTTAACTTATATAAATTGGTTGCTATATTAAGATTTTATTTAATCTAATGTAAAAATAGAGATTTTAATAACATGATTTTAAAAAAAAATTCTAGAGAGGAGACTCATATTGGGAATGGGAACTTCTATATCCTTCAACTTTCGACCACCTAATAGGGCCATATTGCATGTCCTATACATCCCTGTAGAACAATATTTACAAGTTTAATATGCACTCAATTAGAGAAGAGAGAGAGAGATTAAAAGAGAAAGAGAGAGTGAGCGAACGAGTTTAACATTGACGGCCATTCCGACAATATGTGATATCGTTATATTGTATTTCAACTAGTAGTTGCAATTGTATCTTAACAAGAGGCTAAAGTGGATTGCAATGTACTCTCTATCTAATTTTAATAATTATATTTAAAAAATAGTAATTTTTATTGAATAGTGAAATCTACTTTTAACTTTTAAGAGAAGGGAAAATAATATAATATCTTTTTTAAGTACTCAACTACTTAAATTAAATACAATAAAATTATTATTATAGAATAAATAATTTTATCAAATAAAGTTATTAATATGGGAGGGATATAGTTTTTATAATGAGTCTTTCTATTATAAGTCCAAGCTCATATGTATCAGAGTGAGTCTATGGTGGGTCAATGACAAAGTACATTATTTAAGAGGCAGGAGGGTTTGAGTACCCACTATCCCTTTTTCCTTATTTATAATGATCGTTGTTGGATTTTAAGTTGTCATTTTGAGATGATAACATGTTAAAAGGAAATTATGTTGGCCTCACGAGATAATCTAACGTTTTACACAATTTGTGTAACAAAATCATTTTCTACAGGGAAGCTTTAGAAGGAGCTGCCAAGTTTCATATGGCGTCATGTAGTAGATTTCAAACTAATGAAAGCCAAAACTTTAAGCTGTTCCTTGGTGCCTTGTCAACGAAAAAAAAAATTGTTTGCAGTTTTGAAAAACTACATTTATAAAGTGTAGACATTGACATCCGTTGGACTATGATATGGAATATAAAAGTTTGCCAGTTAATAGAATATATTTTTTTCTCGTTGAACAAGATGATTTCTTGATTCAAGAACATCTAGTGGCGGTGCTGTTCTTCTTCTCCTTCCTGTTTCTTTAATGTTTTTATTTTTGTCTTCTTGTTTCAAGATCTTTCTAATATTTTGACCCTCCATCGTTTTTCTTTTCTTATTGCTCGGCCAGCAGAAAATCCGTGATGTGTTTTGAGCTTCATCACAGGGTCAAAGTGGAGCCCCTTCTACAGCTTGGCATATCAATAACAATCTTCCAAACAGTCGTTATGTATCATTTCATCTCATAAAATACATTTGAAAAGCATTCTTTTTCCAAACCCCTCATACAGTGCTAGATTATTTTTCTAAAAATCAAGAGGGTAAACTCCTTTCGTCACGTTTGATAGGCAGTCCTTTCATTTTAAAACAGTCATATCAGCAAACGCAAAATGATGCTCAAAGCACGCCAAGCTGAATATTATATCCATTTAAAAAACACATTTGAACTTGATAATTTTTTTGCCTTCTCAAGTAAGACCATACCATTAACGGAAAAGGGTTTCTCATAATAGAGGATGTTATTTTCGTATATTTGTAAATATTAGGATGAGAAATTTTACTGAAAAAATTATGATCAAATCAAGTAAGTTGTTATGTCCTTAAGATAAAATTCGTCATCCTTAACAGCACTTAGGACTCTTAAGCGTCTACTTCTAAGGATAAGACAATCAACCGCATATTATAGGAATACCTCCAACACAGTACATGTAGCGAACCACAGCGTATATGCTCTCACAAAAAAAGAGGCAAACAAAAATCTCAAATCAGATTAGTGCAAAAATTATTTTCAATAATTTTATAGAAAATCCCATTGAGGACACTCTTTCTTGTTCAAACGGATGCGTTTATCCATTAACGAACACATTCTTTAATGAAAATAAACCAGACCCATTTTGGTTAATAGAAAATTAAACCAAATAAATAAAAAACCAAACTAAATGAACTTGTCCCAACATTATTATCTTGTTGACCCAATCCAACTGGCCGGATGGCGGAGGCGCACGTGTGGGTTAGCCCACCTAGGTGCATTGATCCAATATCTTTCTCCCCCACAAAAATAGGTTAGCCTAAAGGCCTAACTTAAAAGACCAAACTAATACTTTATATACTAAACATTATCACATTTTACTAGGCAATGTGAGACTATTTACTTCTTTAACCAATTTAAATGTGTGATTTTCATTCATCACAAAGTAGGCTTGGGCTTTTTACCATACGAATTTGACCCACTTGAGTAACATGGGCGTGACCCACATACATATCATGCCCAACTTAATGATATGGGCTTAACTCATTAAATGAAATGCCCAATGATACACTCATCCTTAGAAACATGGGTAAAAGATACTCTTATTCACTTCAAAGCATCATCAAATTATCATTGGTAACCATTATTAGGGTGTTGACAACCCTACACCTGGATTTGTACATCAAAATTTTATACTTAATTTTAATTATATAGGAAAAAGTGAGTCAATAATAAGAAGGTTCACTCTCTTTTGCCCAATAAAAAACAGGTGTAAGGTTTTAGTATAGAAGGCCCGGTAGATCTATAAAAGAACATAGCATAAATATTATTCCCTCCGTCCCACAACAATAGCTTTATTTGATTTTTTTGAACATAATAATCTAAATTTTCAAGAAAAATAAATTAACTTTAATTTTGTTTAAAAAATCATAGAGGTGTTAAAGTGGGATGGAGGGTGTAAGTTTTATGTGCAATACCTTGTAGCCTTCAATCACCAGTATGGCATTTTGTGGCTTTGAACCATTAGTGCATAGGCTTAATCAACAGTATACTTGTCTGTGTAATACTTGAGGTTAGGACCAACGGCATAAATTGCAACCAATATATGTTCTTCCGTTTATTTAGAAGTATTTTCCAAATCAAGAGCATAAAGAAGTTGTGTTAAAAGTTCAAAAGAGCCAAGTTGAAGGCTTGTGAAGGATTGTTGTGGGGTGAATTTTCCATGGACCCAAAATGAGAGAATGCGAGCAATCATATTTTGGTTATGGGTGAAGGCTTTATGTGTTGAATGTGTTGATCTCTTGCTAGTGCTTTGCAGAAAAAAGCAGCTGTACAAAGAGGGCAACCAAAATTGAGAGGATTTCTAATGGCAAATATTTGAACTCTTGTACCCGGTACCCCATCTATAATTGAGAAGGTGGTCTGTCCTTGTACGAAATGCAAAGGTCCTTCTCAGCTTTAAGCAATGAAATTAAAAGTGCCAGCATAAATCCTTTTAAGTCATTAAATACTGATTTACCATTGTTTCTTTCAACCCAAGTGCTGTTGAAAGCCCTAAAAATTTTAAATGTGGTTGACGAACATTTTGTTCAAAGAGTAGCCAATGCATGATGTAGCATGAGAAGATCTAGCTTCCTTTTGCAAAGGTCAAGGTGATAATCTAGATAACATTTTAAAGATTCCTGCTGGGGCCACTGAAGGCAAGCCCATGTCAGTAGAGAATAATTAATACAACCGTCACTATTTATACAGAAATGGGTCATTCTGCTTGCGACGGTGATCATAAATAAATGGTTGGATAATTTGAAGGTGGGTTCAAGTTCCCTGAAGATGTAGGTCAGAGCAGAAAATTGCAACTTCTGTGGATAGGTTAATCACGAAAGACGTAAGTGTGAAAGAAGTGGAGCAAAAGAGTGACATAAGTTACTGGGAAGGATTTTTTGTGCTTCCCGAATGATCCCTGGACGAGCCCCTTATTACAGCGGGCCATGTGGCATGTGCAACCAATACCTGGTTAGGGTATTTTTTTTTAAATATGTATTTTTGTCTAAATTTATATGACCAGATTTAGGGATTGTTTGGGTATTATTTTTTTTTAGAAACGATACTAGAAATATTTAAAATTAATTTTAATAGATCACCGATGAGTGAGAATTATGTTTGGTAATAAAAAAAATTAGAATAAATTTAAATATTACGTCAAACCTATTTTAAAATTTTTAAGTTAAAATAACTTTCTCTTTTAAACTCGAATATGCATATTTTTGGTATTATTGTACTTCTAAATTTGAGCTATGTTAAACATAATCTCATATAAATAAGTAATTTTAAACTTTTAAAATAAGCTTTATTAATACAACATACTTCTTAAAGCTCAAATCAATATAAAGAGTAACAATTGAGAAATAAAAGAATTTTTAAATTTAAAATGAGAGGCTAAGAGCCATAATTGATGGAATCACTTTAAGAGGTGATTGGTTATTTCGGCCGATGTCGTATAGAAATGACATGGAATCAACTTATGAGTAGAAATTTTTAATTTTGCTTACCTTTTGCCTAAAATATTCTAATAATTTGAGCTAAAAGTATGACAAATAAATAGAATGTTACATAAATTCCACATCTAAACATTCCCTTAATATTCCTATGTCAATTATACTTTATAAGTTTCTTTCTTACCATTTACAAGTGATGTGGCAATTTTTTTGTTAAATGAGTTTATATACACTCCAATAATCCTCTCAATACTCTAATAACCCCATAAGCCCCTCATAAAATTATATGTAAAAGAGAGTACTAAAGGGATTAGTGGGGTGCATATAGACATATTTATTATTATTATTAATCACCTAGCTTGGTCATGACATGTCCAATTTTTATATAACTATTTTACTCATGCCATAAACTCTTTGAATATGGGGTTCATTTTCTCTCATTCTTTTAAGGGACCACCTCATTCTTTAAGGGACCACCTTCAAATTTTCTCAATAAATAGGCCAATAATTGCATAAGACATGAATGACGTAAAAGTCAAATAAAAAATGCAGCGGATAACTTAATGGATGAAGATGTAATAACAAAAAAAACATCTAAGAAATAGGAGCGGTGTTTTGCTACTCCTTCTCTAAGGGCTGTTTGACATGCCGTATGAAAAAAAAAAAAATCGTCCCTATCTTTCTGAGGAGAGGGTTGGAGTAGAAAAAAATTATCCATCTTATATTAATATTTTTATTTTAAAAAATAATTTTTATTAAATAGTAAAACCTACATATAAAAAAGTAGAAAATAAACCTCTAACATATTTTCTAAGTGCACAATTACTTAACTTCGTCCAAACGGAGCTATTAATATAGGATAATTTATTTTTTAAATAGAGCTACTAAAATAAGGATAGAGGACATACATAAACGATGGATAACGTCCGTCCGTTAAAGGGGTGGGAAGCCTAAAAAGAAGTTGGGTTGGCAAAAATAATTTTGGTCACACAATATACAAGATTCGCCCATTCCGTGGCAAATGTTCGTAGTCCAACATTAATGTCCGGGCTTGACCGTAGCAGCGTTATAAATGCTTTCCTTTCCATTCTTATCTTTCAAGTTATTTGATTACATTATGAATATTATTAGACCCGAATCAAAAGAAACTGAGCCTAACGAACGATGAAAGCATTGGCCTTCGTCACCCAGTAAAAAGACCATGCTTTATTAGTGCAATCATCAAGTTTCTTCCTGAACTTGTAGACTTGTTATATCAGCACAACCTCCCTTTTTATGTCTTCTGTCCATAAAAGCGCAAATTCTACAAAGAAAAATGCTTTAGTGGCGTTAAGAACTTATTCTATCATCTAAACAATGTTAATGAGTATGGTTATTTTTTTAATCCTCACTAATCAACGGTATTTAAATACTGAAGTATGCTCTAGACGCATAAAACTTAATGTCAATGCAGCATAACTTTTTTATAAATTGGTAAAAAGGAAAGTTTTGGTCTTCTCTCAACCTTTTGAGGAGCAGCAGCAGTTCCACCCCAACATAATGGAGGTTGTTGCACCACAGCTTGAACATAGTGGAGGTTGTTGCACCACAGCTTGACTGGGGGGGAGTGGTCACATGACTCGGACATGTTCAGAGTGACTGGCCGCAGTCTGAAATACACGAGGACCTTCTTTCATCAACGAATAGCATTACAAACACTTGAGGAATTCGACAAGGTACTGCAGTTGATGCAGTCAAGTGATGTTTGGCAGACAAAAGCACAGATCGTTGAACAGGGAACCAAATGAGTCAACTGTATCTGAAATTTGCTAAAGACTGAAAAATCAACTCCCACCTTGCTATTAATTGGCCAATTATATGAAACTTAATCGCATGTATAAGGTCCTTTAAATCTGAAAAATGCATAATCTTGATCAGACTTTGGGGTGCTCTACCTAACAAAAGAAAATGGAAGAAGTTAACATGTGCCATCTTGAGCGCATGTCCAACACATATCCAGCTCTTAGATATTTAAATAAAAAGATAATTGGGTGATTCAAACCTATTTGCCTTTGTGACGCGACAATGATCGCGATGATGATTCACTGCACACCACACCCTGACTCAACAAAAAAAAATTTATATAAATTTTTTTCTTGTATAAAAATAGATAATCCGGCAGCTCAAAATCTACTTTGTTCCCTTGTGCACCCCACGCATATATATAGGTCTCCTATAAAAATTAATACAAAAGTAAAAACTATAATTTGGCCCATGCAGGTCTCGAATCTGCGACCTTCGCGTTATTAGCACGACGCTCTAACCAACTGAGCTAATAGGCCTCTCTGGGTATATAATTCATAAAAAATTAATTATTCTAAAATTGTTTTTTGGCGCCAACGGTATTTCCCGGGAAGCCTGAGCCACAATCTTCAGGTGTGGAGATGACTTCTCTGCTTCCTTCGTCTGGCTCCCACATTCCCTCCCGACGCCGCTTTCAGTACCGGAAAGCATTCCTTCACGGCCCCGGCTCTCGGGTTTCGACCGGCCAACGGCCGCGGCGCTACAGCAAGGACCCCACCACCTCCGGCGACGGCGACTCGAGCTCCCAGCCCGAAAATCTGGTGCTTAAGCTGGCCTGGTACGGGTCAGAGTTGCTGGGCATCGCAGCTTCGTTTTTCCGCTCGCCACCTGCTGCTGAGGCAGCAGGTCCGGAGGGTGGACTCTCGTGGGACGAGGGGCTGGTGGTTTTGGATCGAGCCCAGGTGGTGGAAACTATTAAAGAGGATTTCCAGCGCTCCTATTTCGTTACAGGTGAAAAACAAATTTCAAACTTTATGCTGTCCAGTTGGTTCATGGATGATGCTGAGGAAAAATTGCAAGTCTGGGAGTGTGATAAAGGGAGTAAACATGATTGCTTACTTGTTGGGAAATTATGATGAAATGGTGAGATGCCTTTTGTTAATTGCTATGTTGGAGCAGAAAAATGCTTTCTTTTGTGTACAATGAGTGAGTCTGAATTTTCCAAACATGGGAAGATGAAGTCTTTTGCAATGAATCGAATCAAAACTCCATTTACACTTCTTAAACTCAATTGGAACTCAAAACTCAGTAACTTAGAGGCATCTTGAACAGAAGATGAAGTCTTTTGTTCATTCAAGACCAGTATGCGGTTGTAGCACAGTTAAGAGCACTCAAACAATGTTGGTTAGAGTTTTATGTCATGCAAAATTGCAATAAGATTTCAGCCGAACTCGGGAATGAGATGGATTTATATCAAGAATGGTTGATTGTTTGTTACGGTCATTTTGACCAGGTAGACTTGTGTCTTTCCATAGGGAATTTGACTGTTGATGCTTATGAAGAGGATTGTGAGTTTGCTGATCCAGCAGGCTCATTCAAAGGGCTTCGTCGTTTCAAGAGAAATTGTTCCAATTTCGGCTCCCTTCTGATGAAATCAGACATGAAACTGATGAAGTGGGAAGATTTTGAGGTAAATCAGAGTATATATGTACACTCTGTCAGATTCTTGTCATCTGCTCCTCTATTATTCATAATAGTTGCTGCAGGAAAAGGGGGTTGGGCACTGGCGTTTTATCTGTGTCATGTCATTCCCTTGGAGGCCAATTCTTTCTGGTACGTGCTGATTGTACAATGCTGTATCACTAATTAGAAAACCAGTGCTCTCAATTTCTGTTTTCTTCGTTCATTATCTTGCCACCTTTACCGAATTGTGAAGCTAATACTTCTGTCCTTGTAGCTGACAGGACTTCATGTTATCCCTTTTGCAGCTACAGGATATACAGAATACTATTTTGATGCTGAGTCTGGAAAAATATGCAGGTGAGGTTCTTCTGCTTCTTTTATTTGTTTCTATATACTCCCTCCTCTGTCCTAAATTAATAGTTCCATTTGACAAAAAAAAAATTTCTATATCAAAAGCTCCATTTTATTTAATTGAAGTAATTGAGTACTTAAAAAAGAGTATTATATACTTATTTTCTCTTCTCTTATATGTGGGTTTCACCCTTCAATAAAAACTACTATATTTTCAAATATAACTATTAATATAGGACGGAGGAAGTAGTTATGTCAATCTTCTAATTTGCTTTCTGTCTGTTGAAGGCATGTCGAGCATTGGAATGTTCCGAAGATGGCTCTGCTGAAACAGATATTCAAACCTAGCCGGAGTGCATGGGGCAGAACAAGGTCCTGATGCAATGATGTTGGCTCTTACAGTTATATAACTTGTGTATAATATTCACGTTCATGTATGTCATGTAAGCTTTAATCAAACCCCTGCAGTTCTACCAGTCAAAGTACAAATTTTACTTCCCAAGGCCTGCCCTTTCAGAACAAAGTGGGCGAAGCAACACTCAGAGACGCAAATTCTTCAAATCCAGACATTCTTTATAAGACGAAGGTATCCCATCCCATACATCATTGAAAGTAAAAAAAATTGAGAATGACTGCATAAGCTCCTCAGCTCTTCTGGCAACATGAAGGCCTCTAAATTTGTGAGAGGTTCTGCCCACCAATTGGCCTCACTGCTCACGTGCGCTCATTTATTGTTTAACATTAGTAATTTTTTTGCTAAAGTTGTTTATGATAAACGTATTTTTTTTTATTGATTTATCCTTAACATGCTATTCCTGGTTGCTCCATTATGTTTTTCTCATAACTCAGTCATTATATCACTACTCTCCGCCATTCAATGACCTTCCATGATTGCGGGGTAGCCCTTTCTCTCGTTTTCTAATGTTGAAGAATACAAATATGCTCGGATGGTTTCTTCTCTCAGTAACCCGTAGCTACTAATGAGTTTGTACGTGAGCCTTCTCTGGCAATAACTCCATGGCGTTCCTGGCAATTGGCATAAAAGGTCCCATTTATATGCACTCGTGCACCTGGGTTCATTTGTATGAGCTAGTGGGAGCCCGGGCTCTATGGCCATGGGGTGTCGATCCGTGGCACACATAACTTGCCCCGTATGCCGCCAGATTAAACTCTAATGGATCTCAAAACTTGGGACTTTCTCCTTTTATGAATTGACTGGCCCCAAAGATATGAGTGACATATTAATTTTTTCCTTCACAACTGTACACTACAAGCTTCTTCTAGTTGTTAAAATGTGGGTGGAAGGCGTTAAGGATACATTTACCAACAAATATTTTTTCTGTTTTCTGTTTTCTTTTTTGTCACATACTTTATCTCCAAATAATCTTATTTATTCAGGGTAAGTCTTGCACCTCAAAGTATCAGCCTTTTTCTAATTTTTTATTATAAAAAACTTCTTCTCAATGGCACTTTCATGCTCCCCTTCTCTTCACTTTCTAAGTGGTCATCCCTATCGCTGCCAGTTGTCAAGGCTGCCAGGGCCATAGGTAGCTGGGCCTGCAAAGTTGCATATCTATCATGGAGTAATGCTAACTTGACGTCCAAAAAACGATGTCAAAAGTCTACTTCATCTTCCCATCACCGTTGATGAGTGAGACCCACTTATCAACAGTGATGAGAAGATGAAGTAGTTTTTTGACATCGCTTTTGGACGTCACTCAAGCATTTTTCATCTATCAGGAGGTAAGGGCCACAATGGTCACTGGGAAATCATGGCTGCCAACAAGGATGGAACCAAGGGGGCCTATGACCCCCTAGTCTATAAATTTTTTATATTGTGACACCTTTTATTTGCTCTTATACGTGGGATTATCAAGCCCCCCTTCAGAATTTTGCAATTACATTGGCCCCTCGAGCCATTTTCCTTGCTCCGCCCCTAGTCGTTGGATTACCTAGCCACTAGCCAATAATTTAAAGTAAAAGAGATTTTTTAAAGTAAACAAAATATAATTGCATTTGACATCTTGTGTCAAGTGAGGGGGGCATGTAGGTGATAAAAAATTACATGCCCTCTTGAGTTTTATAGGTTGTGGAATCCAAATCGTAATAAAAAAATAATAAAATATTTTAAGGTGTTAAAAAGATAAGGCTTGTTCACATGAGCCCAGGCTCACACGTGATGTGTGAGCTAGGGCATCTCAGGCCAACAACGGGTGTTGAGGGGCAAGTAGCCTTAAGTAATATGCACCGATCCCGATCTGACGACTTGTAATGTCTTAGCTCATGTAATAGTTGTGAGCTAGGCTCATGTAAATTTTTTTTTATAAAGGTTGAGTCTCGTTTGTATGAGCTTCGCTCACACACTTTAAGGTGAGCCTTGGCTTTGAAATCCAATGACACATAACTTTAGGTAGGCAGGTTGCCTACCCCCTTGTGCTGTCAGATCAAAATCTGATAGCTCTTGGAGCCCGAGCTCATGCTGACACATACAAGCATAGACTCATATTAACTTTTCCTTATTTATTTAGCCTACCTCCTTGCACAGTCGAATAGAGATCTGACAGCTCTTAAAGCTGAGGCAATGATATGATCCTAATTAGCCCAGACATTAGCTTTATTGGATTACTGTTTTCTCTTAATTTCACTAGGGTTAATATTTTCTATTGGTTTCCTTGTTTTATTAAAAATTGTACTTTATAACTCTATAAATTGTAGTGCTCAACCAATTATTCTAAGGCAATAAATAGAAATTGAGAGTTCTTTTATTAATTTTCTACTCTTATCCCTCTATTCTCTCCCCTTTCTCTTTAATTTTTCCTATGTAGACCCCTTAGTCTACATCATTGGTAGCTGAGGAGCGATTTTGCTCCTTGTGCCCGCCCACTGACCCTACTTCTGCAATGAGTATGCCATGTCGGAAGAGTCTACAGCCTAGCTTCAAGCCTCACCCCACGATAGTGGATTCCTTGGCCCTCTGTGACGTGTCCATCTCAAAGTCTCCACCCCCTCCCCCCCGCTCGCCTTTATGCTTGCACTGAACAACTTTAACATCAATTGAAAAATATAGTTTCAAAGATTACCGAAGTGAAGACCACCTTTGCTACCATCCAAGTGGACATGGCACATCAGTTTGACGAGAATCGGGACAACATCTGCTGACATTCTAACAACCACAGTTGCTGTTTGAATGAGGTCATGCACTCCTAGCACTCCCTCTCCATGATCAAATTGTCCTCATTAGCACCCCACCATTCTTCCAATGGCCGCTTCATCACCTGCCCTTATTTCCACCCCGGTGCTTTCTCTCTAGGACTTTGCTAAGATATTTATTGCTAAAAGTGATATTTTTATATGGGTTTTAGTGTAATCCTTGTGCAAGATGATTGCTCCATCACCTTTTATAGGAAGACTTTGTCTGGACGATCTCTTCAGCTATCTGCTTTTGAGATGTTGGCTATTGTCTATGTCATAACTAAATGGTGGCCCTACTTCTTAGGTCGTCACTTTATCATCTAGACAGATCATCAGCCTCTCAAATACTTCATGGATTAACATGTGACAACTCCTGCTCAATAATATTAGGTCTCTAAGTTGTTGGCCTATGATTATGAATTAATATATATGAATAACCGCAAAAATTGTGCCACTGATGCTTTATCCCAACAATTTGAGGATGCCACTTTCCAAGCCCTCTATGCTCCCATTTTTCCTTTTTTGAAGGTCTTTATGGGTAGCCTATGAGACTGACAATGTTACTTGTGTTTAGGGATGCCACTCGGGTCGGGTAAATGGTAAACCCGACCCGACCCTAATGGGTCGGGTTGGTTTTTTAAAAAAAAACCCGAATAGCTTATTCGGGTCGGGTTCGGGTTTTAGGTGACCCGACCTGACCCAAATCTAAATATAAATAAAAAGTTTATATTTTTTATATTATTTTTTTTAAAAATAAAAATAATATTAAAATAATATTTTTTTAGTCTATTCAGGTCAAATGGGTCAGGTTCAGGTTGGGTCAGGTCGGGTTCTAGTCACAGTTTTGTTATGTGGTATCCGGTTCCGGTTTGGCAAAACCCGATACGAACCCGACCCGACGGCATCACTACTTGTGTTCTTGTTACATGCTTACAAGCGGATCCTTCTTTTTTTCCAAATTTTGTTTTACATGATATTTTTATGTTATGTCACTAGGGTGCCTAATTTAGAGAGTTGAGCCAAGATATTCTCCATCTTTGTCATTTAACGCCTGCTACAGAACATGAATGGATATTTCGAACATATAAAGGGTCTCTTAAAGCTTTGCCTAGTATGGTCTTAAGAGGGCACTCTACCAATTTGTGGCCCAATATGACATTTTTCAATGAGCTAAGGGTAATTCTATTGCTCTTTCTGGTCTTCTTTAACTACTTCCTATTCCTAAGTGAATCTGAGAGGATATCACCATGAATTTTATAGAGAGATTACCCAAGGTACAAGGCAAATTCATTATCTTCATCATTGATAGGCTCTCCAAATATGCTCCATTTTTGGCTCTCTCTCACCCTTATACCATTGTCGAGGTTTTCATGTGCGACATTGCTTGTCTTCATGGGATGACTAAGACTATTATTTGTGATTATGATAAAGTATTCTCATCTCTAAAGTAGTAAACCATTGTCTGGAATAATATTTATGATGCTTGTCATGTTATTAGCTCCGGACGTGACTATCTTTCCTTCCTTGGGCGAAATGATCTTATAACTCCGCTTTCCATACAACAACGTGTTGTACTACATTTCATTTAGTCTACAACCGCCTACCTCCTACATTGCTCCATTATATGCTACTTCATGCTTATGTTGATGTTATGGATATTTTTTCAAATTAGTGATGAGGTTTTGCGCTAACTTCGTCTTTAATCTAGTTGATCCACAAAACCGTATGTGGCAAATTTACAATAAACGCCATGTAGATCACGAGTTTGAAGTAGGTGACCTTGTTTGTTTTTATCACTAGCTTTATCATAAGACTTCCATTTATAAGTAACAAGAAATTTGCCCATCGCTTTTATGTCCATATCCGATTATTTAGTGTGTTGGCAAGGTCACTTATCGTCTCTAATTACCCCCAAATACATAGGTTTACTCGATGCTTCATGTTTATCATATTCAAAAGTTTGTTGGTGATCTTTTATCAATTTCACTGTTGATTCCACCATAGAGTTCTTCCGATCTTGCCCTTTTGATGCCTTAAGCTATTTTGAAATGACACGATATTTGCTATCATCGATGTGTTGTTTCAAATATTTTTATTATTAGGTACAATGTTCTTCAAATGATGTTACTAGGATGTGTGAAAATGAGTTTCTTTGACAATATCCATCATGACCGTCTTTAAGAATAAGGCAATGTAGAGCATTGTGGAATGATATAATCGTAATTAGCCTAGACTTTTAACTTTCGTAGATTAGATTTTTCTCCTAATTTTAATTTGATTAGTAATTTCTATTGTTTTCTTTATTTTATTAAAATTTTTATTTTACAACACTATAAATTGTAGTGCTAAGCCAATTATAAGGCCAATAGAAATTCATAGTTCTTCTATTAATCTACCATAATCTTTCTCTTTTCTTCTTTTTTTTTTAAATTTTTTATACATAGATCCCTTGCTCTATACATCGGGCTCATGCTGCCATGTGTAAGGTAGGGCTCATATTAATTTTTTATTATTTATTTAAGAAGAACTATTTATTATTTATGTGAGATGAGTTAGCTATTTCCGGCTTACCCGTACTAACTGTAGCGAGCTTCAACTCTAAAAGATTTTTTCTATTTATTTATTTATTGCAACATGACTCTTCCATGTGTCAAAATTCTATTTGCACGCTGAGTGAGGATAGATTCACCACTGATGAGGACTGAATGGCTTCCCTTGTTTCACAGTTCTGCTCATCCTGAGACTGACTGAACTCAAGACACCGGAGCTGCTGCAGGATAGGAAAGACGACGGGCATTTGAAACTTAAGCGGGACTGAGGAGGGAGACTTGAGAGCTCGAGAAACAGCTAAGCAATGTCGCTGTGCAAACCACCTCCCGCTTATTCGAAGCTCCGAAATGCCCACGTCCTGCCCCTTCCACCCCACAGCCTCCCCGCAAGAACCACCGGTAGAAGAAGCCGCCTCGCCGTGAAAATGGCCGGCGGGGCCGGGGGCCTGGCGCAGTACGAAGAAGGGCAACTGGAACGGCCGCGGTGGGCGGGGGAGACGCCGCTGTCACGGCTGGTGGGCGCCCTCATTTCCATCAAACCTCTCTACAACCTTATGAAGCTGGGAGCCCGACAGGTCTTCATCAGGTCAGCTTGAGTCGTTGTTGACGTGCAAAGGAGCCGACTTTCTCGTGGGGTTAATGCTCATGTTTGCTGTAAATGATTTGCCTGGAGCAGTACGGCAGAGAGATCCGACGTTCCATGGAGGGAGATGGCCAATGAGATTCTGGAATCAGATGTTTACAAGGAATTGGAAAGCATTGAAAATCGCTCTCTTGTTTACCCAGATTGTAAGCTCAATCGACACCATTCTTGAAATTTCCCATTTTTCAATTGGTACTGAGCTCTTAAATTAAATTGATGCCGGTATATTTAATTCTTTTCATATGTACTTGAACTTTTTAAATAGCATATCTGGACATGCCTAGCGTTTTAAACCTTGTAGAAGTATTTGTTGGAGGCACTTCAAACATTTGAAAATGTAACTAAGTTGCCTACTACCACTATCAATAATGTTACATCTTTAATACGGTAGTATTATGCTGACTCCCTACATATATGGAATTGCGTCATAACGTATTTTCCTTGTGTGGCTGCATTTTGCATACCTCTTTTGTTGGATCTTGAATCTTCATATCTCTGGCAAGTTATCAAAGATGAGTGTCGTTTAATAGTAATCACTCAAGGAGTGAAAATGCATTACTTTTCTTACACATTGATTGTTTACTCGGAATAAATTAAATATGTAGAACTCTTCTTCTTATTATATTGGTATTTGACAGAATGATAAAGATATTTTGCTATTAATGAACAGATTATCTTAACCCGTTTCATGCATATGAAGAAGGCAACCTCTGTTGGCTGGTGAGCCTTTACCTTATCACCTGACAGTTGACCAGTTGTCATCTAAGCGGTACACAGAGATATTATTAACAATAAATGTGTGGTTTAATAATAGGCAGCAGCAGAGGCTGAGGCAGCAACTTTGTCGATGGAAAAGCGAGCAATACCTGATGCTCCTACTGTTAAGGAAGCTACTCAGGTTGTCCGTGGAAATTGGCTCCAAGCAATTGAAGAACATCACAAACAGTATTCAGGAAGCTCGACAGTTGAGGATATATTAGATATTGGTTGCTCAGTTGGTGTCAGCACGCGTTTACTTGCTGACAAGTTCCCTTCAGCTGAAGCTACAGTATGTTGTCTGCCTTCCTTTAATTTTATAGCTTTTAGTAATTTGGCTTCATTTGTCTATAATAGCACTTAACTGTCGTTATGCATACTTTGACTGCAGGGATTAGATCTTTCACCTTACTTTCTTGCAGTGGCTCAGTACAAGGAAAAACAATACCCCTTGAGTAAGAAGCCAATCAGATGGATTCATGCAAATGGTGAAGCCACAGGACTGCCTTCCAATTCATTTGACATTGTTTCCCTAGCCCTTGTGGTATGTCTTGCTCCATTATATATATTACTCAGTTTTGATGGATTAGTATTTGGACTTTTAAATGCCACCAAAAAATTTCTATATGCATTATTTTGTTATTACATATCGTTTTAATGTTTGACTGTACATGTTTTAATAAGAGTTATAATGGAAAAAACTTCTGCTTCTTGTGGGTTCTCTTTAACCACCTTTCTTCTGCATATGCATGCATAATAGATTTGGATTTTCAAATTTGTTTCCGCCAATGACCGCACTGATATGTGACCAATTGAGTATACTCACCAACCTTTTGGATCTTTATGATTTTCATTATTATACATGAGCTAAATGTGTAATTCCATATTTTCATGTGGGCAATTTGGAGGGAACATGACTATATATGTTTCAGCGGGGCATGCAACTGAGAATTGACAAAGGGTGTAATGACTACAAATTAATAACAAATGCTATTCTTGGTGTGTTTTATCACCAAGTGTCCGTGCATTGTGTTAGAGGATATTTGCTCCCGTATTTTGTTTGTCATTAGTATGTTTTAGTGTTATTATGGAGGGCAGTTTAGCCATTAAGATTTAGCTTTGTTTCTGATTGGTTCGTCCTCTTTTAAGTTAAGGGCATTAGTGCCTTTTGTGTAATTAGGCTGCTCAATCTCTATTAGAGGCTGGTCAGGTTTTACCATCTTGGATCATATGTTTGTTTGGGTCGGTCTAGGGCTTGATACACATTCTTAGGTTGTTCCTTAACAACTCAAGAGTATATGAGATAACTTGGTTTGAGGTCCTTGTTTCAATCATCACCCCTACCCATGCATATTCTCTGCACGTGCTTAACATACATTGCTGAGCTTTTGAAGCTACTTAAGTTTCTGACAGATAGCTCCTAGGATGGCCGTAGCTGATTAGAGGAGAACTAGAGACTCTCTGCTACCAGAAACTGCCTTAAAAATGTCTATTGGGAACTGATGAAATCAAGAAAAGAGGGAGGGGTTTATTATGTCACAAAGCTGTGTAGATTGAGATGAAAATCAGAGGAAGCTACAATTTTTCGTGAATATTATTGGGTCTTGGAATTAACTAAAAATTTTCTAATGAAAGGTTTAAACTACTCTAATTTGCCAAAAATTCTTCTAAGATGTCTGAAATTACCAGTTCTGGGAACCTAAGAAACTCCCCCGATTCTGTAGTCTACTCAGAATAATTTGCTCTGTAATAGAATAGGGTGGTCTGCATCAAGAAGGTTTGCGGGCAATTACTTATGTTGTCGATTAATGGGGGATTGCTTTCTGGTATCCATGTACCATCTCACACCCTGGATTCTGCTGCATGAGGCTTTTGTCATAGTAGATTTTGATGAGTGTGTTAAGTGATCTTAGATAGAGCAGAGTTCAGCAAGGGGGGAATCTTGCTTGAATTTTGTGGCTCAACACTTATTCTGAAAAAGATTTCTTGGTCATTACTGTAGAGGATTTATTTATACTATTTAGTGGATGAGAAACTAAAATATGTCGTGCTTTTGCTATGTAGCCTACCCAATATAAATTGAAGTGGATAATATAAATGTAGGGAGCATCATTTCCGTAGAGATGTATATCAACGTCTCTTATGGATATCTAATTAGGTCTACCATTTGCTTCTATGGCTATATTGGACAGTAGAAACTAGATAAATTTTATGATGCATATTGCATAATAACTCCATTACATGTTGCCGAGGACAAGAAATAAAGTTTTTAGCTTGGGCTAGTTCTAGCTAAGCCTAAATGAGCTGAAAAGATATACCTCTCACAATTAATTTTAAACACTTTCAGGTTAGACAGAAAATTCCCTTTTTCCTATGAGGAAATTTTGCCGGGACTGCTTTTACAAATATCCTTAGTTTCCTTCCCTGACTGATCCTTGGGTAAAGAAATGGCTGGAACAGCAATTCTGATACCCTCTAATGGAATAAAAGGAGATCTCAATCTTATTTGGGTAGCTAAAGTCATGTAAGCTCTATAAATGCCAAAAGAACATGATCAACCAATTGGAGTGAATAATTCTCTTTCTTCATGCAGATCCATGAATGTCCTGCTCAAGCAACAATCAACTTACTGAAAGAAGGCTTTCGACTACTTCGGCCAGGAGGCACAATCGCATTGACAGACAATTCGGTAATAGCATTTTTTCAATATTTTATATTGAAATATGGCTGCTACTCTTACTGACTCTCTTTTTTTATTTCTTCACTTGTTGGGTTTCCTGGCACAGCCCAAGTCCAAGATCCTCCAGGTAAACCGGTCTATACTTGTTACTTCTAACTCTGGATTGCCAACATAATTTCTTCGCCTCCAATGATTGCTACATCATTGTTGGTTGAAAATTTAGAGAAAGCGACCAATAACTTGCGGTTTGCTGATTGTAGAACCTGTCTCCTGTACTATTCACATTGATGAAGAGCACTGAACCATTTCTAGACGAGTACTACTTGCTGGATCTAGAAGCAGCATTGCGAGAAGTAGGCTTTCAAAATGTTCGCACTGCTCTCACAGACCCCAGACATAGAACGGTGACAGCAACTGTGCCAAAGCAGCCGTAGTCACTACTCTCAATGCTTGTAAAAGGTTGCAGCCAGAAAAAAACGCCTCTGGTTCTCTCATTACAATTACTAACTTCTTCCAACGTTTCCACATATCCTTTTAAAATGTGAGCGGCAGGCAAAAACAAAACAGGGAAAAATATTGCATATGTTCCTAACTTTTCTATTCTATTTCCCTTTTTTACTTTTCTCATTGGTAAAACATGTTAATCTTATTTGTCCCAACTTATCTCTCAGTTCGAGAAAGTCTCAACTGTGCTGCTATTCATGACAGCACCTCAAGTAGAAGGTGTATCGATAATAATAGCTTCTCTCGTTAGATACAAGTTCGGATCTAGGGACGGACTAAGAGATCATTAGTGCACTTCTAATCTTGTAGTACAAGAGACTAACACTAGGAGCATATGTACGTCTTCTGTCTGCAGCTAAAACGAATAATTTTTCCTCGTCGGGCAGACATGGATGCGGTTGCAGACAATTATTTTGGTTTGGGCCTTAGAGCGGACATGGCTGCGGACCGAGCTTGTTCACGTCAATAATTATATTGGTTTGGGCCTTGAGCAGACATGGTTGTGGACCAAGCTTGTTCGTGTCAACGGTTGTCTGCATCTGTGAGCATATAAGGGGCAAGTCCACACCAACCCCCTTTTTGGGTCCTACCCCCTCTTTTGCTCCACCACTGTCCACTCACTTCGATACCTAGGCCATCCACCTTCTTTCTGAGTCGACTCACTCTACCTATCGATTGCCTGTCGATTGCATCTGCCCTTCTGATGCAGTGGCATGAAGAACCATTATTGAACAGAGTTGAGTTTGGCATTTCGTCAAATAGAAGAGCCATCAATTAATTGAACGGGGTATGATTGGTATTCACTAATTGGTGTGCTGGATGTTTGTTGGTAAAACGGGTAATAAGTTTGAGTTAGTGAAGGGTATAATGGTCTTTTGTGTTTAAATAAATCGGTCGTTAAATTTGTTATTCGTCTCCTACCTTCGGTATATCTACAGTACCATAGTCTCGATTGAAGTTGACGGCGTTTCATTCAAATCTTCTTTTTGTTAGGTTTAACTGAGTATAAATAGCCTTCTGTAATAGAAGTCGGTAGTAGTTGTTGTTAAATGAAGTTTCTTTGTAATTGGAGTTCCAATTGAGGGTTTTCCCCTGAGCTCTGTTCTTGAGTTGGAACTGACAGTTTCTTCAAGATGAAGAACTGCAGTTCGTTTTCATTTCTGTAAATAGCTTATCATTCAGTGCAATCCAAAGAGTTTGTGTCGATCTCTCTTTGTTTCTATTTGTGCGTTACATCAAATTGGTATCAGAACCCACCTTGGTTGCTTGTGATGGCGACATACAATCGAGGAGAGGCTTCATCAAGCTCACCATCAATGGCTAAAATGATGACTCTCCAGCAGCAAATGCAGCAGTTGATGCAATTGATGGCGAACCAGCTAGAGGTGATGAATCGAAACCTCAACGCTATTTTAAAAACTTCAGTGAATTCTGGAATTCCTCCTATGAGAAATCTGCACCAAGATCCGAAAATTATGGAAGATCTTCCCAGTCGAAATACTAGACATTTTGGTTTACGTCACAGTACTGAATCCTCTTCAAGTGAAGATGAAATCCAACAAATATTCTACCACCAGTTAATCAAGGTATGAATTCTTATATACCTCGATTTAAACCTAAAGTGAATCTAGCTTGTTTCAATGGACAAATGAACATTGAACAATTTCTGGATTGGATGATGGAAGTTGAAAATTATTTTTATTGCTTGGATGTTCCGGATGATATGAAATGCTGGGTGGTGGCTTGCAAGTTGAGGAGTGGAGCTTCTGCATGGTGAAACCAACTCCAGCAGGATCGAGTCAGCAAAGGAAAACATCAGATTCAATCATGGTCCAGAATGAAGAATTATTAAAAGATATGTTCTTACCTATTGATTTTGAACAATCTGTGTTTAAATAGTTTCAAAATTGCAGACAACATGACAGTACAATATCTAAATACATTGAAGATTTCTATAGATTGTCTGCTAGAAATAGTCTTCACGAATCTGAAGCTCAGAAAATACAGAGATTTGTGGGGGGACTCAAATATGAATTGCAATTACAGTTGGCTTCCAAATCAATTAGTACTCTGACTGTGGCTATTCAATCTGCTCTAAGAAATGAAACATTACTGAATAAGTCTAAAAACAAGTAGTTGACCTATACAAGAAATTTTGGAACCAGAATTAGCTACAATCAAAATAGGAATAAGGAACCTGTGATAGCAGAAATACAAACAGGAAAGAAGGAATTTGTAAAGAGCACAAAACCTACATTTTCAGTTCCTGTTAGTAAAAAAAATATTTATGCAAAGCCTAAACCAGATCACTACTGGAAATGCAAGTAGCCTAGTCACTACTCTTCTGAGTGTCCTCTTAAAATTGGTGAACCAAGCTCTAAATCAAAAGTTATGGCCTGTCAAACAACAACAGTTGAAGAAGATAGTGAAAATAGTGAATAAGAAGAGGAACAGGAAGAAGTATATGGAGATGACAACTATGAAGATTCTAACCCAAGTGAAATGATGTTAGTTACTAGAAAACTCCTATTACTACCCAAACAGACAGTGATTAATCAGCAACATAATCTGTTTACCACTATTGGTTCTATTAAAGACACAAATTGCAAAGTAATAGTGGATGGAGGTTGTACTGAGAATCTTATAGCCAAGACAGTAGTAGATAATTTGCAATTATCTACAAAATCTCATCCTCGACCTTACACTATTGGGTGGATTAAGGAAGTGGGAGAAATAAAGGTAAATACACAATGTTTAGTGCCATTTTCTATTGGAAAGAATTACAAGGCTGAAATTTTATATGACGTTTTGGATATGTCAATATGCCATTTGTTGTTAGGAAGACCTTGGCAATATGACACCTGTATTTTGCATGATGGTCATGCTAATACAATCAGATTTGAGTTTAATGGCAAGGTCATTATATTACATCCACAGTTTTTGACTGGGGGCTTGAAAATGGAAGAAGCGTGTCAGAAACAAGTGAAAGCTACATCAGCAATTCCTAAAACAGTAGCAAAAGATATCAGAGTTGGTCAAAATTTCAAAAGTAAAAGAAAACCAAAATCAGTGTTAACAGTTTGTAACAACATTTCTGCAAATCTTAAAAGTGAACAAGTGGTCTTGGCATTTGTGAATCAAAGTGTACTCACAGTTGCCAAAACAACCAGTTCTCATCATGACAAACGGGTACAAGACATTCTTGATCAATTTTCAGAATTACTAAATGATGATCTTCCATTAACTTTACCCCCTATGAGAAACATTCAGCACAAAATTGACTTGGTACCAGGTGCTAATCTGCCTCACCTTCCCCACTATAGATTAAGTCCTACTGAAAATGAAGAACTGCATAGACAGATCCAAGACTTGCTTAAAAGAGGACTGATCCGTGAGAGTCTCAGTCCAGTGGCTGTACCTACATTACTAGTTCCAAAAAAAGATGGTACATGGCGAATGTGTGTGGACTCAAGAGCTATTAACAAAATAACTGTGAAGTACATATTTCCCATTCCAAGGTTTGAGGATCTACTAGACATGTTAGTTGGTGCTCAAGTGTTTTCTAAAGTAGATCTAAGATCAGGTTACTATCAAATTAGGATGAGATTAGGGGATGAGTGGAAAACAACTTTTAAGACTAAGGATGGATTATTTGAGTGGTTAGTTATGCCATTTGGCCTGACCAATGCATCTAGTACGTTTATGAGATTAATAACTCAAATATTGAAGCTATTAATGGGGAAATCTGTAGTAGTATACTTCGATGATATACTTGTTTACAGCTTGGATGAAGAACAACATTTGATTCATTTGAAAGAGGTCTTTCAGCTGTTATAGGAAAATCAGTTATTAATCAACTTAAAAAAGTACTTTTATGGCTGACCAATTAACCTTTTTGGGATATGTTGTTAGTCGAGAAGGGCTGAAAGTTGATAAAGAAAAGGTTGAAGCAGTTGTTAAATGGCCAATTCCCAAAACTGTAACTGAAGTGAGGAGTTTTTTAGGACTGGCTACATTTTACAGAAGGTTTATATAGGGATTTAGCACCTTAGCAGCTCCTTTAACCGATTGTTTAAAAAGGGGTAAATTTCAATGGCAATCAGACCAGCAGCGAAGCTTTGAATTGTTGAAGACTAGACTTACTACTGCGCCTATATTAGCACTGCCAGATTTTGCAAAGGTGTTTGAGGTGGACTGTGATGCGTCTATTATGGAATTGGAGCAGTATTGATGCAAGAAGGCAGACCAGTAGCCTATTTTAGTCGTAAAATAAATTCTGCTAAGCATAGCTGGTCATCATACAAGTTGGAATTATATGCACTTGTACAGGCTTTAAAACACTGATGCCATTATCTAGTTTTTAAAGAGTTTATATTACATACTGATCATGAATCTTTGAAGCATTTACATGCACAATCTGTAAGGACCCTCATCTTTAAACCGATTTTTGGTTTTCTTTAATTATGGGTTATCGTGAGATTAACGCGTTTTCTGATCTTATTCGGTAATTTCATAAAATAAATAGTGTTTGTGATGGTTTTAACCAAAATTAACTTCAATATTAGTGGTTTTAAGTGATTTTAGACCAAATGTAAATTTTTGGGATTTTTTAGAATTTTTACTATTTTCCCAAAAATTAGGGTTTTGGCGGGACCCCTGTGGGCCCCACCGTCAAAAATTTTATTTTTGGGTCAAATGAACCTAAACATATATTTAAGGTCATACAAAAATTTTCAGAATTTTATTAGGCTTAATCAGTGTTTAAATTTACAAAATACCCACTTTTAGCCTACTTTTCCTATTTACACCCCAAAACTTACCCATGCGTACCCCAACCCTTACTATAAAAGGGCAGACCTGAGCCATTTCCATTTTCGGGAATAGGCTAAGGAAGGAGGTCTGGCCTAATCCCCACTTAGGCCCGGATTAGAAGCCGATTAAGGTAAGCTTACTCTAATCAAGCACTAAACCCTAGCTTTCTTCCTAATATCTTCCAAATTTACTATTTTCCCCTTGATTCAATTCGTTTTTGGACATCAAAAACTACTGATTTGTGTTTTACTACAAACCCTAACATTCAAAATTCAACTTTTACTACCAACAAGCCCTAGATCTAAGATTTAATTAGGGATTTCTTGGGTAAATTGATTTCTATTAGAGTTTAATTCAAACTCATTGTGTTTTCAAGGATTTCAAGAAGGGTGACTCTTCAATCCGAGCTTAATCAAATGCCGAGGTAATGGGTCTTCAAAATCTCTGTTTATCCATGGTAAAACTCTTCATTTTTGGTTTATTTCGAAATGGTTTGCTTGATTTGGTGTGTTAATGGTAAGATTAGAAAATAGAATTATTTAATCCCGATTTCTTAGGGTTTTGCATTATTGTGGTATGGTTTGATGTTCTGGAAGTCAAGAAGGACTTTTGATGATGATTAGGGTGTTAGATGTGGATTTGAAGTGTTATCAATGGTGTTTCGGTTTGGATTTGCGAAAGGAAGAAGATGACTGTTCTGCCGTGTTGGCGATCGATCGGCCCTGCAAGGCGTTCGATCGGCAACACTGCCGAAACGGCACTTTTCCAGTTCAGCCGATCGAACAGCCTGCTAGGCGATCGAACGGCCGAACTATAAATTTCAAAATTTTGCGTGTAACCGATCGAACGGCCTGAAGGGCGATCGATCAGCTACACAGTAAATTGTATGTTGTGCATATGATGTCTATTTTGATGATTCCACTTTAGCTTGCCAATTTTATATGAATGTGGAGTGTTTTAAGCCATGTTAGGCTTTGGAAATGCATGATATTAAGTTTATGTAGTTGAGATAGATGCTTAGAGATGGTGGAATGACTTTTGTTTTGTGGCATGATGTTGGAATCGTCATCTTGAAATTATGAATGGTTGGTTTCTCATTGTTAAGCATATTTTCAGTAGAACTATAATCTATTATTAGACTAATTTGTCATGATAGATTGTGGTTAGTTGTATGTGGATGTTGGTGAATGTCATGACTAAATGATGAAATGAGTGATGTTATATGTGTTTAGCCTTTGTGGTTGAGTTTTGAATTGAGATATGATTTTAACGATTCTTCTCCTATGATTTCCGCTGGGATTCATGTTTAGATGGAAAATTCACATGTGTAGTGTGGTAGTGAGTTTAATTTCAAGCATGTTGGCATGCATTATATGAAATGCTTCTACTAGATACACACACACATGTCGGGTTAAATGATGATGTTGAAGCTTGATATTCTGATTATGAATGATGCATTAGGGGCTGATGAGAGCACTTATCATGGATTAGGATTCATGTATGCTTTGCCCATGTATGTACCTTGCTGCATGCATAATGAAAATGGATTTCCAATTGAGGCTTTATCATAATTAATCGAATTTGACCGATTGGATGCAATGTGATGGAATTGTGTGCCAGATTGATCGGTCGTGGATTAATCGCAAGTTGATTGGTCCGAAAAGACATATTTTGATTTGAGTTCCTGTGTGGAATGAGTGCACTCCCCGGGTTGAGTCTTGTTAAATGGAATGATGTGGGGACGAGTTGTGTACTTGTCTTGCGGATTGTGAGAATGTTACTACGAGTGTCATCTGGACCCTGAGAATCCAGTGTGGTACGCCGTGTGCACCCCGCTACCACATGTTCTAGGGTTCTTTGTGTGAGAACTCGGGCTCTTCCCTCCGCAGGAGATGTCCCTGGGCGAAGACCCCTGCTCTAGATTCTCTGTGTGAGAATGGGACATCCTTGGCCAGGATCGTCCAGGGCGAGCAGTATTAGGGATTGACAACCCCAATTTTTCTTTAATTCTTGTGTAGAATTTTGGACCATGACACGCCTTCGTGGCCTTGTCCATGCTCCCGTCTGTGTGACATTAATGTGTGATTACTCCTTGATGGAGGTTGATTTTGATGTTATGCATGTGAAATATGTATGTTAGAGATACATCAATACAGGTTGATTGTGATGATATAATGCATGTGGGAATATGTATGTTAGAAATACATCCATGCAGGATTGGTTATGATGTGAATGCATGTGGGAATGTGTATGTTAGAGATACATCCATGCAGGTTGTGATGATATTATGCATGTGGGAATCTGTATGTTAGAGATACATCCACGCAGGATTGGTTATGATGTGAATGCATGTGGGAATATGTATGTTAGAGATACATCCATGCAGATTGTGATGATATTATGCATGTGGGAATATGTATGTTAGAGATACATCCATGCAAGTTGATCATGCACTGTGATGCAGTTTTAAGTGATGTGAATATGTGATCAGAAAATGATGCACCTTGTAAATCGTTGATTTGAAAGATTATATCGCTATGCTATAGTATTTTTGATGTTGTTAGTGATATTAAAACCATTGCTGGGTTTGTTAAACTCACCCTTCTTTGTGTGTTTTGATTTGGGGCTGCGTGGTGCGACACGCAGACAGACAGGATCTCCTCTCGAGGAAAGGTCGGAGGTGGCTTGGATATGATCATGGAGATCATTGTGTGACTTACCTTCTTTTGTTTCATGCTTTATGTTAGAACCTTTGTGTAGGGTTCTTGTTTTGGATTTATGTCATATTCTACAGTTGTGATGCTTATGACTTATTTTGAGCCGTGTGGGCTTTACTTAACTAAGCTTGTGGGTTTGAGATTGTTGTTTACTTTATGATAAGCAACACCTTTTCCTTCCCTTTTATTTACTCTTGCTCAAAGGATTGTGCGTACTCCGTGTTTCTGTTAATAACCCGTGGTTAGGGTTAAGTCTTCCGCTAGAATCGTTTCTCAATCTTTACTTCGTCGCCCACGCGCGCTTGACCGGCCCTTGGACTGGGTTCGGCTCGGGTCGGACATCGCTGGGGCGTGACGCAATCAAAGCTGGATAGATTACATGCAAGATAGATGGGAGAATTACAGGACTATTCTTTTACCATTAAGCATAAATCTGGTATGATGAATAAAGTGGCTGATGCATTGAGCAGAAGAGCAGCTTTGGTTAATGTCATGTCCACAACTTGTTTTGGATTTGAGGAAATTAAAAATCTTTATTCTTCAGATGGAACTTTCCGGGATAAATGGCAAAACTGTATAACTTCACAGCAACTGCAAGGTGAGTATTCAATTCAGAATGGTTATCTTTATAAGGGACATCTTTTGTGCATTCCCTCTTGTTCGTTGCGAATGCTGTTAATCTAGGAATTGCATGGAGGAGGATTAGCTAGGCATGTCGGTCGTGATAAAACTTTAGAACTGGTTAAACACAGATATTACTGGCCACAGTTGAGGAAGGATGTACAAATCTGTGTTAAGCAATGCTTCATTTGTCAGCAATGCAAGGGAGGAGCTACCAATGCTGGTTTATATACCCCACTACCTGTACCCAATAAACCCTGGGAAGATCTAAGCATGGATTTCGTGCTAGGACTTCCTAAAACACAAAAGGGTTACGAATCAGTTTTTGTGGTAGTTGATAGATTTTCTAAGCAAGCTCATTTTATACCTTGTAAAAAAAATAATGATGCAGTTAATGTGGCTGGACTGTTTGTTAAAGAAGTCATTAGACATCATGGAGTGCCTTACACCATTACCTCTGACAGAGACAGTCGATTTCTGAGTAACTTCTGGAAGACTCTTTGGTCAAGAATGGGCACTAAATTGTAGTTTAGTAGTTCTTGCCACCCACAAACTGATGGGCAGACAGAAGTTACAAATCGAAGCCTTGGGAGTTTGCTTCGATGTCTCTCTGGTGAAAGTCCAAAATAGTGGGATTCAGTCATTTTTCAAGCTGAATTTGCTTGCAATTCGTTGGTTAACAGATCAACTGGACTAGCTCCTTTCCAAATTGTATATGGTTATCTTCCTAACTGTTCAGTAGATGCTCTTCTTGGTCCAGTAAAATCTACTGAATCTAAATCTGCGGTACAATTTATGGAACAGTTTAATTGGTTACATTCTTCGGTCAGAGAAAGAATTTGTCAATCTAATGATAAATACAAAGCTTGTGCAGATAAACATCGACGAACAGCTGATTTTGTTGAAGGGGATTTGGTCATGATCCATTTAAGCAAGGAAAGGTTACCTATACATTACCATGGAAAATTGAAAGCAAGAAAATTCAGACCTTGTCGAATTTTACAGAAACTTGGTGAAAATGCCTATTCTGTTGATCTTCCATCTGATCTACATATTTCTAACACTTTCAATGTTCGGGATTTGACCCCTTTTCATTCGGCAAAAATTGACGATTTGAAAGGATAATTTTAGTTCAAGGACGAACTTTCAGTTTACCAGGGGCAATTGATGCAGGAGTTGGTAGTTGCTATTCAGTTTGGTTGCTATTCAATTTTGATAATAAGCTGTTTTAAAAAAAAGATACAGTAGTTTCTGTCCTTTGATGAAGATACAACAGTTTCTGTTCTTTGAAGAAGCAAATTACTTTGGAAAGGTTAGTTCTGCATGTTTGGAAATTAAAACTTCAGTTAGAAGCAGTCAGAAGATCATTTGAAAATTGTGTTATATATCCATGATTTTTGGTGATCAGTTTACAGAAAGATAGTCAGTTGCATTTCTGTAAGTAATATTGAATGAGAGATTTGTTTGTTCTACAGTAACAGGAATACTTGAAATACTTTTGTCCAAATGTTCTTAATATACGGTTGGAAGATTGTCTTCAGTTGAGTGCAGCTATACAGATTTAGTTTCTCAGCAACAATCAGTTTATAATAGTTTCAGAATTTTTGAATTGTCACGTTGGCTGTAGTATTTGTTGAGTGATTGTGAATTGATTCTTTGCATGAAGACATGCTGAATAGTTTCGACAATACAGTGTTTTGTTGATTCTTAATTCCTCGCTCGAGGTTGAGCTTTATTTGAGTTGGAGGGTCTGATGGAGTGGCATGAAGAATCATTATTGAACAGAGTTGAGTTTGGCATTTTGTCAAACAGAAGAGCCATCAATTAATTGAAAGGGGTATGATTGGTATTCACTAATTGGTGTGCTGGATGTTTGTTGGTAAAATGGGTAATAAGCTTGAGTTAGTGAAGGGTATAATGGTCTTTTGTGTTTAAATAAATCAGCCATTAAATTTGTTACTCGTCCCCTACCTCCGGTATATCTACAGTAACATAGCCTTGATTGAAGCTGACGGCGTTTCATTCAAATCTTCTTTCTGTTAGGTTTAACTGAGTATAAATAGCCTTCTGTAATAGAAGTCGGTAGTAGTTGTTGTTAAATGAAGTTTCTTTGTAATTGGAGTTCCAATTGAGGGTTTTCCCCTAAGCTCTGTTCTTGAGTTGGAACTGACAGTTTCTTCAAGATGAAGAACTGCAGTTCATTTTCATTTCTATAAATAGCCTATCATTCAGTGTAATCCAAATAGTTTGTGTCGATCTCTCTCTATTTCTATTTGTGCGCTGCATCACCTTCCTTGCCATCCACCTCCCCTCTGTGGCCAACCGTCTCTTCCTCTCCTATTGCTTCTTCTTCTCCCTTATGTGGTTGTGGGAGAGAGCAGGTGTGATTTGTGGAGTTCCTCATTCTTAGTAAGGGCAGAAGTGCTCATAAGCTATGGCTCCAAGGTGCTTGATGCAGCCTCGATTCGAACAAGCAACAAAACTTTCAAACAACTATAATGTTCTCAATTTTAGAATTGTAACAACAACAGAACTCCAATGCATTCAGCAATTTTCCATTTCAGTTGCTTCTCGAACAACAAACTCAATAAATTAGATTTGAAATTCAATTACAACTTCGAACTGAAAATCTTAATAGACTTCAACAATTAGCATAAAAAACAAGATTAAGAGTCGAGGAATCCACCTAGAAGCATAGAAGCTTGAATCCACAAGCTAAACAAAACATTAATCATTGAATCTACAACGAAGCAGTCTCAAATCCATGAGACAAGTTGAACAAAACTTTAGCTGCAGCAAAACTTCACCAATCTCAAATTAAAGAGTAGATCCCTCCTTTATTTCAACTGATTCCTTTTATACTTTTGAATTCACTGTTCAAAATTTGAAATAACGATTCGGAAACTTATGGAAAAGTCGATCTTACCCTTTTTGACAGTTATTTCACTTAATGGAAATGAAATTGAGTAAATTATCTCATTTACCCATATCCGTTGTATTTGTTAAGAACAACCATTATAGAGCTTCTGCATCAAGGCATCCCACCCAAGAAAGCTTGACCTCGAGCTACAAAGTCTTCTATGGTTGTTCAGGAGTAAGATACTCATATATGTCTGAGACATTAAAAGTCTTAGAAATGGTAAATGATGAGGGGAGATCAACAATATAGGCATTGCCATTAATCTTTAGTAGGGACAAAACTTCTTTGGGTCAATTTGGAATAATGTCCAATTGGTAATCGATCTTTCCTTAGATGTACCATGACCATATCACCCTTTGCAAATTTCTTTTCTTTGCGCTTTCTATAAGCATACTGTTTATAACTTTGATTGGATTTTTGTAAACTCTGATGTATTTATTGATGAATAGCAACTAATTTTGATAAAGTATTTATTGCATTTATATTTTCACCTGTCTATCTTGGATGAGAAATCAAATCAAGAGTATGATGGGGCAATTGACCATGGACCACTTCAAAAGGACTTCGACCAGTGGATCTGTCTATAGCAGAGTTGTATGCAAATTTAGCTCGGGCTAAATATAAGTCTCATTGTTTTAGATTATCACTGGATAAACATCTAAGTAATGTTCCCAATGACCTGTTTATAACTTCAGTCTGACCATCTATTTGTGGATGACATGTGGAACTAATTGTAATTTTGTATCCAACCTCTTCCAAAGGGTCCTAAAAATAGGCTGAGAAATCCGTTGTCTCTGTCTGAGGTGATGGTTCTAGGAATACCATGATGCTTCACATTCTGTTTAAAGAACAGTAAAAGCTACGTGTGTAGCATATGTAGTCTTTTTATAAGGAATGAAGTGTGTCATTTTAGAAAATCTATCTACAAACAAATATAGAATCAACTCCTATTTGTGTTTTTGGTAATCGAAGCAAGAAGTCCATTGAAATATCTGTTCAGGGAGATATAGGGACGGGTAGTGGCATATAAAGTCCAATATTTTGCATTTGTCCTTTACACTTTTGACAGATTAAGCATCTAGTAATAAGTTTACTCACTTCCCTTTTAAGATTTGGCCAGTAATATCTCTCTTGAAGTAATCCTACTTTCTATCTCTGCCCTGATGTCCTCCTAAACCTCAACTGTGTAACTCTTGAATTAATTGCTTCATCAATGAACTTTTAGGGATACATAATAGATTACCTCTATAAAAAAATCCATCAATGATGCTATATTCTATCCTTAGCTGGGAATTATCAAGACAATTTTGCCACTTATCTTTAAAGTCTAGACCACTGGAATATAGTTTTAGTAAAGTTTCAAAAAGAAACACTAAGGTATGTAAAGTGATTAATAAAGTAGCTCTTCTACTTAAAGCATCAACTACCTTATTCATATGGCCAGATTTGTGCTTAATAATAAAAGAGTACTCCTGTAAATCACTAATCCACCTTGCATGCATTATGGTGACCTTTTGTTGAGACTATAGGAATCTTAATGATTGATGGTTAGTGTGTAAAATGCATTCCCTAAAAAGTAAATAATGCCTCCATTGTCTCAAAGCCTATACAACAACAAATAACTCCAAAGTATAAGCTGACCGCTTCCTTCGGGCATCACTAAGCTTCTCACTATAATAGGCTAAGGTTTTTCCTTCTTAAATTAATATTGCACCAATTCCCACACAAGAAGCATTAGTCTCTACCTCAAAACCTTATCAAAATTTGGTAATGTCAAAATAGAAGCAGTAACCAATTTGTCTTTTAAAAGTTTAAAATTGTCTTCAATTGCCTATGACCAAATGAATTGATTTTTTTTCAAACATTTAGTTAGTGGAGCTGCCTCCATGCTAAATTTTTTGACAAACTTTCTACAGAAGGTAGCTAATCCCAGAAAACTCCTCAACTCAGTAACTTATTTGGGAATTGGCCATTCAACTATGGCTTGAACTTTTGATTTGTCAACATAAATCCCTTGTGAATTAACCACATATCCGAAAAAGATCAGTTCTTTAGTCATAATGCTGTACTTTTTCAAGTTGATTATCGAACTGTTTTCCTGCAAAACTGTTAGTACCTCTCTCAAGTGAGTTAAATGCTCTTATTCATAACTGCTATATATGAGAATATCATCAAAATATACAACTTTACACTGAATGAGAAATGACTTTAATATTTGAATCATTAATCCCATAAAAGTACTTGGAGCATTTGATAATAAAAAGGGCATAACCATCCATTCATATAGACCTTATTTAGTTTTGAAAGCAAGTTTCCATTCATCCCCACTTCTAATTCTTATTTGATGGTATCCACTCTTAAGATCTATTTTAGAAAACACATGTACTCCACCAAGCATGTCCAACATGTCATCTAGTCTTGGAATTGGAAATCTATATTTATAGTAATCTTGTTGATTGCCCTACTATCAATAAACATCCTCCAACTTGTATCTTTCTTTGGCACTAAGAGGGCTAGGATGACATATGGACTTAGGCTTTCTCTATTAAACCTCTTTTCAATAAATCTTCTACCTATTTTTATAGAATTTGGTGTTCTTTAGGTATCATTATGTAATGAGGAAGATTTGGTAAACTTGACCCAGGGATGAGGCCTATTCGGTGTTGAATATCTCTCAATGGTGGCAATTCATTAGGCAGATCTCCAGGCATGATGTGTTTAATCTCCTTCAATAGGTACTATAACTGTGTTGGCAACTTAACTTCAATGTCTTCCTTACCTTTAAACACTAAAGTAATTAAGGTAGTATCTTTGTTAATCTCCCACTTCAGATTGTGAGTAAGAAGAAAAGTTTTCTTTACCTCTGTTTCTTCTTTGGCTGAGTGGCTTGTCCCTTTAGGTAAAAATTTCACTGTGACCCCATTAAACTGAAAGGAATAAATATTTTCCTTACCTTGATGAATCAAATTTACATCATACTGCCATGGTCTTCCCAAGAGTAGTTTACAAGCATCCATGTCAATCACATCACAAAGAATATCAACCTTGTAATTTTTACCAATGGAAAATGGTACTTTACAACTTTTAGTAATTTGGCTTCACCAACTTCCTTAATCCAACCAGTTGAATAAGGATTAGGGTGTCTTTCAGTTTTAAGCTGCAATTTACCTACCTCACTTTGAGCAATAATGTTCTCAATGCTTCTACTATCGATGATCACATTCCATTATCTACTTTTAACAGTCCCTCTAGTTTGAAAAATACTGTGTTTTTGATTGGTTACCTACTGTTTATTTGAGTACATAATTCTTCTTACCACTAGTCATGGGATATCCATCACAATCTATTCCATTGTCTCCAGCAACTTCCTCCACTATGGATTCATTTTCTTGGCTTGAGCAATCATAGGCTTCCTGATTTTCCTGCTATAAAATGGAGTTAGTAGCCAAATGAGTAGCTTGTCTTTGAGGACAACTGTTAGACTTATGATCAGATTGACCACACCTATAACATTTAATAGGTGGTGGTGGTGCATAAGGATTGGTTTTGACGCTTTTAACAACTAGTCCATTTTTCTAGGGTGATTTTATTGTTTTAGGCAAAGCATTAAATTAGCTGATATTGATTTAAACTTTTGATTGGGAGCTGAAACATTTGGAACTTTAGGAGTACTAAAATTTCTATTATTTTGTTTTTCCAAATGCACCTTCGATCTGTTTGCTATCTGAATAGCCTCATGTAAAGTATATACTAGTTGGGAAGCAAATCTGTCTTGTACATTCTACTTCGAACCACTTATAAATCTCAACACTAATTGAGCTTCTGATTCATGTTGTAATGACCCATTTTTCGGTTATGCTTAACCCAGGGGATTAAGGGTAATTTGAGATCAGTGTTAGAGGGTTTTATTAGGTGAAATCCTTGTATTTAGGTAGAGCTCGGAGTAACAAGTGTAACGAATCGAAGAACATACAAAACAGAGGTCAGGAGCGAAAGCTACGGCCCCAGAAAGCATGCATATGGGCGGGACCTACATAAAAAGTGTGGGATAACCTACCCACGTGTAGTCTTATTTTAAAGGGCTCGTCGACATGAGTCCATCGGTAACAAGAACATGCAATTTCAATGTCAAGGTTGGAAGTTATCACGTTTTGAGGTCAGAATATTATTTGAATAAAATAATATCATTCTAGATATGATCAACGACGCAGTGGATAAGACTGACAATGAAGCGGATAGGATCGACGACGCAATAGATAATATTATTGATGCAAGTGGATAGGTTTGCTGATGAAGCGATAAGATCGCTAACATAGCAGATAGGACTACACATATTAATCCTATTTGCCACGTGTCAGCTTTACGTCTATCCAGTTTTTCTATAAATATCATCCAGAGTGTTTAGTTTGGAAGAGGAGGGGGGAATCCTCTTCCATGTTTCTGTGTTCTCTCCCATATTCAGAAATTTTTGTTCTTCGTTTCTCACTCATTTTAAATCCAATTTGAGTCATTCTTGAGGCATTCCTAGCTAATTCGAGGGTGATCTACGCAATGACATGGTCCATCCCTCAAGTTGGCGTCCCTAGAAGGGGAAACGGCCTAGGGCGCAAGAGGAGGCTCTATCTGCCACCCTCCTGCCCCGAAAAGAGAGCAGCGGCCTGAAGAGAAAGGGGGACTCCATCCTTCGTCACAAGCTGCATCGTGGGTCGTCGCCCAAAGCAGGAAAGGATTCATCTTTCACCGAATGCCCATGTAGTGTGAGAAATGTCATGGGGAAAGGGACGTTATGTCTGTCGCTTACGGGCACAGAAAATGAGAAGTCTCAGAGAAAGGGGACAGTTGGTTAGTTATTTTTTGGCGCAAGGCAAGGAACGTGCGGAGGTTAGAGGAGGCTTCATTCGCTATCTCCGGATCTGAAGGGAGGGACGCCCAGAAACGAGTACCCCAAATACCGCTACCTCACGAGACATTAGAGGAGTAAGTGTTTCTGACCTCCTATTTTAATTATAGAATACATGTGCTAGATAGGGTATACGCTATGCCTTGATATGATATGATATGATCCTTTATATTATAATATGTTATGCTTATATGCCATGATGTGTGTAGTCTCGCTCTAGGTTAGAGAGAGATGTGTTGTGTGTGTGTTCGGTTTCGGCTAAGTGATAGAGCGAGACATGTGATGCATGTGGTCTCAGCTCAGTGATGGAGAGAGACATGTGAATATAATGGATTTGCTCTGGGATAGAGTGAAACATGTTGTGGTGGTCGTGTAGTGCTCGTCTCTATGATAGAGCGAGATATGTATTGCCATTATTTTACGGGTTTTCATATAACCCCGATTAAATATTCGGGTATACGTATGTGTTTTTGTATAATTTGATGTATGTAGTAGCCGGTAGGTAGAACTACTTATGGTTCCAATCATATCAGAGTAACATAGCGGATGTTATCCGATACGTATATAGGCAACCAACGGCAAGGCAACGTTGGCCTGATCCAAATTAGTTATATAATCAGGTTTGTTCTGGCCTATGCGTAACAAAGCATTAAAGTTCTGAAGCATGTAGAGGAACAAGAAGACTCTCGCACTTAAAGTTCTCTGCTCCCAGTTCTGGGTTTGGTTTTTATTATTTTCGGACCCTTAGCCCTGGTCAGTTTACTGGTCGGGGCATTACACATGTAGATCATTTATGGCTGACAACCTCATAAATTTATATACATATTCTTTAACATGCCTGCTGCCTTGCCTACAGTTTTGATATTGTTGGAATAACATTTGATCATAGTCGACTGGTAGAAACCTGGCTTTCATAAGTTGCTTCATTCTATTCTAAGATCTGATTGGCCACTTGCCTTGCCTAGTTTTGCTTAATTGTAACTGATCCCACTAACCTAAGGCTTCATTCTTCAATTTATAAGCTACTAACTTTACTTTCTTATTTTCTTCAATTTCTATATAGTCAAATAATTTTTTGACTTTATAAATCCAATCTAGAAAGTACTCAATATGCATATATCCATCAAATGAAGGTAAATCCATTTTCATTTTATAATTCTGAGAATTCCGTAACTCACCTCTTTGTTTAGGCCGACAAATAGTTTCAAATTCTTCTTCACTTGAATCATCTTCATCAAGTGGTGACATTTGACCATGAATATGTCACCTATTCAATCTTATGCCTGCATTGTAATTCACTAGATTTGTACCTATCTGAAACAGTACTTGTGGTCTTCCAATTGCTGTCACAAATTGTGGTGGAGCTTGTTGAGAAGATGGCCTCTCGGAAGTTTCCACAAATGGCAAATGAGCTGGATCTGAAGCTTCTGCAAATTGCGGATGAACTTGATTAATCATTAACTATTGCAACATTTGTTCGATCCAATCCATTCTGTGACTCAGCTCTCTCATATCTACAGGTACATTGGAGTTTTCATTGTTCATACAAGCAACAAAACTTTCCAACAACTATAATGTTCTCAATTTTAGAATTGTAACAACAACAAATGAACTCAAATGCATTCAGCAATTTTCCATTTCAGTTTCTATTCAAACAACAAACCCAATAAAACAAAGTTGAAATTCAAATACAACTTCAAACTGAAAATCTTAATACTTTAACAATCAGCAGAAAAAACAAGATTAAAAGTCCAGGAATCCACCTGGAAGCATGAATCCACAAGCTAAACAAAACATTAATCGTTGAATCCACAACGAAGCAGTCTCAAATCCATGAGACAAGTTGAACAGATTAATGAGTTGCTTCAACTGCAGCTGAACTTCACCAATTTCAAATTAATGAGTTGATCCCTCCATTTCAACTGATGCCTTTTATACTTCCAAATTTCCTGTTCAAAATTTGAAATAACGATTCAGAAACTTATGGAAAAGTCAATCTTACCCCTTTTGACAGTTATTTCACTTAATAAAAATAAAATTGAGTAAATTGTCTCATTTACCCCTGTCCATTAAATCTTTCAAGAAGAACCCTTACAGAGCTACTGCATCAGCGCCCCTCCTACCTTCCACTTCTTACAATAAAACACTTTAGACACCTGATTGGATGTTACTGCCACCCCAATCCTTCTTCTGTTGCTTTTGGTTGCTGACTGTTGGAGTGCTTGGGCCCACCATTTTGGAAAATGGTGACGTGAGGCAATTTTTGGAGAACAATTTTATTTTTGATTTCATATGAGGTTTAGAAGGGGCAGCAGTGAGAGCAATGGGGCATTGCAGATAACCATTGTTAGTTACAAAAAGAAACCTCTTTATTTGTTGCTTCTATGGCCCTTTGCTGATAGATCATCAAATATACTTCTATGTTTTTTAAATGGTTGTCAACTGTTTCACTTCGATTCATTGTGGAGTCTCAGGTTACGTTATGGAGGCAAGTTTTGTTTTTCTTTTTTACGTTAGAGTGCGTTTATTTCCCCCTCAAAAAATACTTAGGGCTCCCCACTATAGAAAAATAATTTGTATATTTTAACAGCTGAGTGCCACCCATACCCTCTCTAATTTTACTCATGCCTACCTTAACACCCAAAACTTTTGGAAGTCTTTTGGCAGGTAGTATATCCTATGTCAAATAAAACTGATTTGGATAGGAACTTTAGGTCTCCATCAAATCTTGCATATTGTGACAGTGACCACCCCCTCACCAGAAGTTTTTCATAAATTTTAAAAACTTTTAAAGGTTTTGTAGTAGAAGGTACCCCTGATAAATAAAATTATATTATACACATAACAAAGGTCCCCATTAATATCTATATATTATGGTAATGACCTTTCTTCGCTATAAACAATTTTAAAATTTTAAAAAAAATTAGAGGTTTTTTTGGCTAGGATACTATCTACCAAAATGAAACTTATTTTAACGGAAACCATAGTTTATAAGTATAAACTAAAGAAGGGTAGCCACGTTTGTTAATTTGGTATCAATAATTAATTTGGTGTCGAATATCTATGAGTACGTGCTCAAGACTTAGTGTTCATCCGTGTATTTGTGTATGTGACAAACAGGGACAGAATTGTCTGTGACAAACAGGGACAGAATCTGCATCCGTGTCCGTCCGTTTATACCCATAACAAACACCGATGTACTTACAGACGTTAGCACAATACGAATTAATTGCACATAAAAGATCAACATGTAAAGGTATAACAAGGTGACTCGTGCACGTATAATACAGAACTCAACCCTAACCTCGTGCACGTATAATACAGAACTCAACCACCAGGCGACCACAGAAAATGAACCAAAACAGGGAGGCACAGCACATACCAACATCCCTTCGTACGTCCTAAAAACTTTTATCTGATCCCCCCTCTAACCACACTCGACGCACACTGTCAAAACACTCGCAACACTTTCCTCCGCTCAATCAACCTCCTCCATCTTGCTCTCCTCGGCGGCTTCCTCCTCCAAGGCCGGCATGTCCTCGTCACCGCCTGCCTCAGCCTCATCGATGTTCAGCCCCAGTTTCAACATGCGGTGGATCCTCGCAGCAAAGGTGTTGGGATCATCCAAGCTGAAGCCCGAGGTGAGCAGAGCACTCTCGTAGAGCAGCAGCACCAGGTCCTTCACCGACTTGTCGTCCTCCGCCCTCTTCCTCAGTTCCTCCATGATTGGGTTGTCCGGATTGATCTCCATGGTCTTCTTGGAGGTCATGTAAGAGCTCATACTGTTATCCCTCAGTGCCTGCGCCTTCATGATCCTCTCCATGTTTGCACTCCAACCATACTCGCCCGTCACCAGGCAGCATGGCAATCCTGTCTGAGACGACGACCTTCTCCACCCTGTCACCCAGTACCTCCTTCATGACCTTGCAGAGGTTCTCAAAAGAAGCCTTCTTTTCCTCCTTTTTCCTCTTCTCCTCCTCTGACTCGTCTTCAAGCTTCAGCCCTTCTTTAGTGGCAGAAACCAGCTTCTTCCCCTCATACTCCTTCAATTGACTAACAACATACTCATCAATGGCATCCACCATGAAAAGGACTTCATATCCTCTCTTCTTGAGTCTCTCCAGGAAAGGAGAGTTATCAACTGCTTTTCTGCTCTCTCCAGTGATGTAGTAGATGACCTTCTGTCCTTCCTTCATCCTGGTCACATAGTCCTTCAGGCTGGTCATCTCGTCACCACTCTTTGTGGAGTAGTACCGCAGCAGATCAGCAAGCTTACCCCTGTTCTGGCTGTCCTCGTGGATACCCAACTTGATGTTCTTAGAGAATGCTTCATAAAACTTGGTATAGTCCTCCTTGTTCTCGGCGATCTCGAAGAAGAGCTCAATGCACTTCTTCACCAGGTTCTTCCTGATCACCTTCAGAATCTTGTTCTGCTGAAGCATTTCACGAGAAATGTTCAATGGCAGATCATCAGAATCAACCACGCCCTTGATGAAGCTGAGATACTCTGGGATGAGCTCCTCACAGTTGTCTGTGATGAACACTCTCCTCACGTAGAGTCTAATGTTGTTCATCTTCTTCCTTGTGTCAAAGAGGTCGAATGGTGCCCTCTTTGGGACAAAGAGAATGGCCCTGAACTCAAGCTGTCCCTCCACAGAGAAGTGTTTCACGGCCAGGTGGTCCTCCCAGTCATTGGTGAGGCTCTTGTAAAAAGATGCGTACTCCTCCTTGGTGATCTCCTCTGGCTTGCGCATCCAAATAGGCTTCTGCTTGTTTACCAGAGTCCATTCATGAGTGACCTCCTTCACCTTCTTCTTCTTAGATTTTTTTTCCTTCTCCTCATGCACATCTTCCACATCGCCCTCCTCTTCCTTCTTGTCTTCTTCATCTTCATCGTCACTGACCTCTTTCTCAGTCGTCTTCTCAGTCCACAGGTAGATTGGGTAGCTAATGAACTCGGAATGCTTCTTCACCAAATCCTTGTTTTTCTTCTCTTCCAAGTATTCCAACTGTTGCACAAAACCAATCAGATCATTAACGTAATCCTATTTAAAAACCAGTATTTATACTGATAAAATGAGAATCATAACAGAGCTCAGTGGCATACCTGATCTTCCTTGAGGAAGAGGGTGACTTTGGTTCCCCTGCCGAGGGGCTCGCCATGGACATCCCTCTTAACAGAGAACGACCCACCGGCCTGGGACTCCCAAATGTACTGGTCATCGTCATTGTGCTTCGTCGTGACAACCACCTTATCGGCCACAAGATAAGCAGAGTAGAACCCGACACCGAACTGTCCAATCATGCTCACATCGGCACCCGCCTGCAGTGCCTCCATGAACTCCTTCGTTCCAGACCTCGCAATGGTTCCCAAGTTGTTCACAAGCTCTGCAGGGCAAAATCCAGTTTCATTCCCGAAACCAGTTCAAAATCCCTCATATAATCCTATGAAAACATCTAATTCAATAACTGAATTTCAAGTACAGACATAGTGAAACAGAGCAAGAGATGGCTAACCTGCTTTGGTCATTCCGACTCCACTGTCAATGACTGACAGCGTCTTGTTCACCTTGTCGGGAACAATCCGGACGAACAACTCGGGCTGCGAATCGAGCTTGCTCCTGTCCGTCAGACTCTCGAATCGAATCTTGTCCAGCGCCTGCGTCACAAGCACACACACCTGGTCTTAATCACCAAAAAAACCCACCAACGCCGCATAAAATCCAAAACCCAGATGAGAATCAAGTCGCCCACTTACATCAGATGCGTTGCTGATGAGTTCCCGGAGGAAGATCTCCTTGTTGCTGTAGAACGTGTTGATGATAAGGCTGAGAAGCTGGTTGATCTCCGCCTGGAAGGCGAAGGTCTCTACCTCCCCCCCACTCATCTGAACGTCCTCCATTACTGTGCACTCCCACCACCACGAAGAAAGAGAGATTTGGCAAGAAGAGACAAGGCGCTTGCTGAGTTTCTTCACAGAGTTTCTGGGCTGGGGCGGAGGAGGGACGGGTGTTTTGTAGCGGGAAGAGTCGTTGCAGGGTTCTGGCGCCTTCTGGGAGGAGAAGGATCGCGTCTCTTTGGAGATTCTGGGCCCTTTGGCGACCGGTAGGGCTGCACCGGAAAACCGGAACCGAACCAAACCGAACCGTTAAATTTCTGTTTCGGTTTCGGTAAAAAAAATCGAATGAATATTGATTCGGTTCGGTTTTAAGAAAAAAAACCCAAAACCGAATTAATTTAATTAAAATAATTACAGTTCGATTTGGTTTTAAGGAAAAAAATTAATTTTTCATATAAAAATATATAATTTTATATTATATCTAACTTAATTTGATTTATTAAAATAATTTAATTAAAATATTTAGTTTTTATTCAATTTTGATTTGGTTTCGGTTCTTATATCGGTTCGATTCGGTTCTTAAATTTTAGTTCTTAAATTCAATTCGGTTCCTGAACTTCGGTTCTTAAATTCAGTTCGGTTCGATTCCTGTAAAAACCGTAAGAACCGAACTGAGATGCAGCTCTAGCGACCGGGCTCTTAATTTAGCTAATTATTTGTCATTATTTAATAAATGTAATTAAGTTGATATTTATATTTAGATAATATATTTTATTAGTAAAAGATAAAATTAAATAATTATTTAAAATCTCATATTTTATATTTATGATTAAGTAATTTTTTTAACAAATAATCTTTTATTTAAAACTAGTCCAACAAAAAAGTCTTTTACTCTTAATCGTTGTTAAGGAAGGGGTCTCTGACCAAAAGGGGATTAGAAGAGGGGCACCTTGATGATTAAAACCTGCAAATTTTGGATCACCTCTGAATTGATAGGCTTTTTAATTTGTCACATACGTAAGATGAAACACGGCCAAAAAATCAAAATTTGGCCCAGATTTTGTATGTGCCTTGCCTTAATGTTGTGTTTTTAAATTCTTTTTGAAGGCCGATATGTGTGTTTTGGAGCAGGAATATTTGAGCAAGGAGTTTGTGGGAAAGTTATGTCTGCCATAGTTATAGTATAATGGAAAAAGTGTTATCGTACAATCAATTTTGTAATTTATTTAGCCTTTTATACTCCCAATTTATCTTTAAAAAAATCATTAATTATGATCTCAGTTTAAGAGCACACTATTAATTTAGATTCTTGATTAAACATTTCCCTGTTGGGTTGGGAGATGAGAATTCTTACTTTTTAAGCCAAAATCTTATTTGTAGCTACACTCATATTGTTGTTAGAATTTGATTGTAATTCTTTTACCAAACAACTGAAATTCTTACAAGAATTTATATTTTTACCTACCAGAGAAGATTATAGGAAAATAATTTTCCCCCCAAAACCATTTCTATCCAAACAAGCTTTGTAGAGTCTATAGTATCATAGAAAAGATAATAGGAAAGTTACTACTAATTAGCTCCTTTGTCTTACATTAATAACTCTATTTAATTTTTTAAGAATAAACTACTTTTAGTTTATTTTAAAAAACCAAATAAGGCTATTCATGTGGGATACATGGAGTATAATAGAATGTGGCTGTAGGGACCCAATTAACTCTTTAGTACCTCATTTCTCACTTGCCCCCACCTAAAACCTTTAAAATTTCTTGTGCATACCCCGCAACATATGTAAAAAATGAGGAGTATGTCACCCCATATTTTAGCCACCCCACATATAGACACTGAGGGTAGATATTTACCAAATGTGTTGATAGGGGTAGGGTGGCTGAAAGAGGGAGACTTCTTCCTATATATATGTAAATTTTTCTCCACTCTACCCCAATCTACCTATTTCTCCTCTTTTCTTCTCTTGTGTCGGCATCAACAAGTCAGGCCGCTGTTACTAGTAAACGTACTCTAACTCTGCCTCATGTCAAGGCTTTGCCAATCCAGCCTCAACTTCAACTCCTCTTGTTTCACCCTAAATTTTCAAATTCATTTTTAACAAAACATCATAATGAAAAAAAAACATTAATAGCAATAAATCAAAACTTTTGTCAAGATATTTCAGGGTGTGCACTACTTATTTTTTGAACTTACGATTATCAAATTATAGTATATATTAACCGTCATCAAACTATACCATAAAAAAATATGTCTTGCCTAAGCACATGTCTAAAAACCATGATACACACTAATGTAAATAAAATATTAAATTGTTGCTCACGTGCCTACAATCATACATAATATTGTAAGTATAAGCATAGAAATAAAATAAATTTTACATACTGTATGGCCTAGAATGGACTTCATCGCTACACACACCCAACCTTCTAGAATCTTAGTCCTCATGAGAACTTGCATCATAGAAGGAAATGAAAGGAGGAGGATGAAGGGCTTTGGGTGGCTATGATAAAGGTGCAACCTTTTTAGTCATGGCCATGCACAGCCTCATTGTTATTTTTTTGCTGAATGCTTGGAAGAGGAGGAAGAGGGAAAAAAGAAGAACGGAGGGGGGGAAGAAAAGAGGAAGAGGACAAGGAGGTGGCATCATAGTTCATGGCTATGGGAGAGTGGTTGACTAGAAAGAAGATGTCGGGCTCCAATGGTGGTGGAAGCTTTGGTGTTGGTGTAGAATAGTGGGGTGGGATATAAATCATACTATAATATAAATTAAATTTGTGTACCATACTTAAATTTTGACCATTTGACTCATGTTTTAGCATTAATCCCTATTTTACCCATCGTAATCCTTTAAAAACCAAAGACATTATAATCTTAGTCCCTATTTTTTAAGTTATGTTGATTTTAATTTTATAATATTATATCTTGTATTTTTGAACTCGAATTTGCATGTTCGGTGTAGGTAAAAAGCTATCGAAAAACCCTATAAAATGAGTATTTAGTACACTTATTAATAATAATATTTATAACATACATATTTAAATTTGCATATTGTTTAGCCATTGAAAAAACCCCAAAGTGCTTTATTAAATGAGACTCGTCGTCAAACTCATCCCCAATACGAATAATTTGTTCTATGGCCCAAAGTCCTTAAATGTCATTATTTTGGTAGACCTATAATATAATATTTAGCTTATAAGATCTACAAGATTTACACTTGCCTACTACAAATATATAACGCTTATATGTATAACTAATAACTAATGATCATTGTGATTTTTGAAATAATGTATTGTAACTATATATACATGCAAGGGAGACCTTTCTTGAATACATATTTTATTTTTAATTTATTTTATCTAATTTATATTTATATTTATATGTATAGTCCTTTTGTTTTTATCAAAAATGAAGTTTTTACGGGAGTAGTATTCATCACCCAATCAACTCAATTTCATCTTGTTATCCTTCTACACTACAAATTAATTGTAGCTCCCAGCTTTCCACCGGCCATACCAAAAGCAGACTTCCTCCCCTCTCCCGGCCACCACCACTTCCATCCAGTCTCGTCTCTTCATTCCCAGCCTTCTCCTCCTCTCCCTCCTCAGCCCTCATGGACTGGTCTAATCTTCACCACCTTCGCTATCTCATCATCTTCCTCGTCATCACTCCTCTGCACACTCTGGCCAACCAGCCGGCCTGCAAGAATAAGTGTGGCTCCCTATCCATCCAGTACCCCCTCGGCACCGGCACCGGTTGCGGGTCCCCGCGCTTCCAGCCCTCCATCTCCTGCTCCGCCTCCGGTCAGCTCCTCCTCAGCACCCACAGCGGCTCATACTCCATCACCTCTGTTGACTATGCCGCTTCCACCTTCACCCTCTCCCCGCCCCTCATGTCCACTTGCTCCGCCATGCACCCGTCCCCTAACTTCGGCCTCAACTGGGCGACCCCCTTCCAGTCTGGTCCTTCCCGCTTCCTCCTCCTCGCCTGCTCCTCCCCGGCCTCCTCCCTCACATACCAGGGCCGCAGCTTGCTCCACGACACCTCCTGCGCCTACCTTTGCACGGCTCTATACACCTGTCCCTCCATATCCTCCCTCGACCTCCCCGTTTTCTCCCCTGCCACCTCCTGCTGCGTCTACTCCCCGGCCAACCTCGGCCCCCACGGCGACCTTGACGTCCAGGGCCTCGGCTGCAACTGGTGGTCCTCAGTGATCTCACTAGGGGACGTCCCCACCGACCCAACTCGGTGGCAATACGGAGTAGTCCTCAAGTTCATCCAGGGGGGACTAGATGGCTCTACCTTCGCCGCCTCCTGCGAAGCCTGCCAGAAGAGTGATGGGGTCTGCGGCTACGCCCCGCCCAAGAACTATTTCATTTGTGTCTGCAAGAATGGAGTCAATACCAGCACGGACTGTAACGGACAGTCTGATTTTTGGAGTGGAGTTGCCGGACCCAAATCCCTGTTCTCCTCTTCTGGTATATCAATATTGTCTAAAGCTTTTTCACATCTTTATGATTAATAATGTCATTAACATGTTTTTTGTTGCTATTGATTGAGTTTAGAGTTGAGTAATTCCATGAGAGTTCCATTCGTTTTTGCAGGGAGAATGTGGTTGATCAGCTGGTTGTTAGCTATGGGGCTGCTGTTGGTCATTTAGCGGTAACTCGTTTTTAATGTTTCATTCTTGACAATGAGCTCACTGTAGCATGGGAACTCTTCTTCCATTAGCGTACTAAGTACTAACGTGTATGCTATAGATCTCACATGCGCTGTTTAAACTAGGCTCATTGCATTCTTTGCTTTCTGACTAAAGAAGTATGCTTTTATCGTTGATATGCAACTTCGGTGAAAAGGTTTGTGTTAGTGAAGGATGGAAAGGAGAATATGTGATGTCGAATTTGTTCTCTTTGGACTCTTTTTGCCTTTCTACTTTATTCTTTTACAAAAGGGGATATGTATTGGGGGAGATGATCAGACATAAAAATTGCGCAGAGATGGTATGATATTGCATGGAAGTGCGTAACGAACGTTAGGGAGATCGAATCTGGTGCCGCCGACCAGATGGCTCTTTCCACGGAAAGTGGGATGCGTATCTGGACCTTTTTTTTAATGTAAAAGCTCCTTAAGAGCTTTAAACCGATGAACGCTGCTATTTCTTCTAATAAGGTCTTAATACCTTCTAATAGTTGAGAATAGTTAACAAGCCGCGCACTTAACTTTTAATAAAATTTTAGCATCTCTTTAATATTTGCGAATAGTTACCATATGCCAGGGCACTTAAGCAACCGGATCATCATTTGGCTGCTCCCTGGCTACTGCCATATTACCTGTAATTGATATAGTTGCCCGACCATTTTTTACTTCTTTTCTTTTTCTGGTGCGCTGACAATAATATCGATGGCTACACCAACCACATCCCCAGTAATAATGTCTGCGCCTAGCTAGATCCTCATTCAGGCCCTTCATTATTTTAATTTGCTTGACAAAAGAAGAGGAAAAGAAGAAGATGAGAAGAAAAAGGGTAGAATAGGAGTATTCTATAAACCAATTCATTAATGAACTCAAATCTTCACCACCGGAGCCCTGAGTGGCTCTATAAGTTTCAAAACAGTAAGCATTGAAGCATATAAAGGTTACGGAAATCACAATGTGTATGGATTTTATGTGCTTCCATGTATGCTGTCGATTGGGAGCCGCGCGCTAATCTGAGCCATTAGCGCGGCAAGTGAAATTTCACAAGCGACTTCACTGGCATAATTAAATTCTTCATTAACTATCCGTAGCATACGTTACAACTCGTGATCATAAGCAATGTAACAAATTATAAAACATATAATATAAAGTAGCATTAAAAGTAAACAAGTATGAAATAGGTCAAATACACAGATGGCAAGCACTAGAGAACAAGTCACTGTAGAGAATCTAAAATTTAATCCTCATAAGCAAATTTTATGAAATTGATCTAAGCACTGATTTAGGGCTTGTTAGGGAACTTCATTGAAAATGATAATAGACTTATTTGTGAGTCAAATTAGCATGCAAAATGTCATATCATAAGAACATCACTTTAAAAAAACACCTCTCAGATTGGAGTGGTAAAGCCTTTTAAACCTTTACCTTTAGTTTTCAAAGTGATTGCCAAAGAAACCTCAATATAAGATAATGATATTCTTACAATAAAAATACCCATAAAAATTTACATAAGAGTTTTAATTAGACTTCACAAGTGGGCCTAATACAAAGTTTACATGGGCATATTTATTTAGACCAATCAAAACTATGTGAGTTTTTAATGTGAAAATATTATTTTTTTCTTAATATATGAGTTTTAGATACTAAAGATAATTAAACACCATAAAAAAAGGTCAAACAACATAATGTATATGCCCATATCACAATCCATAACAACATCACAATGTTCATAAAAAAGACAAGAACTTATCGGCCAAGGTAGATATGTAATCGACTGGCATGAAAAGCCTAATCCCAAATGCCACTTTTCTAGAGGCAGAAATTCCCTAGGAGAGCGACTTCCTGTCAAGGGTTGTATTTGAATTTCTTCTCATAAAATTGATACATAATTATTTATATTGATGAAGGTTAATTATCTAAACCAATCAAAACTCATGTATAAGTTTTAAATGTGTATTTTGATGTGAAAATATCATTTTTTTTCTACGTTGTTTCTCTTTAGTATCTAAAACTCATATATTAAGAAAAAAATAATATTTTCACATAAAAAATATATAAAAAACTCATACATGAGTTTTAATTGGTCAAGAGAAGTAAGTTCATGTAAACTTTGTGTGGGGCTCACTTGTAAAGTCCAATCAAAACTTTTGTATGAGTTTTTATGGGTATTTTTGTTGTGAGAATATCAGTATCATAGAAAAATAGCCAAACAGCGTCATGTACACGCACATCACAATCCACCATGACATTGCCATGTCCAGAGAAAAGACAAGGATTGATCGGTCAAGGCAAATACACAGTCAACTGGCCATGAAAAGCCTAATCCCAAATGCCGCTTTTCTAGAGGCATAAATTCTCTACGAGAAATGACTTCCTGTGAAGGGTCATATTTGAATTTCTTCCCATAAAACCGATACATAATTATTTATATTGATAAACTTATTGGCCACCCACAAAGATTATATCACCAACTAAGAAATAATTGGAGAGCTCTAATAAGCTGGCTGCCTATGCCTTTTACTCTAGTCTCAAAGACTCGAACACCCCTCATTAGAAAAATAAGTAAGCAAAAATATCATCAGTGGACAACACATTGGTAGTCTATAGATAGTAACATTTAATTTTACCAATGGTACTATCATCGTATTGGTGGATTAATGTTAGGTTCAACTTTGAACTAAATTTATATATATATATATATATATATATATATATATATATATATATATATATATAAATATATATATATATATATATATATATATATATATATATATATATATATATATATATATATATATATATTATCATCCCAAGATTTTAGACCAAAGTTCTATATGAATAAAAATTATTATATTAAGAAAGTTCAAGGGTCAAATTAGTTTGTGTTAATGGACCGCTGACAATACTTCAAGGGTTAAATTTGAATTACTATAAATTTTTTATTCAAGCTCTTATTTGTACATTCTTAGTGGTATTTTGAAGATATTTTTATCTAATTTTTATTCCTTTTAAACCTAAAATCAATTTATACTAAAAATTATTCTACTTAGAAACTCTATAAGTTAAACTCACGATTTTTTACGTAGACTTAAAAAATTCTTAAATACTGTATTTACCATAACTTTTTTTTGTGGTATTTTAAAACTCTTTTTGCCTAGTTTTAAATGTTAAATTTCACATCTAATTTCATCTAAAGCAAATTATTACACTGAGAAGACCAAATGGTTGAACTCATTATTTTCTACATGACTGAGTTTTAAAAAAATAATTTTTTTTTAAATCCCAAGTATTACACAAATAGAGTTCATAATGTGGGGGCATAAACATCAAATTAAATATTTTTCTTAAATGTCTCAATAAAAAAATATTTTCATGAATGGACACAGTGCCTAATTTAAAACCATGTCACGTCGAAAAGCGCGCCATTTCCCTCAATGTTGGGCTTGGACCACATCTGGCCCATTCAAAACTGGATTTGTATCAGCAACGTTAGACTGCTTCTGAAACTTTCATATTTCAGACCAATTCTACTTACTATTGAATTCCCTTAGCCCACACATCTTCCCAGCTCACGGGACTTCAAGATTGGACTAAAAAAGACCCAATCAACGCCTCTAACATTGGCCTGCAGCTCTTTATCACTAGGCCCCCACTCAGCCACAACCCAGAGCCCACTCTGGCTATCTGGGCGATGAGGGTATTGCCCCATCACTTTGTAGTAATTGCTTCTATATCTACCCCACCAATTTGAGAGGGAGGATGATAATAATTACCTTATGCGATACATAAATAACCCAAACAAATAGTAAATTAACACAAAATATAATTTATCTAGCCTGATTAGTTTCCATAATTAAGGTTTAGTGACCAACAATGAGAGGCTGTTGGGGAATTATTGGGTACTCTGGGAATACTAGTTGGGGTTTACTCAGAGTCTCACACTATACACAAGTCTTGAATCAAAAACTCACGCTCGCACATGTTAGTGCAAATGGAAATTCCTCTCACTTGCACTAATTTACATACAGAATTACATACTTTATAAATCTAAAAGATCGACGACTCATGCTGAGAGTAACTCCCAAAAGATAGTCTTAAGTACCCAATAAGTTCTCCTCTTGTAATGTACTGATGATGGTGATCTTTGTTTTCTGGCCCTTTAGGGTGGGTCAATGCAGTGTTTGAAGTATTTGAGCCTCATCTCATAAAGAATCCTGTTTTATCTCCAAAGCAAAGCAAAGCAAGCTACAAGGACATCCCGCCGGACCTACGTAACCATCCAAAGGGCCTAGGCCGGTGAAACTTTGCAGTCTCTAGTCTACTCAACAAGAGGCATCCTGCTGGTGGCCGTCTTCAGTCCGTATATTTGCACTAAGAGCCAAACAAAGAAAAAGAAGGCCTATGAGTGAGACATGTCAACTTCTCATACAAGCACATATGATAAAAATTGACCTGCTGCACAGATTTTGCTTCTCTATTCTTCTTTCCAAGGTGGATAAAGAAACAAGCATGTCCATGGACTACATTTACCTACTATGTGCAATGAATATGAAAGGGAAAGAGAAAGCCAAACTGGTCCTTCAGGGATTGGGATTATAACATACGAAAGATAAGGAATTTTATAATCGTAATTTATTTATGTTAAAGTGCATACAAATAATGGTGGAACTGGGTCCCAAGTGATCCTGCTAACCGCCAAAAGGCTATGAGGACAGGGAAGTTTAAGATCCTAGTTTTTAATATTATAATATAGATTAAGTAAACTTGTTTTTATTTAGTTTAATTTAATGAGTCTCTTGAAATGACAGTAACTGGTGAGGAGGATATAGAAACGGGTAATTTAAAAGTCAAATCTGCTAGTAAAGCATCGTCAGCAGGGTTGCTAGTGACAGTTTCGATCGATGGTACACTTAAGCATATTTATACTAATCTGTGTTAACGCATGTTAATGCGTGTACCATCAATCCAATAAAATTGACCGCTGAGACGTACAAGCGATGATTTTTTTAGCATATTTGAGCTCCAGAGGAGTAATCGGTAGGTAAACAAACAACATTAGAAATAGGGATAATTTTTGCTAAGACCTAATGATCATTCATATTTACTAATAGGTCAATAATAAAATTATATTGTATATAATAATATAATTTTTTATTGTCTATTTACAATAATAGTAAAATATAAATAATCAATAAGTCTTAGCGAGAGACTGAATTGTATAATTTCTCATTTATTATATTTGAAGTTTTAATGGTAAATATTAATATATACTTTTTTTTATATTTTTAAAAAAAGAAAATTACTTTATGATCGGATTGAAGGTTTTAATAGGTCTTTGGCTGGCTGACTTACTAGTCACTATTAATTTTACAAAAGAATTTATTACAAGTGAATAATAATAAAATTATATTATTATACATAATATAACTTTACTATAAACCTATTGATAAATTAATTAAGTTATTTATCAGGAAGAACCCTTTAGAAATATAAACTAGAAATCAGTAGATTAGGTGTGCTCTTGACCTACATATGAATTTCTATTGAAAGCGATCGTGCTTGTGTATCTTATGCATGTATCTTTGGTCAGTGGGACTCCTGCACTCCAGCAGGTAGACTTTCAAGGATCTGCTGTTGTCCTGTCGTTGACATAGCAAGTGAGCTAGCAAGCATATTTATGATCTCGATCTATCACTGTATCTTCCATTTTCAGCACCAATCATCCTGGTGTTCCCCACTATGAATGGATCTTAATAGGTTCAAACCAAGAAAAGAGTATCCCACTCAAACGGTCAAAAATCCATTTTTTTCTCTTCCCACTCAATCTATGAAGATTTCAAGTGGAACTCTGGAAGTCTTGAGCTAAGGTGCAACATAAACCATGAAATTGGAGTAACTAAAAGTCAGATGATCGAACAGGATCTATGCGTTACAGTGAGGCAAAATATCATATGCATTATATTACAAACCAGCACTTACATAACCCGGTGGCATTCATGAACCGTGGCACCTAATGTGCTTTTACTCCCAAAGCACAAGAAAATTACATCATCAACACACAAAACAACAAACCAGCCCAACACCCATGGCATCACGACAAAGCATGAGTCTGTGTCTGCATCTTCATGACATCAGACCCCGCCCAATAATTCATGTTCAAGCCAACACTTTCAAGGAGAGTAGACTTTGTGATCGTCCCCTCAAGTCGCAAACACACTTTTTCTGAGTACACTTCTCAGTTTCAACAACAACCAGCAAGTTGATATTGTCATATCATATTATACTTATTAAGTTTAATGTATCATAAAAGTTTATCATATACAGATCGTAAAAGTTTGACATTGGGTGAGGAAGGGCGCCCGGCAGGGCTAGCGGCGGAAGCTTCTGACCTGACGTGGGGGGTCGGCCTCCTCGTCCTTGAGCTTCACTCCGGTGTAGATCGTGGCCCCAAGCAGAGCCCCGGCCACCGGCGCCACCAGGTAGATCCATAGACCTTTGTAGTTTGCCGCAGCGATCGCCGGCCCCAGCGTCCTCACCGGATTCATCGATCCACCACTTCCTGGCCTGAAAATTTTTCATATATATATGATGCAAAATCTACTGAGACAAAATTCTTCTGATACTTTTTTCCATGAATCTGTCGAAGCATATGGTAGTTGTATGACTTGTGTCATAGACAGTATGCTACGACATGAATATGCACTGTAATTGTTTGTAAGTTGCACATGGAACCCTTCACTATAAGATCGACGGCGCACGCGTACGTCTATCTTAAATATGAAGAGCTTTTATGCACAGCTTACATTATTACACTAGGCTCATTGTCAGTAGAACATGAAAAACGCTTCTCACGCAAAGTTCAGGGACGGAGTAAACTGACCCGGCTATGAGAATGTTAAGCATAACGGTGGCTCCCACTGCAATGCCGGCCAACTCCCCGACCTGGAAAACCAAAGCCCAAATCGTTCAGAAGAAGATTTGCAAAACACGTATAGAAGTTCAGGAGCTAAGGAATAAGAGGAGGAAGTTGATACAGCGCGGGTGTCGGTGGCGACGGCGGTGACGACGAACATGAGGTTGAAGGAGATGACGAGCTCGAGGAGGAAGGCCTGGGCGAGGCTAACGGCGGGGACGGTAACGCCTCCTGAGAGGAAAGGGTGGAATACGCCCTTGAGTGCGAAGGAGGCGCAGATGGAGGCGGAAACCTGAGCCAGTATGTAGGCCGGGACGTGGACCCATGGGAAGTGGCGGAAGCCGGCGAAAGCGATGGTGACGGCTGGATTGAGGTGGGCGCCGGAGATGTGGCCGGTGGCAAGAATGACGATCATCACCGCCAGCCCCGCGCAGCCGGCGTTGCCGATCAGCCCCGTCGGCCCGTCGTACTTCTGGTTCACGATCGGCGCGGCCGTCGCGAAGAAGATGAGGATGAATGTCCCCACAAACTCCGCCCCTAGCTTAATTTATTGTGGCCCCCACAAAAATGCACGTATCAGTAGTAATTAGATGGAAAATCGACCGGAAAAAAATGAGGCGCATATGAATAAACATAAAGATAAAATTAATACCGCATATCATAAATATGAGCCGTTATACACTGCACGTTGTATTGAGATAACGTCGATCCAACGGCAAGTAAGTGGAATATAGAATTTCATCCTATAGGCATGATCAAAATTAAGCGGCACCATAGCGCATATAAACTGGAACTCTTATACAAATAATAAATTGTATATTAAATAATAATATTTGATGATGCTATTAGGGAAAGTATATGAGCCAAAAGTGGGATGACGAGATGAAGGGGTGAAGAATCAAGGGAAAATTGACATGAAGAGAGCTTTCATGTATGTTTGATACATGGTGTGTGGCCTGTGACATAAGAATCACCTTTCATGTTGATGTTATGACTTGTCTATTCAACAACTTTTCTTTTTCGCTACAATTATAAAGGAAATATCTAGCATACGCTGTTAAGTGAGCTGTACCCTCTGGCTAGGCTAGTAAATCATGACTAAGGGCCTAAGTGAACAAGCCCTGATCATGTCTAACGGTCATGGGCATGGGGCTCCAGCTCATTAACTTACACTGCAACTACAATGGAGGCTAGTCATCACCAATAATAAAGTTTAAATGATAACAAAAAATTAATTGATTAAAATTTCATAGACAACTCTAAATCCCAATAAAAATAAATTATATTTTTGTTCTTAAAAAATAACTTATATTAATCATACACTTCTTTTAAATAAGATAAAATATGAAAACAACAATAACAACCTTTGAAAAAATATAATAATAATATATTTTTTAAAATTTGAATTAATAATTATATTTAGGTTTTCAAAATGATTTAATTTTAGTTCTTATAAAAAAATAAATATAACTATTAATATAGAACAAAGAGAGTAATAATTAATAATTAAAATACCAAAATAACAATAATACTAATAGGGATTATAACAATAAAAAGTGTAGTAAAAGCAATGGATTTTCCATGTTTAGTCCAGATGAAAATTTAGATATTTCCACAAGCAAATACTTTATTTTATAAAAAAATAGCTAGAGAGGTTGGCTAGAGTACCATCGTACCAGACATAAGAAACATGAGTCCAAATTATGGTCATATTTATTAATTAAAAATTAACTCCACCAAATTAACAACTCATCGTTGCTTTGTCTATTATTCCCTTGGTAACGGGCCTCACTAGCAACCGAAAAACATGAGCCCCCGCATGTGACACCAGTCCATATCATTTTTTTTATGCATCTGACTACACATGCAAACTACAGAATTTAAATTTGCTGTTGAAGCTTGATCACTGGTGGAGCTTCACTAGCTATCACTGGTGGAGCTTCACTAGCTGTTAATCATAGGAATTCGATGGTATACTTGCTAGCACAAAATTTTGCACACTAATAGTAATCTCAAGTATGGTTGGTGCCCCCGACTTTGCTCACAAGCGGATTTGAGTTCACAAATACTAAGATGTCCCAAAAACCTTAGTCAGTGAAACACCCATAAACTAAAATCCGCATGTGAAGCTTTATCAGCCTTTGATCACTTTATGTACGAGCAAAATGTGTTTACATGTATAATATAGATTTGAGAAATTTTTGGGTGTGCATCACACCGTGTTGGCGTGTATTTCACCATTAACCTAACAACCTATCATTAGCCTGTAAAATACATAAGCCAAGATAGTGTGTGGCGGACACTAAAAAATTTCTGTCTATCTTAGCTGTGTGATTGGTCACCATGCAATTTAAATTTGAAAATAAAAAAATACTTTAATAAATTTTAGACGTGAAGAATCACCTTCATCATTTAAACACGAGATTAGTGGGGTTCAAAAAAGTGAGCCCAAATTATGAACGGTGTTTAGTAAGTTTTGATGTATAAAACCCAAAACCTAATGTCCATGTAACATTATTAAGCGCTAGGTCCTCACTTCAATGTAGTCAACAGCTTAGCAGCCCATGATAATAAATGAGCAAGCAAAGATAAAGATGGCACGTGCGGAGGAGGGAGGAACGGCATACCTTGCGGGTGAGGCAGACGTCGGGCTTGGGGAAGTCGGTGAGGCAGGGGGTGGACGGGACCCACCCGTCGACGGAGAAGCAGCGGTTGCAGTGGGGCATCGACTTTCGGTCGTACGATAGCGAGTCCACCCGGGGCCCGTAGAAGAGCGGTGCCCCCGGCGTCCCCGGAGTACCAGGCGTTGGCGGCGCCCTCGGTGTTTCCGTCTCCGTTTCCGCCATCTCCTTCCCTCCTTAGCTTCTTTCACCCTTTTTTTTTTATAAAAAAGACTAAAAAATGTATGGAAGTTTACAAAGTCATAAGACTCATAACTAGAACATTGTTTGTTTCTTGTTTTTATATTTTTTTTGGGTTTTGGAGGTGATGAGAGAGGCTGAGGAGAAGAAGCTTACATGATTTGAAGGTTTTTATGAAGTTGCTGCTACAGGTCTTTTTTTGGCTTGGCCAGAACTGAAATCTCTAGGTAGAAAACAGGTAAGATTGGAGATAAATGAGAAGATTTTTTTTTTGGTTATGTTTTTGGGAATGGTAGGAGGCAAATGAGAATGAGCAAACTATTACATGATTTGAAGGTTTTTATAAATGCTTGACTAAGGAGCTATGATGAAGAGACAACAACCCAGCCTAGCTGCTACTGTAAGAAAATTCAATCTCTAAAAATAAGGGAAAAAATAATATGAAGCATAAATTTTTTTGGTTTTTTGGGGTAATGAGAAGCAGAAAAACCAAAATTACATGCTTGCAAGGCTTTTGTTGAGGTGTTATCAAGCAAGGATAGGCTTTGATTGACCCAGCCTAGCAAAAATGAAAAACCCGATCAGTAGATTGGATCAAGAAACTGGATAATGGTACTGAGGAGAGACTAGAACAAGAAACTGGCCTAGGAGGATATAATGTTCTTGGTTTGTGATCTTCTGGTTGTAATCAGCAATGGGACTGAGGAGATACTAGAACAAGAAACTGGGTAATGGTGAGAAGAGATTGTGCATGTGGGTAGCCAGCAAATTGATGAAATAGGAGCAGAAGCTAGTTCTGAAACTAGGGAAGGAGAGGAAGAGTTGAGAGACACAAGAGGTACTGAAGACACTGTGATTGGGGAGTGAGGGAGATGGGGTATTTGTACAGAGTGGGAGAGAGTTGGGAGAAGGTCAATGCCTCGCCATCACAGCTTTCCACACTGCAAAAAAAATCTATATAATAATTCAAGTTCAATTACATAAGTCCTAGGTGCTCTGTTTCTATTTTGTACCTGTGAACTTCTACTTGTACAATGTAATATGGAAAACATAGCCCATTTGATTAAGGCAAAAACCATTATAACAAAGTTTTTAACCTTTGTTACGTGTGTTATCAGATTAAAAGTTAACTGTACATATATCATATATGAACAGATTTCATGTAATATTATTTTTTATGATTATATTATAATATTATTGAATACACCGATTATGACATGGATTGGTTTATATTAGTATTTTAAAACCCACACTGGCTCAATCGGTCAGACCAGGTTCAACCGGGCCGGTTTATCTAGGTCACCGAGTAACCTAACCGGGCCGATTGAACTGCATACCAAGGCCAGTACAGTTTAACTTTCATCGCCTGGTGTGGAAATTTTTTTTTACCTCATTGGATTCAAAACTCCATCCCCAATGATTTAATATAAACACTTCACCACTGGCTAAAAGGCTTGTGTTATAAATAATATACCAAACTATGTAACTATATAAGTAGAAGGTCCATGTAAATATTTAACCCAACGGCCTATATTAAATCTTGTGATATAGTTTGCACCCACATAGCATTATCTTTAATTCAACTTATGGGTAATTATATTTAATGACATTGTCAATTAATTAATTTACTATTAAACTTGATTAACCTAGCCCGGTAACATATTCGGGTAAAAATGAGGACTATGTCACCTTATTTTATTTAGTTCACCCCCTTAAGACAGTCGATAGATATTAATTATTTATATATATTTAATAAATATTTATATATTGGGTAACTATTTATAGACCATATAAAAGTGAAATCGGCTGGATAAAGTCGAAGGTGGGAGATTTCTCATCCATGGTAATAGCCCGGGCTAATTTTGAAAATGTTAATTTATATACGCCTTGTGCACATGTACGCTAGGACATTTTCAAATTGTGTAATTTTCCGTACAACTATCCGTTTTCCATGATATATGCGTACCATCGGAACTTAGTCTAACAACAAATGATGCACATATTAACAATATTTTAAAAAACCAGCTTTGGGTCAGATCTCTTCTTAATTTTTCAACATGACTTAAAATTTTTATTTTTGTAATTTCTATTTTTTAACATATCTACTGAGCGAGCAAGGTGTTTGGGCAGAAACATCTTATTTCTAATCTCATAGTATTAAATTTTTGCCAAAATAATTAATTCAGAAGTAAGTTTGCCACAGGTGGCTTTTGTCGGTAGCCTGTCACCTCAGAGTCAGTGGCATCAATCTAAGCAAAGCTTCTTGGCAGAAATGAAGGTTTCCACAACAGATCCCACGTCACTTTTTGGCTGATCCCACCGTCAAAGGCATCCCAATGGCAAAAAATGGACATGATTATTTGATGTTTTCTAGTGTTGTATCCAATTCAGATTGAGGCCACTGTTTATAGTATAAAAATGATTATACTGGCAATAATTTGCCTGCCCTGAACAGCATCTTTGACATGTGTGTGGGAGCAAGAGCCAAACCAGTTATTAGTTATTTCTGCACAGTTGATTTAGAAATTGGTGTAGAAACAAACAGGGAAGGAGAAGGATTGCATTATTTGCATTTAAATTATTATGTTTTATTGGTTTTCAGTGCTAAATTTATGTGCCATTTGATCAAGTAGGTGACGGGAAGCTTCTGAAATCTGAGCTTGCTTGCAGTGCAGCCCCCCATGAATATGAGGGCACTTTGTACAATAACAGACTTCCAGCCTGAATAAGACCACTATTAAACAAGATAAGACTCATTTAATCAAAAAATTAAAGGACGCAGAGCGTCATGAAGGTTTTTTTAAATTTAGGCCCTATGTTTTGCGTTACAACAGTTAGTAGTGATTCAAACAACTTTAGGAAAGGTTAGCAAGTTATTAATTACTCCCTCCGTAGCTTGAAAATTAAATAGAACTATTAATGTAGGATAGAAGAAATATAATTTAGATAAATGAGTAACGACTTGGCATATAAGATCCTTAGAAGTACTCTTTCTATTTTACAATAACAACTCCATTTAAATTTTTAAATGAACTAATTTTAATTTATTTAAAAAGATTAAATGAAGTTATTAATGTGATACATCAAAAGTATTACCTAAATTTTTCTTTGGGAATTTTTAAGGTTGCCACTCTTTTCATATTAGTTCATTTCTAGTGCATACAAGGTATCCGAACCATTTTACCATGTGGTTATGCATAGGTCATTTATATTTTAACACATACACTTAAGTTAAAATTTAAATTTACTTACGTTTAAACACAAAAAATATCTAAACATGTTAAAATTTATCACATGGCTTATAGAACAATTCCACTTGATAATTTTTCCTAATGCACGCCTGTCCAAACCTTTTTTATGATTATGATACAATATTTAAATTATACCAATGAGGTTTCTATCACTTCAGAGTTCATACATAAATCTCTAATTGAATACTTTCTCCTTCTTATAAAGAGTGTCTGGATTTGAAAAAAATCGTGTTTCATAATGAATGTCTGATATGTCCACTTTGTACACTAAATTAATTTTATTAGGCCGACTTTGGCCATGTTTTAGTTGTGGGCCCTACTCTTCTTTAAACAATTTATACACTTTTGGGGACGGAAGGGAGTATAATGCAAAAACATGTGTAGTGTATTATAATATGACGCTTTTTGACATGGCGACTCGATGTTCGTAGGAGGTGATCTCACTGGTCCAGAGTTTCTGGACCCTTGTCTTTTGTTCTGTTTTCATCATTCTTGTTAGCTAAGCAGTGTTCTTGATTCTAGACACTTTGTTCCTTGGGGTCTGATCACCAACTTAATTTAAGCAATGATTCATTGTTCTTCACTCCTTCCATGTTCCTATTAAACTAATTATCTAAGAGGGGAGTATTTTTATGCACGAACAGAAAATTAATTTCAATTCTTTCCTATGTTGATTCCTTCCCTAACCATTCACTGTTCTTTTTCACAAAATTAATTGAGTGCGCCAATACAAAGAAGAATAATTGGTATCCAAGTCTAATGGCACTATTGAAGAGAGTTGGACCTCGTGCTACTATGCCAAACAGCATTAGTGATTTGCTGAACTCTGGAGGTTAGGATCCTTAGACATGTTAGTCTATTGCTTAATGTTGAATTAACTACTAAATTAATCCCTTCATCTTATATTAATATCTACATTTGAAAAAAATAACAGCTTTTATTGAACAGTGAAACCCACGTACTCTCTAGTTACATTTAAAAAAATGATAATTTTTATTAAATAGTAAAACCTATATATAAGAGAAGAAAAAATAAACTTGCAATACTATTTTTTAAGCACCGAACTACTTAAATTTAACAAAATAAAGTTATTAATATGAAACAAACTTCTTTTCTAGAGCTATTAATTTAGGACGGAGAGAGTACCAGTTATACGGCATAAACTTGATACAAGTATTAGGTGTGTTAGATGCTATTGCTTAACTTGTAGCACTGCACACACGGAATCATTTGATCCGGACATTTACTTGTTCATTTTTCTACCACAAAGTTAGTACCTGCTCCTCAAATTTTAGAGATGGAGAATAGTCCTTGAGAATGGACCCTTCTTAAGCAATGCTTCACAATTGAGACCACACAGGGGACGAAAGATGCAAAGTGCATTGCATTACAGACTATAGAAAGACCAGTAATAATTTCCATAGCTTTGTGTTTGAAGGACAAAATGTTGTGGAGTTCCTTTAAAAAATTCTTCAATAATGAACTGAACAAATTATGTCCCACCACAACAAGCACTCTGCAAATTTACTCCCAGCACTGGTAGTTCCTGGGTGGCCTGAAGCAGTCAATCACGCAACTCAAATGTGAAGTACTCCTGTACAAGCCACCCACCCCAAATCAATGATGTAAGAAATGTGGTTCATTTGACCAGCCCATGAAGTGTGACTGTGAAGAAGTCAACTTTCCAGCACTTCAGCAGTACAGCCTTTTAGGACAGGATGGGATACCTTAAACCTCAATGGGGCCAATCTTTCCTCCTGTGCTACATGTGTAGAAGATTCTCCCTGACATGTCCAACACGAGTGGTGCAGGCTTAAAGAGCACTCTTTAGCCACAATAATAGAAAAATGCCGTCGTCTCTTTCTATACAATTGCTACTATCTTGCCTGCTCATGAATCATACTCGGGAAAATATAATGACTCTTAGTGTCTGGCACATGAACAATCATGAACCCAGCAAAAGTGGGCGTAGTCACTGAAAAAGGCTGGGAAAAATTTGCATCAACCAATTTATCTTGCTAGTGCATTTTCAGTGGCAGGGTCTACTCTAGTCTCCGCAGATACAAATAGACGGTGTTGGATTTAAGCACGCCTTAAGGCTGTGTTTGTCGCTATGTAATGATAGCTTTGAAGGTGAAGGAGCTGTTCTTCTTAAGTCCAAAAGACGAAATCATGGCGAATATATTTTCTTTTGACGACATTGGTGTGGTTTTGGAGGAAAGGGCTGCATGCTTGCATGTGTTGTCTGTAAGTCTTTGATGATGGAAATACCCCCAACTGATATGATAGATTGGCAATATATGCATATAGTGACATTGATTTATTACGGCCGTTGTTTGTTAATTCCTTCTGAAATAAGCATGATGCTTAAAACTCAACTTAGTTTAAACTCTGGTGCTTAGATGCCATCTTAGCCTTCTAATTTGATAAGAAGTTTTCTTGTTATGATTGGTTTGTGTTGTACCGGCGGAGTTTTGTTACGTTGAATATTCCCTCAAAACTTCATATGGAGGCTTTTAAGTAGAAAATGGAACAATTATTCTTAAAGCATTTCAAATGATATGCTCCTCACTTCCTGAAGCTCTTCCTCTTCTATGTATCTAGTACAAAGATAAATTAAATAAGAGAAATTTACCTTTAAGTCCTAATTATTATGCTTAATGAATATTAGATCCTAACCAAAGTTTAATTGATCAACGTGTCCTTTCTATCTATTTGTCGTATCTTTTAAGTCCTCTTTTACTACAACAATGTCATTATTTTTTAAAAAAACTCAAAATTAACCTTCACATGCACGAGCTTCTATTTCTTCTTCTTCTTTGTTTGCTCTGCGCTTTTATCGTAGTCTGCTGTCCTCATTTCCCAGATCCTCTGCTCCATTCCCCTCCCTCTTGCCATCTCCTTCCTCGACCACCATAAAGTGATTAACATCGATGAGTGCCTTTTTAGCTCATTCTCACCCTCATGAACTCTGTCTATCCAGATCTAGAGGTCCAAACTGAACCACTGGCTCGTTCAGTGGCCTGCCCCCAATGAGTATGAACCATAGTGGCCTGGGCGAATCGTTCAAAGCTTCAACGCCATTGCTAGGGCTCAATAGAAGAAAGTGATAAGCGGTCTTCGTTGGAGCTGACGGGGGGCTCCCGAAGACACCCTCGCTGTCAAGGACATAGATGAAGACGTTCCAAGTGGGAGGGATGGGGTGGCGGAGATGGACTTTTGGCTGGAAGGTGAAGTCCAAATACAAGGTGGGAGTTCTTTTCCCTTCTATTCTTCAGTGGCTGAAATTTATTCTCCGCTAGCTGGTCTCATTGATCGTTTCTGTTCTCGATCCTAAACTGTCTTTAGGATCAAACTTTACATCTACAGCAGGCAATGTACTTGAGACAATAGAAGCTGCAACGGAACTAGAAGCGTCAACAGTTTGCTCACTCATTGATCCAGAATTTTCATTCCCTCCAACAACTTCGAAAAGTTTCACCTTCAGAGAATATATGGCACCCGCTACCTCTACCCCGTTCTCCTCTTTACTGGATTCAGCATCCTTTACCCCATCAGGCAAAGCAACTTTCTTCTCCTCATTTGTTACAGTAAATATATACCCTGTGTTTTTTACATCCACCACAAGACATAATAGTAAATATATACTATGTGTTTTCTACATCCACAGAACAGAATAGTAAATATATACTCTGTGTTTTTTACATCCACCATAGAACAAAACAGTAAATATATACTTTGTATTTTTTACATCCACAAAATAGAACAGTAAATATATACTCTATGTTTTTTTACATCCACCACAGAACAGAACAGTAAATATATACTCTGTGTTATTTACATCCATAGAATAGCACAGTAAATATGTACTCTATGTTGTTTACATCTATAGAACATAACAGTAAATATATACTCTATATTGTTTACATCCACAAAACATAATAGTAAATATATACTCTGTGTTTTTTACATCTACATAATAGAACAATAAATATATACTCTGTGTTTTTTACATTCACAGAATAGTAAATATATACTATGTTTTTTACATCCACAGAACAGAACAATAAATATATACTCTGTGTTTTTAATATTGTTCTATATTAATTGCTTCATTTGTTTAATTTAAGCTATTAGATATGTCTGATAAGCTTCTCACATAGCTTCTGGTTGTACAGACCACCAAGTTGACGTCTCCGTTCTCTTGGACTACTAGTGGACGTACTGTCATTTTCAATGGTCTGAACCTGCGGTGAGTGAGCCAGAGGGAAGCACAAGTGATAGGAATCGCAATTTAATGATTCACAGGGCTAATCTGGACTCTCCAAGGAGCAGGAGCAGCAAAGGGGAGAGTCAGAGTAGAATCCGTCACCAAAGAAGGAGCATCTAGAGAAAAAAAGCGGAGACAAAGGCGTCGGAGGAGAGGATGGCACCGAATTCGGTGCTGGTCGGAGCAAACAATGGAAATGGAGAAGAAGACGTATGGGGCATCGTTGCCTTGGGCGAGGAGGGTGACGGAACCCATGGAGGGGGAGAGGTAGAGGTGGGCGGAGAGGGTCGTGACGATAACAAAAAAGTGGGACTGGGTGGACCATTGCTCGTTTATTAGCTCTGAATCCCTAACAGACAAATAAGATTCCAGACTAGAGTCTCTAATTATGGGAATTTGATTGGGAAAGATAGAAGGGTATTTTAGAATTTTTAAAAGTTACGTATACCTCATTTACCTATTAGTCAATTTTATAATGATTAAGACTTAATAATAATTAATTATTAAACTTAGTCCTAATGGGACACGTGCTCATTAAATAATACTGAAAATGCGTTTATTTACCATTTGCTGTTTTGGAAAGTTGAAATGACTTTACTTAATGGGAAAGTCAATAGATGCCATTAACCTTTTTTTTTGGCTGGGATCCAGATGCTATTAACTTGTATTGATGTTGCAACAAAATTGCCTGCCCTAGGACAAGTAAATGGAAATCAAATGCTTTGATTGCGTCTGAATGCTTTTTCACATGAAAAGCAGACACCAACTATTCACATTACCAGACGATCTAAACAATATCACCATTACTGCATCCCGGCCAACCTAGTCGGCTCAAAACAACTACAAGGCCTTAACTATTAGCTGACTAGCTGAGAAACACGGTTTTATTTCAGACATTGTCCCTCATGTAGTGATCACAGTTTCCCATAAGAGGCAAGCTGGCTCCAAATTTTAACCTGTGTCACCTATTAATGTCATTTTTTAATACGATAAGCCAATCCCTGTTAAGTGTCAATCAAACACCATTATCGAGAAGATATATAATTATTGGCCAATAAAATAAACCCCAAGTTATGGTACACAAAGTTGTACACGCAATATATCTGGACTTTATATTATTGGCAGCAATTTCTCAACAAATGTAAACTGACTAGGACTCACTGGGCTAAGATAATTGGACATACAAAAATGGGATGCCACTTGAGACCTCACATTCCAAGGTTGTTGAGCAAAATTGGCCATCTTGGTGTTTCCTCATCGAAAATGTATGTGAGTGGTGATACCAAAACGCCACTGCCTCCAATCTGTAAACAAGAAAATGCCAGATCAGCAATTTCAGGCAATGAAAGGATTCACATGTAATGAACGTCAAAAGATAATGGAGAACCAAGTTTGAGTAAGTTATATTTTAATGACAAATAAAAGAAAGGCCGTATTTTTAAACAACTCTACCTTCCCTCCAGGGTACACAATTCAACTAAACCAGTGTTGACAAGAAATGACAAGATTCTTTTAGCATTCTGAGCGCAAACACAAATTTTATAGAAAATGGCATAATCCTGAACATCGTAAGAAGAGAAATATTAAGCAGGTAATGGAACTCACAGCTCTCAGCTGCTGAATGGATTTATAAAGAGCTTTCTTGGGTACACAAATAACCACAGCAAAGTAGTCTGCCTTGACCATTCCATTGCGTTTACAAAAGACTGGACTTACCGTAGGTCCCTGCATAATAAAAGAAAATAATTAGCACGCAAGAACTAAACATACAAGTCACAATAGTACATCAAATTATAATAAATAAAACTCATGTCTTTAAAAACCCAAACACTAAATATTAAAGAAATTAGAAGCTCAACACAAAATTAGAGTATAGCCCTCAATAGATGACATCGTAGTCATGTGAAAAAAGTGAAAAAGGTCATACTTTAAAAAAGATCATCAAAACAAAAGAAAAGGTAAAGTGTTGCCCTGTCCTCTTCTATCTTTGCTAATTACAATTGAAGGAATGTGAAAACTTATGAAGATTTCAGATGAATTGTCACCTGCAATCCTGATAATGTAGGTTGGCTAAGGACCCTCTCTGCCACTTCATCTGCACTGCTTCCCCGCATATTGGCAGTCACCTTCCATTTGCAAGAGAAAAGTCACTTGTGGAATAAAATGGAATGATACACTGAAAGCGTGAAACATAATGCCTTGAAAAAAAGAAAGCCAACTCCAAATTCAATTTACCGTGAACTGATCTAGGGCCCTTAAATGTGCTTCCAATCGTTCAAGCATCTCGTGTGTAGTGTCCAGTGCACCTTTACGTTGAATTAAAGAATTCTTGCTTGCAACAAGAATAGCCTGAAGAACTTTATATTTTTCAGATCTTACTCTTAAAGCTTCATGGATCAACAAAGTCCAAGAAATTAGTTAGCAGAGGACCTACCTGGCTTTCTATGACAACTCCACCTTCTATTTCTTTCAGATTGTTCTCGCGTAATGTAGTTCCACTACTCACTAGATCCACAATGGCATCTGCTATGCCCATCTATACATTAAAAAAAGGACAAGATCAGCACAATAAACAGAGGCTAGAGTAATGTAGACTAGCATAGAAGCAATTGTAGCCAAAAAGTGAAAAAGGAGCGTTTGTTTAATTTATAACAGAGAAGAGGTAACTAGTTTGAATTTCAATAATGCCTACATGGAATTGACCAAATGCAACAAGTGGTTCACTATGCTGAATATTTAGTACAATCCTCGAAACAAACATATGGATGTAAGACACAAAGCAGTAAATTGATTTAATTTACATACTTCATAGTCCAATGATTAGTACATATAGTGCTATCACCTTTACAACTAAAATTTAGTTGCATCCAACATAAAATACAAACTGAGAACTCATAACTAGCAGGGGACGCTAATTACGTTATTATACTAGTCATTCATAAATTCTATTTACCCAATAAATCATCCAATGACTGACAAAATGGTTATCACCTTTAGACCTAGAATATTCAAGAGCAGTGAGAGTTGCTAGTTATGTTATAATACTAGTCATTAGTAAATACTATTTACCCAATAATTCATCCAATGACTGATAAAATGGTTATTACCATTAGATCTAGAATATTCAAGAGCAGTGAGAGTTGTTAATAATGTTAAAAAGACCTCATTACGGAGATATTCTAAGAGTTACAAAATATTAGTTATATATACACCATGTACTACAAAAATGCATTATTGATGATTGTCTACAACATGCATCAGTATTGGAAAAAATTTCTCACTGCAGGTGCTGCCTCCAATGCTCCATCTGCTGTGGAAAAAGTGACATGCTTCAAGCCATTCTCTCTTACAAATTTGGGTCCCAACTGTTCAGAAGAGATGCCTTAGTTACTACTTATAAAATTATTATATGGAGACATGCACAAAGGAAGGGGGGAGAGAGAGGGAGGGAGAGAGAGGGAGGGAGGGAGAGAGAGGGAGGGAGAGAGAGAGAGACCACATTTATGACCAGTGAACTTACATAGGTAAATCCAGTAACAATTCGGAAAGGCCTTTCATCAGTCCATTGTGGCATTTGTGTCAGCTCATCCAGGGAATTTATATTTTCAAAAATTCCATACTTGGGAATCTGATAAATTTGCAGATAATTATAATCACCATCCATATCTAGATGCACTACAAAGAAATTTATGCTATGTAACACTTACTGCAAGTGACAATCTGCAATCTCCAAATCCAAGGGCATCGTGAACTATGATTAGATCTTCATTGTCCTGCGAGAATGACCAAAACAATCATTTTTATTTAATGTCATAGTACTATTTACTTAAAAAGTCAACTAAGCAGAAAAAACAAAACATATTCTTCTCTATAATACATTTTATATTTGTAGTCCACGGTTAAATGTCAGAAGTATTTCGGGTAGATTAGGCAGATTTGGCATATGAAAGTATTGGCAAACAAAAACTGATCGTAGAACTGGAGATCTGGCAAGGGAATTAAGCTGTTTTTGAACATTATATAAAACCACTAGCAAACTGAAAAGAGGATGACATAGCTGCATTTTTCTTCTTCTGGAAAACATGTTTTATCAGCATTTTACAGAAAATTGCTAGTATAGATCTATGTTATAATGAATGCATTACTGACAGTATGCATACTTTTCAATGTAGAGAAACATGTGCACTCAATTAATTGTATCTGTCACATCAATGTTTACCTGCCCATATTCACAGACAGTGTCCAGGCCTACTATCCCAAGGTCTAGATCACCAGAAAGCAACTTGCGAACTATATCTTTTGGCCGCTGAAACCAGACTTCTAGATCAGGAAGCTGCAGGTAAAGTGTTCCATGTCATACTTATGAATATATCCTTACTGTATTATGAAGAAACAAGAAGTCAACACCCTATGAAACACCCCAAAGGGAAAAGCATTGCCAATAATATGACATAAGCAACTGATATTGTTGTATATAAAAGTTTTGAGAATATTTAACTATATCTCGAATGTAAATGATACAGGGGATGTAAATTGATGTTTAGTTAACCAAAGAGGTGTAGAAACACTTGCTCAGGGGACTTCTCAGCCTTTATTTGCCTTACAAATTGATACAGGTCAATTTTTTTTATTAAATATATAAAATGAAAGTTGAGCATTCTGTGAATTAAGAGATATGGCTTGATGAGTTTAATTTTCATGCCGGTAAAAGAGTAACTTTAATATCTAAATTTCCATTTTCACCAATGCATATGGAAGAGTAAATTTCGTTTCCAAAATGTATTACCTGAATCTAGAGGTGCTAGCGACCCAATTAGACCCAGTTAGCTCGACCTCAACTCATTTTTAGGTTTGAGTCGAGGCAAAGTTAAGCTCATAGCATGGAGTTGAACCCAGCCACTCTTTTATTAGAATTCTTATAATTAATTTCTTAAATGATATTACTTCAATAGAAAAATTACATTTTTACGTGAATAAAACAAGTTTAAATCTTAGGTCAAGTATTATCAAAGCCGAGTCAGTCCTAGTTCGGCCGAACTTAGCTTGAGTATGGCACGTGGAGCTCATGTTTGAGCTAGAGGCGACCTGAATTGAGCCAAGACTCAATCTGAGTCGAACTGGCACAACTATATACCCCTAACAGAATCTAAGTTAGCTCATAAGTATTACTTGAACTACCAAAGATCTTCTGCTTATATACAGATATTTGTGCTCCTTTCACAGTTTATTTAGTGTTGCTCAATGATGACCATCTGTTGGTCGATCCATTTTTATTAAACTAGCAATTGGTTCGTCAACTCTTACATCAACACATACTAACCCTTAACTCCATTCAACACCATAGAAACCCCTGAAAGTTGAGACATCTTCTCTGACAGGAATACGCAGTAATTCTTCATATCAATACGTAGCCTCACAAGAGCGCTGATGTAGAAGGTCCAGAAGACTGTAAAAGCAGTTTCATGACAACTTCACATGCTTAACTGATCTAGGAAATATTTCTATTTCAGCTCAAAATTATAATTTTATTTATTGGCTTCTTTGTTAATAATGAAAAAAAAAAGAGATTGGAGACAACAACATAAAAATTAGGCACTACTTAAAGTAGCGATTTGCTCACATTTCAATAACTTTAGACAAATAAAAGATCAAACAGCAATTCACACAAACCTGAGGAATCTCGGCAACGTACTGGCGGGGATTCACCTGCCTGACGGACATTTGGCACTCCTAACAAGCAAAAAATTGGCAACTTAAACGCATTAATACACTAATTAACACAAAGACACAACAGATTTAGAAAAACAGAAAGACGAAATTCACCTGCTTACAAATTATACCTTGAGAAGCTCGAGCGCTTCAGCAGCGAGCCGGCCTTTGCTGGGCAGGCCGAGCCGGATGAGATCCCTCTCCGGCACCAGGGTGGCCACATTGGGCGAGACGACAGAAGTGGCCGAGACGCTGCAGTAGAGCGGGCGGAGCTTTGTCGGAATGTGGGTCGGAGGGAGAGAGCGGACGGGAGCGGCGGAGGAGTGGGAGGCAGGCTGCCGGACGAAGTAGATGGCCTGAACTGAGGCCATTGAAAAGAAAGGAAGGGTTTTTTTTTGCCAGTCCGTTCTGAGCACCGAAGATCAGCCGCCACCACCGGACTCGGCTGAAGCTTTGTTGGGAGCCCATTTAAAAATTTGTAGTGGCCCCTCTTTGGCACTTGCGAACAAAATAAAAATTCTTAGAATTTTTGTGAAGATGGCCTAAGTGACAAAGTACGCGTTAATAATGAGATTAGAGACAATATATAGAAAAAAAATACTGGAAAATATAAAAAATTAATAAAATAAAAATTATATATAAAATATAACCTAAAATATTATGTAACCTAAAATACTAAAAGTAAGATGTTTTCTTATTTTAAAATAGTATAATAAAAAATAACAACTTCATTATCATAAGTTTAGAGAAGATTAATGACTAAAAAATATCAT